>VXBU01008187.1:2030-79792 GCA_013400315.1 Bombycilla garrulus
AGCTTGAATAATAGCAAAGTCTTTGCAAACCGGGCATATGTAGTGAGAACGTTTGAAAAATTAGTGACTAGTTTGAGATTTCCATGGAGTACCTGGCCACTGTCAGTAAAAGTTAGTACTAGTTGTTTTGGGGTTTCTTCTTCATTTGCAGCAGTATCAATACTGCAGAATATTGTACTGTGAGAGTTAATACATTACTTTACTTGTTTCTGCTTTGAGAGGGAAGAATTTGTGCAGTAACATTATTTTAATATATTCTCTTTATTGCCAAGTAATTTTTATACATTCTGCTATCTCATAATTTTTTGTCTTATTTGTATAGTTTGTGACCAGGAAAAGGCTTGGTTTTGTGATTCAAACTTAAAGTGGATATGAGAAAAAATAAACAGGCTTTATCAAACTAATGTTTTTTTCAGATAACTAAAATACAGCTCTACCAATAGCAGCCTTTTAGCCCTCTGCTTAATTGCTCACTTTAGACAAAAAATTCAACTATTTTGTCATGGTCAGCACACTACTTCCAAGCAACAGAGTTCAGTTCGGGGACTCCTGACTTTCTGTATATCAAGAGTCACTTGCTGTCTCTGAGTTAAACTCTGTGATATCTTCTCTTGTTTGTTCTTGGATTTGCTGATTTATATCCACATATTTTTGCTTCTATTGCCATCAAGTTTTTCCAATTACTTATTTCTTATTTTACTGTATTATTAAGAATTTTAATTGCCCATGGTTTGAAAGTCAGCTTGAAATCCATATTACTTGGCAGTGTCGTGTTAGTACCTGGTTTTCTATTTACCACTGGAGTAATTTTAAGTTTTTGGAGCGTGCTCCTTACTCACTTTGTCACACTGTTTCTGTTGCAGTCTTTGAACCTACACTTAGAATTGAACCATCAAGGTCACACATAGGTAATAGTATTTCCTTGGCAAGCTGTTGTGTTTGCTTTATTTACATCACATCACGCATCACTGAAGTTAGTCACCTTATGCCTCAGATTGTTTCATTTAACCTCATTTTTCTTCTAGGTAATTATCTTGCTTGGCATTCAAAACAGTTGGGTCTATTACTCTCTTCACAGCTGGAATGTCTCCTTTATAAAAAAAGAAATTATGCTGGCAGTTCTGAATCACCTTTGTCATAATTATGCTTGTTTGCACATGTTCTAGTTTTTATTTTAAAAACATAAACAAAAACAGAGTTTCAAAAATTACTAAAATTCCACTTTCTTGCTTAGATTGCTGTAAACACATGGAGAGTATTACCTGACTTGCCTACTTCTTCTCAGTTGCAGGTGTGAGGTTTCTGTGCTTGTGTGTTCAGCTGGTATCAGATGCTAATTGCTGTGCAATTTAACCAACTTATTGCCCACATTTTCTCTTCCAGCTCCAAAGGAGACTCAACGTGTTCCTTCTAAACCTAAAACTCCACCCAAACCTTACATCCCACAAGCCAAAGATGGTAAATTGCTTTGTGATTGTTTCTAGTACACTTTATTTTGGATTGAAATGTATTTATGAGCAGCTGTTTACTTATCTGAGCCAGTTAAAACAGAATGGGGTTCTGTTCTGTTCTGTTCTGTGCTGTTCAGCGATTTAATTGCGAGTAGTAACATTTGCTAGGTATTTGTCATTGAGCAAAATGATGAGAATAGTGTTGTTACACTCAGGTTGACTTGCTAACTAAAGCAAATACCAAGCAATTAAAGTGTTTACTGAGGCTACTTCGGGGGGTATAATTCTTTCCAACATTGCTTTGCCCTGTTAGAAAGAATCTGTTTCCCTTCTAAGCCAAAATTAATTAAATTCACATCATTGTTACTTTCTGCATGGGGGAGTAAATTGCCCATTTATACATGCATATTTAGTATTTGCTTATAAATATTTATTGGCATCAATAATCCTTTGCATTGTATTCCAAAATACTAGAATTTTATGTCATTAAATGTGAGAGCAGTGTAATTCAGTACTAGGCAGAAAAAATAACTTTCTGTCCCATGCTCTCCAGTTGATAATATCAACAGAAAATGGCAGGTGTCTCTATGTTATCCTTTGGTAAATGTGAAAAATTTAACGAAAAACACTTTATTGAAGATCTTTAAACTGAGGACATAGACCAATAATTTAGAAATCTGATGTTATCTATTAGATGTGATTTCCTCATGTAGCAAACAGTCAAAATCCTTGTCTTCTCATCATTTTTTAACCACAGCATGTGATTATAACGCATTGTTTCCAAATTATACCTTAAGATGCAACTTCTCATGCACTCAGATTTTACCTTTGTGGCCATTTTTCATCATTATGGTAGTCTGGCCTTCTCAGAAATGGTTTATGGTTTTGTCACACAAATGTTATCAGCTTGTATTGATCTGTGTTTAAAAAAAGAAACAAACAAACCAACAGCATCCTGTTTCTTCAAGAATCTATAATATAAAGAACATTTTCTACAGCATCCTCCACTTATCTTGTAATTATCTTAAAAGATCCAAAGACATTTCTTTTTTAAAACTGTAATCCATACAGAAGAATTGACACAGAATTGACACATCAATTTCACATCCTTATGGCTCTGAGCCACCCGTTTTATTTTGGATCCATTCCAGTCTAGAGCGGAATTATATGACTGAGCAATGCAATACACAATATAATGCTCTTTAATAATAGTGTTTAATAATAATAATAAAAGTACTATCTGATTCCACTTATGTATATAGAGTGCATTTGAAACATATCACCAAGGGAAGAGATTCATGACCCTAAAAAGCCATTTTCTGCGTAACAGAATGAGAGTATTTGGATATTTGATTGAAGTCTAGGGGAGAACAAAGCTCACACTGTGTTGAAGATTACACTGCTTTCTCAGATACTTCTTTTAATACAACTGTTTCTCTATGAGGCAGCATACAAAGTATATGGTTCAGAAAGTAGTACTAATTGTAAATTTTCAACTTTCAAAACATCTTTTCTGTTTTGTTTCTGACACAGTCCTGGAATCTATAACACTTAGAAGTGATCAACTAAAACCAACAATAGGTAACAGTTTTACCTACAGTGTGAATCACCTGGGGACCATCACATTTAGCTTTTTTTCTCACTGAGTATCACAAGCACTTCTTCATTGCACTCCACTCTCATAATTTTTTAACTATTAAAGTTCATCCTGTAAAGGGGAGATTGGTAATTTTTCACTAACAATTCACATTCATCTTTTTCTGCTTTTTTTTTCTCACACGATGTGTTCTGCAAATTGGATGGAAGTACCACAACTTACTTTTGACTGTGTCTTTATACTCCTTTTCTATCATGTGCTGCTTCACCTTTTATACTGTCCAACCATACTGGCCTTGTTTTATATTGTCCTGATACAGAGGTTTTCCATCAGCACTGGGGTTTGTTATGTGCCAAGCATTTGCATCTCTCCATTACTCAAGTTTTTGTGATTCCAAAGGGACTCTAATGTTATGCTTTCTGTCAGTATCAGTTCTCAAAAAATTCTAATAGTTGCTGTAGTTGCTGCTTTTTCTTTTCCTTTCAGTTCCTAGAGAACCACAGTATGTTCCTTCCAAACCTAGAACATCACCAAGCCCAGAGGTGCCACGAACAAAACCTGGTAATTTCATTGTTTCCTTACCTTTTCATACTGACACGTGTCTTATAGATTCTACTGTGATCAGCGAAGCTTCAGATTTATATGTATTCCTTGGGTATATATTTTAGAACATTCCTTGAGGTATAAAATCCAGTGACATGTAGAATTTATAAGAATCCTAGTAAGTTGAAAATATCTTCAGTTCTTTATTACATTGTAAGTCACTGCAGCAATGGGTGTTTTATTTACAATTCTCAGTGAAAATAAGTATTTTCTGTTTGAACTTGCTTGTGTTCTGGCAAAGTGAAAGTGAGAACGAGGGGTGTCATTGAAAAGAGGAAGGATTTTGCTCTGTAATTCTCAGATTGTGTGCTTGTTTCTTCTTTTTCCAGGCACAAGCTTTCATTCATACTTGTTGGTTCACTTTTCCAGAGCCCTTGTGATGTCCAGAGATTTAAGAATGTGTAATACTTCCTATTATTGTGTCTACATGAGTAGTTATACCCACATAAAACCTTAGGAGAATTAAGGAGGGAGAAAGTAAATTATGCAACTCACACTTGCATGATGTGAGTTACCGTAGAGAGTTGACCCTGGCCAGAAGCTAAGCACACAAACTTCTTCCTCATTCTACCCCACACTGGTCTGGGGGAGAGAACCAGAAGAGCAGAAGAGAGGAAAAAAAAATCATAGTTCAAGGTAAAGACAGTTTAATAAGGAAGGATAAAAAGCGTGAGGAAAAAAGCAAGTGGTACAAAGCAACCACGCACCACATCCCAGAGGCAGACCAGTGCCAGTATAGGAGCAATGAGTGCTTTGGAAAGCTTGGTTGCTAAGCATGACTTTGTGTGAGGTGGAATATCCCTTTGGCCAGGGTTCTGCTGTCCTGGCTGTGTCCTCTCCAAGCATCCTGCCCGGCCCCAGCCCCAGCCCTCTTGCCTGGGGGCAGAGTGAACAGCAAAGAACTCTTGGATGCTGTAACAAGATGTATTCAGCAATAACTAAAACATTGTTATTTTATCAACACTTCCTTGCTCATGAATCCAAAACAGAGTACCACAGGCTGCTATGAAGAAAATAACCTCCATCCCACCCAGAACCAGTATGGGTATCCAAAGTACATAAAGTATTAGATGGTGTTGGTGAAGAAATGGGCAGGGAGAAAACAACTCAAGTTCCTTTCTCCCCAGTAAGTCTGCATCTATTGCTTGAAACAAAACCTTGAAATAAGTCAGGAAAGTGTACAAAGCTGAAGGTAAACAAATCTCATTGTGGCTTTTACAAAAACTTCAGATTTATATTTGGGATCTGTTCTGTATTAGAGCTGTTACCTTGAACTGGAGGAAATTCTGAGGAGCATAATACTTCGATGCTGAGTTTTAGGGAGGAGTGATTATCTGTCATCAGCCCTAGCAGGGATGGTATGATTATTCTTGAGGCAGTGTTTGTAACATTTTGATTGTTCTTGGTAATACTTTGGTTTTGTTTTTTTATTATGCTAATGCACTTCTGGAAACAATTAGGTTTAGAACTGAGAGACCAAAGACAACAATAGGTAATGGAGCCTTCTTGTATGAATGGTCATATTGTCTTTCTTCTTCAGCACAAATCATTAAAAGCAAATCTGAAAAAGTTTTTCATCTTTCTCTGCATGTTCCTTAATAATTTAACAGTCAAGGTTCTCCATCTCTTCTTATTTTCTATGAAACAATCAAGGAGAATCCTTGTTGCTTTCAAGTTGATATGCACATAAGATAGAAAAATTTTCTTCAACATTTAATGGTAAGAAGTAGAGGGCAGATCAGATGAGGATCCTAATTATATGTTCTCAGTCATCCTGTGGAGGTAGCACCATTGCAGGTGGTCATGTGGTTTGGGTGGGCAGAGCTGTATCCTGAAAGTTTCCTTTCTCCGCTTCTCTTCCCCTCCAGTTTTCTGAAATGAAATTCAGTCTTTCATAGAGAAGTGAAAATAATTCTGTTCCACTTCAACCTCATTTTCACTGTCAGAACACAATCACTTCATTGATTCTGGGTCATGTTATTGCTTGAGGCAGATCCATTTGACTAAGGCATTTTTGTCACTTGAATTTGATATTGTGAATCATTCCAGGACAACACCCATTACAGGGCAGTGTATTTATATTTGAAGCTACTTATTACTTCAATAATGCTTAACCCAGTTTCTTTCTTTCAGCTTCTAAAGATACATATCACAGGCCTTCCAAACCTAAAACATCACCCAGTCCACGTGTTCCTCCAACTAGAGCAAGTAAGCTTATTAATGTTTTGCCCTTTGGTGCATGAAAGTTTCATCACTTTGAAAATTTTCAAAATTGATGAGTTCTCTGACAATACAGAGATATTTATAAAATAGGCTGTGCTTCGCTGTCATAATAAAATTTGCTATACAGCTGTCATGGAACAAGATAATCAGCTGGATATTTATACATGTCAATGACACATGATGGAGATCTGTGGGTTAACACTCATCTTGGGCCCTTGCACACAGGAAAATCTGCATCTTGATTTCCTTAGTGTGTGACAGAAATATTTTTATTTTTGAGTTGCTTCTTTAAAAGTGTAAAATTACAGTACTTTCCTGTTCCCAAAACTTTGAAAATAGCTATGTCCATTTGAAAATTAGTGGAAAATTTCCATGTTTCTTCTGCTTTGACTGCTTTGCTGAGTATTTTTTTTTAAATGCAGAGTTGATTTAAATGAGCAGCAGGTTTTTGGAATATAAAACACTTGAGAAGCACAACTGGGAGGTGTTAGGACTAAAGCAGTTTACTCTGCAGAAAGTTCTGTTTGTTATTGCTGTTAAGAGTGGAGAGTTCATTTGACACTGCACTGTAAAAGTCACTTTGCCTTTGGTCTCTGCACTGGCATGGTATTGATTGCACTAACAGGAGATCTAAAAAATTTCTTAGCAGAAAATGAATCTTTTGATTCATCAGAGAAATCAAAAGACATATATTGAATCATCATCCTCAACAATGTGTTCAAAACTTCTGCACATCTTCACAGGTCCAAGAATCATCATCCTCAATAACAAATTCAAAACTTTGCTCATTTCCACAGGTCCAAAAGAGAGTCGACGAGTCCCTTCCAGGCCCAGGGCATCACCAAGTCCAGATGTACCACACACAAAGCCTGGTACATACACTGTTGTTTTGTTGTGCTTGAATATCCAGGGGTTTTTTTGGGTTGTCTTTCCTCAGTGAATCAAGTGTTGATTAACGTCCCTTCATATTACAAATGTATTACAAATACATTCTCTGATGATCCTTACTGATGAATAATCTGTACAGCAGGGTAGACAACATACAAACATTATAAGAAGTTGGAAAAAAATTGCATCTCTTTTGTGCCTGTCAAAAGGTGCTTACAGAAGAACCTATTTGAGGGCCTTCATGTATGTCTATAGATATTTATAACTGAAACTGCTCATAGGTTTGTGGGACCTGGTAACAAAACTTCACCCTTAAAAATAAACTTAATAGGAATTTACATACTAATGAACTGCCAAACCTCTGTAACTTCTAACAGTTCTGAGAGTATCCATTGAACATTATTTGGAATAAGTGTATATTCACTAATTTTACAAAGAAATACATTTTTTAAGGAAAAAAAAAAAAGAATGTGTTCCAAATTGAATACAAACCAGTGATATTAAAGGGAACATTTTTACCACTAGCTTAAACTCACCATTAACTCTGTATGTCTTGCTGTTTTTATGAAGTTTTGGCAGTTAATACATTTAGAGTTGAACAACAAAAGACAGCAGCAGGTACATTTGTTACCTTGAGGTGGTCATTATTATTTTTTCACTGTTCCTTGGGCTAATGCTTATATATATCATTAGTCTGGTTTTCACATTATCTGTTTGTGGTTTATATTTGTTTTCTTTTCTGCTAATTGAACTACATTCTACTCTGTTGCAGGTATTGAAAGATTCCTAGCTGGTTTGTTGTCTTCATAGAAAATGTCTTTTCCTGTCCCACACATTGTAATTCCTTTGACACTTGTAGGAGACGAGCACACCATGGGTATTGCAGTTATGGGTTCTGAAATACAGACAGAAATATATTCCCTGTATTTGTCTGTGTTCTTTCAGGTTTTGTTGCTTGACTGCAGATTTTTGCATGCCTGATTAATGTTCCACCCATGTTTTCATTCAGGATTTTGTTTTCTCATGAATTCTTATATGTATCTGACACTCAGTTTTTCAGACTGTCATGCAGGGATTGTTTTTCTTTGCAAGCATGAGACAGGCAGTGCCTGTGCAACAGACCCAATTTTGTCAAAGTATAAACCCTTAAAATATATCTTTTCTTTCAGCTGTTAAAGAACCGCAACATATTCCTTTTAAACCTAGAGCAACTCCCATCCCGGATGCTCCATACAGGAGGCCTGGTAAATTACCTGTTTTTTTATGAAGCTGCAGTGGATAACTGAACAGTTGCTTTCAGGGTGGCAGTGAGGGGAATAGTCATCAGTGCATCTGCTGTTACCTGGTTATTGTTCTAGGTTAAGAAACCTCTCCAGGGGTGCAATTAAATCTGATGGAAACTTCAACAGTTCAAGAGTTTTTGTATCTTATGCCGATATTAACAGAAGAAATGCTATCAACCTGTTTTTATCAAGGATAAAAGGTTATTTGCAGCTTGTATCTGAGTGACGTACTTGAATAGTTTGCACCATGTTTTTGAACTCTTATGACAGAAACCTCCTAACACTGTTGCATTGCTTTTTCTTTATACATGCATTTTCACCCAGATCAGAGTGAGGATTCCCTTCAATTTCTTTTTGCTTAGGTGACTCCCAATTATAAATCCAACTGACCTATGTAATAGAATCAGTGATTTCACTGAAGGTTTGTAACTGTTGTTTCCTAACCATAAATTTCTGAGGATAAATGCCCATTGCTGTTTTAAAATATCCCTTTCCTCTTGTATACAGTATAGTGCTGAAAGGATTTCTAAAAAAATGAGGAAAGGGAGATTCCTTTCATTATTCAGATAATTTATTGACATTTTTTCCAACAGAGATTCTTCCAACCTTTGATGAACGAGATACTACAATGATTCCTCGTATTCCTGAAAGAACAAAGGCAACATTTGGTAACTGTTATTTCATAAATATTTTTTCTATTTTCTGCCTTATTTAGAGAATATCATCTTGGAGCTCATTATATTTTATTAAAAGCTAATAATGAAATTCTGCTCTACTTGTAGATACTTACTTGCTCTTTGGTCTTGATAAGGGTAATAATGAGCACATGAGCACATTTACGTTCAAAGGACCTTTTCCTCATTCCTAGCCTTTCCAGTCAGGATGATGCAATTCCTCCAGATGTTATCTATTTTCCAGTAAAAGGGGACTTTATTTAAAGAGCAGATAGTGATTCTTCACAGAATCACAGAATATTGTGAGTTGGAAGGGACCCACAAGGATCATCAAGTCCAACTCTGAAGTAAACTAGCCCATCAGAACCCTTGCATCAGAACCATGCTCTAACCAACTGAGTTAATCCCCTGTTCCTCATGTGAATTGCGGATAATTTCATTCTAAATTACTCTTCTTCACTCCTTATGGTTTGATTTTACAGAAAATGTCTAATATATCAACAACAGCATAAGGACTCCAGCTATGTGACTGTCTAAATTCAACTCTACTTCTTAAAACCATCCTCTCTGCTTACTTCTAGTTATCCATGTAGGGAAAACTTGCTTAAATATATGAAACCTTAACTGTGTGTTCTTGCTTCTTAATTTAATTGTCAGATGTGGACCAAGTAAGGGTCACTGACTCCAAGCAGTACCCGGGATCAGGAGCATTGCTTGAGCAATTTTGGTTCAATCAGTTTTCTGGCTCCAGTTTCAGAGACAGACCTTGACTGTGATTTTCTGAGAATGAAATGGTATATCTTTCCTGAGAATGAAATATTAATAGGGATTTTATAATCTTCAAACTATGTTTCTTTCCTTTTTGAGGAAGAGGAAATTAAATCTGCTTTTAAACATGTTTCTATTTTGATATATATTCCCTCTATATGTATTCATTCAGTGTCTGTTCATCTAGCTTTATGAAGTATGTGCCCTGTTGTAAACACCTGAGCTACCTGAGTAATATTCACATGCAGAAAATGGCTCTTCAGAGCAAGGGGAATGAAAATTGCACAGGCTAAGGCAGATCATTTTGGATCTCTCACATCAGTGTACACCACAGGCTAAAAAGTGCTAAGATAACCTTTTCCAGTAAATAATTCCTACTTTTACTTACAAGACTTTATCTGAATAGAATGAAGATAACAATATTAAATTATTCCCAGATAAGAACAAAAGAATTTAATTTATAAATCAAGTTTGACACAAATTTTCAGTTCCACTGAAAAAGAAATCTTGTCCTCAGATACTCATGTGTGACACATGAGGAAGACACAGGTTACCACTGTCCATTTTTGTCCTATTACAGTATGGTGATGTTAATGACTATATTCTAGACTGCTTGATGTAAAGCTACAAATTTGTATATATTTTTTTAGAAGTCTTCTTGTATGTGTGACTATTTAGCTTGTTTTTCCTTTCTTTGCAGGAATTCCAACTTTCAGCTTTATTCTTACATAATTTGTCTTATTCTAGATCAGATCATGCTTGTGTTCCTTGTGTGCTGGGAAAAGCAGTGCATTTTTTTCAATTATTTTTCTGGATGCTGTTTGTTTTTATTCTAGCTCCAACTGAAAAACAGTTCATTCATACCAAACGAAAAACAACTGAAAGACCAAGAGTGCCATACACCAGACCTGGTAACAGAGTCATTCTTTCAATTTTGTTTAGTCATTCTTTCCCCAAGTTTCAGGTTTTGTGTTTCTCAATGTGATTTTTCACAGCTACTTTTGTGGTGAAACAAGTGCATTACAATTCATATAATTAATTATAATTAATAATAAGCCAAAACTACACTACAAATAATAGTAAGATATGTATAATATATAATGGTTTTCCTCTGTCTATTACACATAGTAAATGATGACTGAAATGTAGTAATGTGGATATTGACAAATTTCAGTGGTTAGGCAGACAGAGTTCTCTGCAATTACTTCCAGGTAATCTTGGGTGCTCCTCTGTGAGCACCTTTTTTAAAGTCTTTTCTTGAAATGCAACAGAATGCCTTTACAATGCCCTTGTGCAGTTAGCAACATTGTCTGATGTACTGAAATGAAAAGTCTTTAAAAATAGTTATGGATGGCTTTGTTGCTTCCCATTTTTAGTATAAATTTATAGCAGAAGTTAATAGAGAGATAATTATCTCTGCCAGCAGTTGATTTTCAAGATATTCTGCTACTCCTTAGTTTGGGACGTTTTCCAGGCTTTAACAAATGTTGCTTTGTTTAGATTACAGATAAATATTCTAAGATTTTTTTACATTTTCTCCTTAACAGCAATATATCCGACAACTCCACAACCAATTATTACAAAATCTTCTACTACCACTGGTCATTCAAGGGCAACAATGGGTAAATAACATTTCCTTAATGTTAAGATGCAGGTGTTTCTAGTTTTTCAGTGGAGACATTTCTAGAGAACATGCTCCAGTATGTTATTTATATAACATCATTCCACTCTCCTTCATTCTGCTGCCAAATGCATGTATCTTAGCACAGAGGATTCTCATTTCTATTTTTTCAAGTAAAGCAAAAATAGCCTAAAGCTTATGTCTGGTCAGAAGTCTGTATTTGTCTGATCTCCAACCAAAATCAGTGGCCTGATTTTTCTTTTAGAGCAAGAATTTTAGCCACTAACTCAACTTATCCTACAGCACACTGCTGGGACTTTTCTGTGTTTTGGCTAGTCATTTGTTTCAGGTTCCAGAAAGCCATGGAATTGTTATTGTCTTTTTTTTCAGGCATTTGAGGCACGCATTTTCTGTGGGCTAAATATGGCATTGGATCATGACTCCTGAAGAATACAATAATAATCTTTTTTCCTTTTCTTTCAGCTCCAAAAGAAACACTGCTCATTCCTTCCAAATCCAAAACATCTGTTGGGCCAGAAGTACCACAAACTAAACCTGGTAATTTACAGTTTGTAACTTTAGAAGTGTTACTGTGGCACTGCCTTAGTTGTATTTCTGCTTCACTGAGTTTTGTGGTCATGGGGCATGCATAATAAGCAGACAGAAATTTGTCTCATTGTTCAGCTGAGAACTTGTTCATAAATTATATCAAAGTGAATAGAATTGGAAAGCAGTTGGATGGGTTAGCAGCCATCAAAAAATGTGAGAAATTCAATTAATTTTAATAAAAATATATTTTTGTGCTCACATTCAAAAAGTTATTTTATTTTGGGGAATTTTATTATTCTAAATACATTTGATTCAATTTCTCAAGTACTTTTGAAAATCACATTGCAGAGTCTCAGTCCAAGATATTTCCATGCTAAGAGTAGGAGTGCCTCCAATACCAGTGATTTTTGCAGTAACCATGGTAGATTCAGGGATGCACAATTATAGTGAAGGGGGGGTGATATCTCAGCTTTACCATGAGGTGATCTATTTCAATAAAAATTGCTAAGGAGGAAGGTAGCAGGAGGAAAACATAGCTAGATGAGGAGAGACTACATGTCTATAAGAGCAGCTCCTGATCATTCCTCCTCTCTGATCTAACCTCTGAACTGATAAAGTTTTAGTCTTAGACAAATAGTTTAGTGAATAGTTTAGTAATTTCTTCCACACTTCTTTCTCCTTGTCTGTTTTATATGGCCAGAAAGATTTCAAGCAGAGACCCTATTCATTCAAGAACTATATTCTATCTATATATATACACCATATGTACATGTAAATTAATGTGAACATCAAACTGAACAGTCCAGGAAAAAGATTTAGTTTCTAAATACCTTATTTTGTAAGGCTCTTCAGTAGCCAAGTTAGATTCCACATCTTAGTTGAATAAGAGCTATTTCCAATCGTGTCCTAGTTAACAAGTGCCATCTTTTGGTACCACTACAAACTTAGTCTTAGGGAAAGAATTTTAACAAACAGAAATTAGAGGCTTATTTTTTTTTTGCCTTTTAAAGTTTAAATAATTATTACTGGTAGGAAAAACTGTAATCAAATATTTACTGTTAAATATAAATGGCACTTTTTAGCCACTGCTCCTTATGCAAGTAAGTAGGTTATTTTCCAGCTTCCATATTTCAGCCTTATTTATGAAAGACAAGTAGCCATGTAGTGTGTGCCTCTGCCTACTAGCCTGTCCTTTTCATCCACTAACTTAGAGACCTTTCAGTTAATTCATTCAAATTTGAGTGAGGTCTGAAAAATAAATGCATTACTAAGAACTTCTAGAAATTTTTTGAGACATTTAAGTTAATACAACAAGTATGAAACAGACCAAAGAACTCCAGATTTAGGGCAAGTGTTCTGGAGTTCTTGGGGGCTCAGCAGAATAGTTGCACTGTCTGATTGTCAGCATGAAAATACATCCAGACTAATCAGAATGTGTCTGTCTCGTGTCTGTTAAAATTGTCCTAGCAGATGTGCAGATAGGTTTTTAGGAAACAATGGAGACAGATTCTTCATGAAATCCAACTTCTTTAATTTCCCTTCTCACAGAACAATGGTTTATTTTTTATAGCTCCAAGGGAAACACACCTGGGATCAATTAACCTTGTAACAGTTCATGTTGTTGATGGGTCCAAAATAACTTTGGGTAATGAGAATATTACATCAGTTTATTTTTCATCAATCTTTACTTTCTCTGCTTTTACTATATGGCTAAATCTACTCTTTAGTCAACAGAAATACCTTAATATATGTTTGTCTTGAGCATTTGTTAGTTACAGTCCAGTGCATGTACAAAATGTTGCTGGTTTTAATTTTCCAGACGTAAATGTGATTCTTCATGTGATTCTTTCTAGAAATAAGTACTACATATGCGAGGCTGAGGAGTGATGTAAAAAGGCATTGTCTTACCATCTTTTCTGATTTTGTCTGACTTACTAATGATATATATCTTCCCAGACTCGAAAAGTCTTTTACGTGTATAAAAGCATGATTTTCAGATAAATTTCTAGCACTGACTCTTTTGTTTATGATCTGTAAAAACAGTTTGAATTTCCTTTCCACCTGTGATGTCTTATGGCTAAAAGGAAATAATTTGCATTTGGTAAGAAGTAATATGTCCATTTTCAGTTCCCAATGAAACATACCACATTTCACCCGGGCCCAAAATTGGTCAAGCAACTGAAATTCCTTGGTTTGATACAGGTAATTTTTTAAAGATTTTCTTATGTTTTTGTATTGAGAGTCTGTAGATCTTAAGTAAAATCAGTAAAGTCTAATGGTCTGTTCATCATTACCTTTAAAACTGTTTCAAATACATAATATGAAAATTTGGTTTTCCCCTTATCAAATATTTTAGTTTATTGCTCTGAAAATGGGATTTGCTGAGTATTGTCTCAAATATCAAAGATTATATGAAGTTTTTAAACAGTATTAGATTTGTGCATTAGATACTCATATATATACAGTGTTGCAAACATCAGTGTAACTGAGTTCCAATTTTTCCTTAAAAAATCTAAGTCTGTAAAACTTCCCCAGTCTAAATGTCAAAAATTAGTAACGTGTTCTGCCCCACATAAGTGTTTTATCTGATGTTTCAGAGAGGCTGGATTCAGTGTTATGGGTCAAACATTTATTTGTTTTGAATATCAAATAGCCAGCTCTATTTAAAAAAAAAACAATTTACAGACATTCCTAATTGGGCACAAGATAACAATGACTACTGCTTATGCTTCCAGCTTCTATTTTTCACAAATCCCATAACATCTAGAGTATCAAAATTATTTTGCATGTGAAAGGCAACAACAAAAAAAGCTTGAGGGCTTCTGATTTCGACCTTGTGATGACACTGTGCTTCAGCTGCCCTGCACAGTGTCTGCATTGAATGCTCCCAGGCGTTTTCTCAGCAATATTTTAATATTTCATAGTTTTATCTAAGTCTTTGTTTTGGGGGGCTTCAGTATGGTGTTTTATTTTGAGGTTTTTTGTTTGTTTGTTTTTTACAGAACCTAATTAAATGTCTTAAGGCCATGGATACCTTGCAGAGCTAACTCTGTATCCATATACAGTTGGGTAACTGGCTGTAAATATTTTACATCTTTTTTCCTAAACCTACATATGAATGTAACTGGTCAGACTGCATGATGGAGTCATCTGGCCACTAAAGAAACTAGCATTTTCCACATGCATTTTGGATTAGAACTCATAGAACTCTCATATGTCCATTTTGCTGTATCACATTGGTGCATGGACCTTTTTGTCTGGCAAATGGCACTGCACTGCCCCTGTTCTTTTACACACAGCACTGAAACAGGACCTTATTTCTTTTAGCACCTCATAAACCTCGTCTCACTTCTGCAAGACCAAAGCCATCGGATAAATCAAAGACCAGACCTGGTAATAATTGTTTATTCAAGCTGGGATGGGAAGGAGATTAAATAGTTAATTAATTTCATCTAGTCTTATTGGAATTTTAAGTATTGCTGGGAGGAAAAAAAAAAGGGGGTATGTTTAAATCAATTAATAAGTCTAGTGATAAAGCCTTTCCAAACCAGAAAAAAAAAAAAGAAAATAAACCAAAACTATGTGTGTCATCACAGCAGGTGTTACTTCTTCTCTAGTGTGAAATTCTTGGCATCACATAGAAGTCTGTTGGGTATTCTTCTCATGCAATTTTTTTTTCTTCTTTTTTCTTTTGAAACTCTCTCACAGCTTTTAGTAGAACCACACTAGCACCAGCCAGAACAAAAGCACCTGGACTGCCAAAGTGGATTGTGCCAACAACAGGTAGACTTCTGAGTTTGGGGTGGATTTTCTTAATTTATCAATAAAAGACTGGAATGTGACTTCCCCAAGTCATCTTGAGCCCTGCAAAATATCTCATTGTGTTTTATTATAGAATTTAATTCCTCAGAGTGCCATGTGTAATTGCTTCTACTGAATTTGCTATATAATTCCTGAGGGTGATTATTATATTGGCACTCAGTCTGTGTAAATTTACAGATTGATTATTGTGTGGCTACTGTTTACTAATGTTTTCTAGATGTTAGAAAATGTTTAAAATCTGCAATAATTACTGGAAAAGGCTTTATTGAAAAGGGTCATGCATTTGTTTGAGTCCAAGTCTGAAGGCTTGGTAGGGAAGACCAAAAGCCAAGTATCTTGCTAGTATTCAGGCTTGGATACTTCAGCACCAAAAAATTCCATATTGGTGGATGGCAGACAACCATGACCTTCAATTTACATACCTTTAAACAAGTAGATAACAAATGTCCGTAACACAAAGATTTATTAAAAGTACACGTCTGTTCAGGGGAAAAAATCTTTTATTCATTTTTAGTTGTACTTGATTTTTCCATCCAAGCAGCATAATATCTTCAATGCTAATTCATAATGAATCCATATTTTTTATTTAGTAGAGCATAAATTTATCACATCAATAGAAATAGCATTGGGGTTTTTTTTATACAGACATAAGTTATTTAAATAGATAATTTTGGGATTCTTTCTCAAAAATTTAAGTTTAAGATAATAAATAATATAAATAAATAATGTCCCTATTCAAGACAAGCTTTTGGCTGACCACTCACTAACAGTGCTATTGTCCCATTTTATTGCTGACTCCTGTATTATTTCTATACTAGCTAAATTAGGATAGCCTGAGTGATATTCCATCTATTTTAAACATTTTTGTCTGTGTAATGTTTCTTTCTGATATATTTGGCAATTTATTACCTGTTGCTGATGGAATGTCTTGACCTACTCATTCCTGTACATTTTCACAACCCCACCATGTTGTTAGAAATGGCAAAAGCTCAGAAGAGATGGTCGTATATTTAAATTGAATTAAATTTAACCTGTTTAAAATATGACATACATTTCTGTGTTACCTATGGAGTGAATGCCTTCATTAGAGGTATGTGTTCTTTGACCTTTCAGAGCCTTTCTGATAAATTTGAAAAGGCCATCAAATTCCAGGACATCAGAGCCAGTTAAAGCATTAAATGACCAATTTCAGTAATTGTGGGTCAAAAGGTTTTGTTGTTCACTTGTGCTGGAAATCACCAGTGAGCTTTCTAATGTCTGATTACTGGAGTAAGAGAATGCATGCAGGTCTCCAGGAGTGATCACATTATGAAATTATGCACAAACGCACAATTACATCACACACTACATAGAACTTTTCTCCCTTATAGTCAAAACCTCAGCAGAGGTATTGGTAGGTTATAAAATACAGCAGAATAAAATGAATACATGCTGAGTAAATCACTGAGCTTTTTGTGGTTAATTCTGGCTTAAGTTGCTAAAGTATTGTTTTAAGCAATCATATTGTAAGGGTGCCCACCATTTGTTATTATTTCCATGTCTTTCTAGAAGAGCCTGTTGCCAGGGAGAACTAGAGCTTCATTGCGTTATATGGTACCAAAAGTCACCACAAAACAACTTTTTACTGTGCATGCTATGTGTACTCACTGGTAAATAAACACCTCCTTTTAGAATTCTTCTGAAAAGTTATACTTCCAGAAGTGGTTTCCATTACAAATTACATAAGTGTATTTTTTCTCAAAGTTAAAGAAACATCCTGTAGATGTCTCTTAGCTAAATTTTGTGTCCTGCCAAGTGAGTCCTTTAAGTCAAACTTGGTATCCAAAACACCAAAGAATATCTGGCCTTTGTTATCTCCTGCCCACTTCTTTGTACCTCCAACCCCACTGCCACAGCTCATTGACACCTTTTTGTGAGTCTGCACCTTTCTTCTGAGAAGTGTACCAAAAATCACCAATGAATTTCATACATTTATGGCATCTTGAGAGACGATTGCAGCTTGTCAGACTTTTTAGTCTGTATTTTCTTGATGATCAGTAAGTTAAATCCCAAGACTTCTGTAAGGCAAACACATGGCAGTATTGCGCCAGTGCCTGAGACACAAGGCTGACTGTGCCCACAAAAAGAAATTTGCACAATTCCAGTAACCAATTAAAAAAGTCTTCTGTATCTCTCCCAAGCAATGTACAATTTATTATCTATTGCAAAAGAATTCCTAAGTCTGCAAAAGTGACTTAGGGAAGAACTCTATAACCTGAAACCCCAAATCTTACCAGCTGAGCAAAGACAAAACGAGATCCTTTTACAGTATTTTCTGTGGTTGGCTTATCAAAATCCTAAGATCTAAGATGATAAGAATTTTTGACTGGGCTGTTAGGAATATGCTATATATGTAGCAATATGTTTTCAGACTTACCTTTAGACATTACGTCATTTATTCTTGGATATTCCACTGTTTGAATATCAGTTTGGATCTTTTAATTCCTTGCTGGACTAGCATTGCTGTTGAATGTTCTTAATTTCTTCTGCCTGACAGGGCTCTTTAGGCTCAGTGCAAAGATGTTTCACCCCATGCAGAGGGAGCTTGGCAGCTGCAGGGCCCAGATGATAAGCAGTGGAATTTGTTTTTTCCAGCACCAGCACATGGGGTTGTGGCTGGTTTCCTGGCAGGCTTCTCAGTCTCCTGGCCAGCTGTAGTGCCAGGTGGTAAACTTGACTGTGGAAAAGAGGCAGGGATTGCTTCCTCATGACTAGAATTCCTTTTAGTTTTTTGCCATGTTTTAGCCATTTTCTCTAGAATATCATTTTATTCAGATGGCTTTTCATGTTAGTGTATGTTCTTTTATTTGATCCTAACCATATAAATACTGCTTCTGGTCCACTAAGCTTCCTGACAAATGTCAGCAAACAAACTTTGAGCAACATTTCCATTTCCCTTGTGAAAGAGAGGCATACATGGTTTTTATTAAAATGGCCATCAACTTTGTGTTCTATTTTATTTTTATGTTTTTAAATGTGTTTGTATAGCCAAGTTCCAGAGGAACTCAAGTACAAAGGTATTTCAGTTTATTTTATCAAGGGCACTTTTTCCAGTCTTTCCCTTAAAATGATCCACCCTTCTCATAGTATTCCTACAATTAATGAAAAAGAAGTTAGCTTAAACATGTTCCAGATCCCATGAATGTTTCCAGGAGAAAATACAGGATTTAAAGGAGGCACAAAGACACAAGTAACAGATCTATTCTCAGTTTTATTAAAAGTTTGGGGGAATGTGATATGTACTTTTAATAAGCAAGGTACATTATGTAGAATAGGACAAATACAACAAGCTTGGGTTGTGCAGGCACTTTGTGTGAAAACACAAACTTTTATGTAATTTTAAAGTGTATTGAAGTACTCAAAATAGATTTTGTCAACACGAAAGTATTGTGGTTTGACACTTTGACTTATTTTCATTACTACTTTACATATGGCAGAACAGCAGAGCACATTTCTGAAAAGGAAAAAATTAATTCTTCCAACTAGAACATATACAATATTTTGTTCATTCTCATCTGATATAACCCACAAAGTTTGTGATTCTAAATGAGATGCTAAGGATTGGGATAGAGATAGGTTTTCCTGTAGAGACTGTAACATGCAAAACTAATTTAGATTTGTAATATACACATGGGTGTTTTAGTGTGAATTAGTCAATGTGCTACCACATTTTGTTAATATCTTCACTGAAAGCTGAGCTGAGAAAGTGAACATGCTCTAACTATGCCTCGTGGTGTGCAAGATTATTTTTATCTTTTTAAGGCTGGTGCTGATCTTCTCGTGCCTTTTCTTCCTTTAACGTCATTCGCATGAATCATTGATTATCACTCTGGAGCTTTGTATAGCTGAAGACCTAATTAAATATTTTACTTACCTGAAGACAACTTGCAGCTATTTAAAACCATATGATGTGTTCAGATATTTTAGACACAGGGACCAGGGACATCTTCATCCTGCTCCCAGCTTACTGCAAGTCTTATTACATTAATCTTCAGTAAATTATTTATCATGTATGGACTGTGGATTTCTAAGGAACATTCAACAAAAATGGTCAAACAGTAAAGTAATTGGAAAATTATCTGCTTCTTACAACTAAAATACTAGGGAAATATCAAAACAAATTGAGAACCAGGTTATAAATCAATGAAATCATAATCTGAAGTGGTCATATGGGAACAGGCTTGGAATTTGAAAACTAGAGTTATACTGACAATTTTTTTTTTAATAGAACAAATTTTAAGGGGTTTTTTTGTCTTACATATGAGCAAGAGTGCAGAGGTTTTTTTCCCACAAACATGATGAAGTTGCAATGCATCTTCTTGCTTTACTGTATATACAGTCTTTATAAAGCAAATATACTTACTTTGTGTAGAGAAAGCATATTAATTTAACAGTCTGGCTGTCCTATAAATACCAGCATGTGAAACAGTTGTTTTGTACCAGGAGTTGTGTTGATCTTTTAATGCCACTTACTTTTATAAAAATGTGTTTATATAACTTCTAAGTAGGACTTTCTCTTATATACAAATTGGATGTTGTGTATACTTTGTCTCCTGTACTCCAAATATGGTGAATATATGTGGTCCAGAATTGCTATAACCATTTAATATGGAGGATGACCGGAGATGATATTATGGGGAGAAGGAGAACTTTGCCCTTTGCAAGAGTCAATGGATATTTTATTCTTTACAGTGAAAAACTAGAATGTTCTCTACTCATTTTTCCACATATCATCTGTTATCTCTTCATCTTATTAATTTTCTCTTTTCAAATATACTTTACTTGAGGAATGTTTGA
The DNA here is from genome assembly GCA_013400315.1 of Bombycilla garrulus. Classification (NCBI taxonomy): domain Eukaryota; kingdom Metazoa; phylum Chordata; class Aves; order Passeriformes; family Bombycillidae; genus Bombycilla; species Bombycilla garrulus. Next base: position 22,346 of record VXBU01008187.1, read on the forward strand.
AATTAAACTGCAAACTTTGTAGAACCAGATCACTTTCTACTTACCTGAACAAGAAGATAATGGATATCACTAAGTTATCAGTAAAGAATATAGATGTGCCACACATGTTGGTTTTGCTCATCATGTCAGCTGGAATGTGAACATATTCAATATACAAGTATTCCATGACTTGGTGCCACACTATAGATACCTATTTAGTTTCCTTTCTTTCACAGATGACCTTTATATACCTGAGGCTACTGCCAGGCCAATTGACATGGATGTCAAAAAACCTCCTGAATATGTTGATACCTGGAAAAAGCCAATTTCTGGTAAGGTTAATAAAAATAGACAATAAAGCAAATTTTATCAGTTGTTATTAAAAATAAAAATGCCACCCTTTCTGCACACAAAGCACCTCCACTTAGAAAAAAAAAAAATTCTTAATCATCCTCATCGATATACATTCTTATGGCTTCAGGATGCTACTAAAAGAGAGAAAATTAAGAGTGATTTATAGCCACTACTTAGTCACTTACATATGCTTAGTTACTACCTATGGTAGAAATTTTCACCCCCCCAGTTGTATCCTTATGATCTAACAGCTACAATACTGTAAACACTGGTATTTTTCATGCTAAGAGTTTCCACATACCAAAAGTGAATAAGGTAAAAGCATAACCAACTTGCACTCCCATGTATGAGAAAGTTTTGTTGAATATTGGGATTGCTGGGAAAATTAGAACATTAGACTTGAAGGGAAATAACAATGTAAATCAAGTACCAGATTTTTTAACATGTGTGATAAGGTTTACTCTTCTGGCAAGTCTGGCAATCATATTTTCAAAACAATCAAAATGTTTTAACTAAAACATACACACAACAGGTAAATACCCTGATGTGTAAAGAATTTCTCTGTTTCATAAGAATAATGAAGCACAGAATTTGCTTAAGCTGTGGGTTTTTTTCTGACATAGAAACTGACTGAAAATTAAATGGTTTTTTGTTTACTCTTGGATTTACTACTCAGCTGCAAAGGGTCTTTTTTGGTAGCTTCTCCTTTGAGAACATGTTACCGGCTATTAAAACATTATTTTATAAACTGCTGTTTGTTCCTAATCCCTGTTGAATTTCCTTTGCACCTAATTTACCTCTACAAAGATAAGAGCCTATCTTGATGGCCAGGTTCTGATGTTTTATCATTTTTAAGTTTATTCAGTCCCACCACTGTTCTTTGCAAAGATTAATCTAGCACAATGTACAGCTGAAGGCAAAGTGTAAACTGAAAACACGGATGATCTTCTGCACTTTTTGTCACTGAATGTCAGACAGTGGTGTTTCCTCAAGTAAATCCAGTTTATGATTTGCAGAGACTTGAAGGATTTTTATGCACATAGATTTGAAGGGACATTAAGACCAACTTTTACTTGTTTTATTACATTTGATGTCTAAAGTTAAGCTTTTAGAGTTTTGAGGTAAGCCAATAGTTTGAACTGTAGTCATAAAAGGCTGTTGGGTGTAGTTGTGAAATTAGCTACTACTGTTTCATAATTTTCTTCTGTGACTCCAATCTCAGCTCTCTTCATGAGGCCTTAATATATATATCAGAATTAATGGAATCATAGAATGGTTTGGGTAAGAAGGAACAAAACAGTTCCACCCCACCTGCCTTGAGAGGCACACCTTCCACCAAACCAAGCTGCTCCAAGCCCCATTCAGCCTGGCCTTGAGCAGTGCCAGGGATGGGACATCAACAATTTCTCTGGGCAACCTGTGCCAGGCCCTCACCACTCTCACAGTAAACAATTTCTTCCTAATAGTTAATATAAACCAACTCTCTTCCAGTTTATATTACTATCTAATATAAATCTACCCTTTAAACAGTTTAAAGCTGTTTCTCTTTGTCCTACCACTACAGGCCCTGTTAAAAACCCTTTCTCCATTTCTCTCACAAGCCCACTTTAAGTACTGAAGGTTGCACTAAAGTCTCTCTGGAGCCTTCTCTTCTCCACATTAAGCAACTCCAACTCTCTCAGAGTTTCTTCCTAGGAGAAGAGCTCCAGCCCTTTGATGCATTTTGTGGCACTTCCATGGACTTGCTCCATGCTGTTGTTTTACTGGATACCCCACAGCTGGAAGCAGCACTCCTGGTGGGCCCTCACAAGAGCAGAGGGGTAGAATCACCTCCCGTGACCTGCTGGCCACACTCCTTTTGGTGCAGCCCAGGATTAGAACGGCTTTCTGGGCTGCGAGCCCACATTGCTGGCTTGTCTCTAGGTCTTCATCCACCAATATCCTCAAGTCCATATCTGCAGGGCAGGACTGTTTTTAATCTGTCTCTCATCTAACCAGTGCTCATTGGTGGTGACAGTGCTGACAATGGTGATTGCACCTGATCCAGGTGCGGTGCCTTGCGCTTGGCCGTGATGGACTTCAGGAAGTTCGCATTGGCCATTGCTCAACCTGCCAGGGTTGTCTGGATGGGATCCTTCCCTCCAATGTGTCCACTGCACGACCAGCTTGGTGCCATCCACAGAACTGCCTATCTCACCAATAAAGATGTGTCTGCCCTGAGAGGCTGCTCATCCTTCTCTTTCATTAAGAGTGACTGAGTCAAGAACTCCCAGCCTATAAAGAAGCCTTAGAGATTAATTAAATCTGACTATTTCACTATGTTGTTGTCCTTGCAAGCATCTACACTCACGAAATACCTAAATTCTATTGTGCATCCTAGTTTACAAGTTCAGTCTCCACACACTGGTAATTAGTTTTGGTAGCATCGTTGACCAGCACCCAAACCATCATGGGAAGTAGCAGAAGAAAAAAGTAGGAATTCTTGTTTTTTGCAGAGTACAGTACAGTAGATTCAATTCTGACCCAGTGCACCGAATGTGGAGTTTTAGTTTTCCTGTAACTGTTGTAGTTGTGCTGTTCAGAAAATATGATAGAAACCACCGGCAAGTCAATAGTTGCACATTTTTACTTCATAAATATTTTGGAAAATCCCTTCTCTAATTATGGGCAGGGGGAAAACTAATGATGAATACTACCATATAGTAATATCTGGGGTATGATGACATATATACAAGAATTTATTATACTTTTCAGGCCTTAAGCATATTTATTTAATCTCCAACTGGAGATCAAGAATGACTGTGAAACCTACAAAAGCTATTTTCAAAAGCACTACATCCTCCTAAATTAGATAAAGCATTCTTTTCTGTCTTGATCTGAGGGATTAAAAAAAAACAACTGTTTTGTAAGTGACTAGAAGAGTACAAAAAGGAAAAGGGAAAAGAGAGAGATGGAGATATTCCTGTTTGTATATTGTAAGTATTTCCAAAAACCCTCTCCTAAATGAGTCTTTGGATCTGCTCCCTTCTCGCCCACAATCTCTCTATTTATAGGGTAAACGAAGGTCTGATACATAGGACCTGAGGTACCTTGTGGAGCCAGTAATTCAGTATCAGGCAACTTGCATAGCTGTTGACATTGGCAGCCTTATGAGAATTATGCTACTCTTGAGGACTTTCTCCTTTTAGGTACAAAAAGGCTTTTGTTACATAAATCTGTTGCACATATCCTCAGGATTTTCTTAAAGAAAGAAGGGCAAAGGTGAATAGTGGAACAAAAATCTTTTCCTTTGCATAATAAAATCCTTCATAATTGTCTGGAAAATGCAGTAAAATGATTTGTAAGTATGAATTAAGGGGCTTAGGTTTTCCTTCCAGACCTCACTGTCAAAAGACATTATCAGATAAATTTAATGGGTACTGGCTGGAACTGCACATTGAAATAACCGAGTTGGGTGCTTCAGAAATTTCTACAACAGTAATTATTGTTAGCCATGTCAGTGTATGAGGTGACAGTAACTTTTTTCAGTTTTGAATGGCATAGAATAAAGTGTTCCTAATGATAATTTCATTTTCTTACATCTTTTGCTTCAAGCTGAGGGTGGCCAGTTGTATTAGTCAGAAAGTACAAGAGGTCAGAAATTTTGTGAGTAGGATACTGAAGATATTTCCTAGCACATTGAGGTGGTGTTTGTTGTGATGTGGTGTGTGTTGTGATTGTTTGTGGTGTTTGTTAATGTATCTATTTGAATGCCAAAAAATTACTGTTGACAAAAATTAGTAATTTCACAGAAAGTGAATCACTGAAACACTTGCACAAAATCCCAAAGGTGCTACATTTTTTCAGTGTAAACTCTATTTAAAACTTCATGGCACACAGTTGTCAGAGAATTTAAAGCTGAAAATACAACTCAGGTCAGCTCCTAATCTCACCTCTCCACTTTTGATATTAAATCAGATATGAAATTTTGCTTGAGAAGTCAAAATATAACTTCTAGTGTGTTTCTGGTTTCATAGAATTTGAGGTTAAATAATTAATAATACTGTCTTGTAATGTCATTCAGTGACTACATCACCTGGCCCTCAGCACCCTCCTATACCTCCTGCCTGGCCTACACAAATGAGAAGAAAACCTCTGCCACCTAATGCTGTGACTGGTAAACCAGGGAGTCCAGGTATGTCAGCCTTTTCAGCATATTTTATTGTGTGTGAGATAATACAGGCTAGCAGGGTATAGGAGAATTCAATAGCATAGATTTCTTTGATCTGTTTCTATCTATAGAAATGAGTCTTTTGGAACACACAAAAAGAGTGTTCTTTTGTTCTTGTGTCTTTTGTCTTCTTCAAAATGCCTGTTTCTTTTTTTTTCCCCTCTAACCTAGTTATGTCAAAATCATGCCTAGTAAGGGAGCTGAAAGCAAAATAGCACACTCCAAGTCATTCTTTAAGAAGAACAACCTCAAGAATATTTCATGTCTACTATAATATTATTTTTTGCTATTTAATGTGCATGTTGGATGGGAGATGTTGACTATAGTGTTTCAGAGCCTAGTACTAACTGGTTATTTGTTATGAAATTCCTCACATATACATGGTACACCCATTAACTGCTGCAAACACTGAGCTGATAGTCACCCAGACAACTAACTGCACTGGGAGATAGAGCAAGCTGAGTTGTTTCATGTGCAGAGTTTAGCTTTATTGTGCTAAAGTATTCTGGCTTCTCAGTGTTGGTTTAAGAGGACATAGAAGCTTTCACCTTTCTGATTTTATTTTAAGTTTATCCTGAAGCAGGTATTCAGTATCCACATGGATGTTTTGTCAGTGGATTCTATATAAGAATCCTTAGGCTAACATTATTCCACGTGGTCAGAAACTATCATCTCCTTAAGCTTAACATCATGACAGCTTCTTTTCATATTGATCTCTGTAGTTCCTTGGAAATATAAAAGTCTTTATATATAAGAATATACATCTATATATGAGTATACAGCTCTACTGGTTTTCCTATAGTGTTTTTTTNCATTTGGGGCCTTGTGTGTGCTATTAAGGTACTAAAGACCTAAATAATACTTTAGTATCTCCCAGCTGGATGAGACAATGTATATATTTATTCATCAGCAGAGCCAAGATTGAAATACTGTGTCTGTACTTGTTGATGATGGGTGGTGTTTCCTTAGTAATAGTTCCAAGAAAACAGAAGACATCATCAGTCTTAGACCTGATATATTTTCTTTTGCTTGTATTGGGACCTATACTAATTTTCTCCACTAAGTGTCTAATTAATTTACCAGTGTTTTGACATTTCAATCTTTTTCCTTAGAGTGGAGGCCAGGTTATGTGGTAGTCAGCATTTGCCATACCTTCCTAGGCTTTTAAGATGGAATAAATTGGTTAAATGATGTGGTTCTTCCTTGTGGGGACAGTAGATTTTCTTTTTTCTTTATTTCCTAGTGTTTTATCCAGCTTAGTTTTAAACATTGTAATTTTGTTTTGTCTTGTTCCCTGGAGAGACAGTTCCACTGTACTAACAGGAAAAATTTGTCTCAGTGTTCTTCTTGGATTTTCCCTGTCAGAATTCTGTCCTCTTTCTCATTAACACTGTGATTAATTCCTTTTTTGCATCTTTCTTACTCATCCAGTGGTTATTATGGAAAGGTTTCTATGCAGACGTTAAAAGTCTCCTGAATGGGAAAAAAATGGAAATTAGAGTTCCAGAAACTTTGTGAAACTGAACTCTAGTGAGAATCTTTCAGATTTCCACTTTGTTAAGAAAATTAGTGGAAAGTGGGGATTTTTGCTGTCTTAAACTTGGCTCACCAGAGTTCTGCCTTCAGTTGCCATGTTCTGTATTGTATTTGATGGGGAGGTAACTACATTATATAGTTCTTGACTCTTCAGGGTTGAGATTTCACTGTCATATCATGGTTATTTGGGAATATCTGCATGTTTTATGAATTTAATTCTTGTCTTTTACAGCTATTATGCAAGAAATCAAGACCTTTACCATGGATTGTTTGCCTCTTAGAAACCTGTTTTCTTTATTAGGTGGTAACCGCTGAAGAATAAAGCGATGTCACATAATCTAAAATACTTTTTAAAATAACTTTTAATTATAGGTGATAATATTGCCTCTATCAGTCAGGTTTTGTTCAGACTTACGAAACCTACTACACAAATGAGTTCAGCAAGAAAACTTTTCTTCTTGAGTGATATAGTGTTATGAATGTTGAAAATGCTGGACCTGGCTGCATTTTCTTTGCTTTCATTTGAAGTGTATCTTAATTTCATCTAGTGGAAGCTCCAGTATTGTTCTGTGCTTAAACTCCTAATGCAGACCACAGTTAAGGATTTGCTGTTTATCACTCTAAATGTTCCAGCACCACCCTTGCAAATGTATGTGCTGTATTGAGAGCAGAAATTAATCTTACCTGTATTTGAGGGAAGAATCTAAGTCTCAGTTGTTGACTTCAGCTACTGTGTCTTGTAACTCAGGAAGAAACGTGCTCTTTCTTTAAGGAACAGACACTTCAGTGTTGGTCATTTTGCATCCTTTTACCAGTTTGTGTAGGCTCATTCTGTGCATTAAACCAGGTGATATTCTAGCTGACTAAAATCCTCCAAGACAACCTCAAAGTAGCATAGAATTTTCTTACTGGGTTTCAGGGTTAGGTTACATTTGCAACTAGCACAGTTCAGAACTTTCCCAAACCCAGCTGAGGGATTACTATGATTTAAGTGAAAATACTTGTTGTATGAAGCAATTGTCACAAAACTAAGTTCTGTTAGAAAATCAGAAAGCTGTTTGACTCCTTGAAATACTGAATGTCTTGTTGCTACAAGTCCCTCCATCTGTCACTATAGCTAGGCCTGCTGGACCAACACCACCCGTGAGGACAGGAACGTTATATAAGACACCAACAGCTTTTGCAACTCCAGAGTACTATGGTGAGCATATTGCAAACAGTTCTAGTTTCATTTTTTTCCCCTTCTTTTTAATTAACATTAAGGTTTCCACTTTTCTTTTGCTTCCTTTCCCTAAACTTTATTGATGCATAAATAAATGTATAAAAAATACTCTGTCTGGGGTGATTCTGATTTCTTTTATGCCACTTAGCGACTTTCCTGATTTGACTGAGGTCTAGGACCCTTTTCTTACACATCTTGGTAATTGAGAACATGACAGGGCTTCCATCTTCCTAGAAATCCATACATGCTTAGTAGGCTTTTACTACTATTCAGTGGCCGTTTAAAGCTGTGCAAGGAGTAGATAAGACACTTCTTTCCCCTGGACATTTTGATTTTCCCAGGGCAGAAATTCAAAATATTTTTGTCAGTGACTGATAGTGCTCATCATAGATGTGATATCCTCCTTTATTTGATCAAACTGATGCCATTTAAATTGAAAAATTGTAGTAGTGTGATCACAGTGGTCAGTGCGTAATTTGCCCTTTATACAACTGGGAGTTGATTACAAAAGAGCTAAATCTTTTCAAGGTGGCATACAGTAATGGGTTTGGAGGAGAATGTGCTTAAAATTTGTGAGCCCAAATATGCAGTTCTTTGTTTATTGTCATGAATGATGCTGCTTCTAATTTTCCAGGGTTTATAAGTAAATTCATGTCTTCTTACAATGATCATGAACTCACAGTGACCCTCAGTGCTAAGTAAAGCAAGCTGGATGCTAGATTTATTTATAAATGCTTGTTGGGAAGGTATTGTGTTAAATCTATTGAGGTTCATTGTAGTATTTGCATCATGTTCAGTGTAGTGGTTAATTAATACAACATTGTATCATGAATCCTGACTGCTTTAGCACGTATCTCTTCACCAGGGTATTTGCTTTCAATTTCCTTCAAATTTTGTCAAAGTTGTACACTCTGAAGACAGAATTTTTTATTTCCTTGTTCTTATTTTTAGAGAAGTTACTGTGCCAATGTAATAGTTCTATATATCCTGGGAATATCAAAAAAGCTCCAAGCTAAACAGCCAGCACAGTACAAAAAGATCCTTTTTCTGTGGCTGACATTTTTCTTCCTTACCAAAAAATTCAATTAAAGCAAACCCAGGACAATGGTCTAAAAAAAAGTAGTTAACATATATTGCATGAACTGAATCCAGCAGGAATCATGAAATCTGTTATTTTCTTTATGGCTGTCTGTACTAGCATGTAAGTACAGGATTTATACAGCATCACAGAAAAAATGGAGTACCTAAAATGAAGGGACAGATGTGGCAGCAAATATCTACCATTTATATATTCTTATAATGATTTAAAGTGCCAAAGGAACTGTGAAATGCTGCAGTTCTAACACTGAAAGTTTGTGTTTATTGCAAATTATAACTGTGTTTTCTACAGTTGATGCAACTATCTTCAGCTCAAGTCCTACATCAGAAACAGATTCTTCGGGAAAACCAAGGTACCAAGGTAGGATATTCATAGCTATGGTATTTTTATTTCAGGGAACATATGAAGTCTGAGCTATCTTGCATCAAATTACCTTATTTGGTTATTCAAAGGCCAAAATTTTATTTGGTTCTGTGTCACTTTAGGGGCACTTTCATCTAAAAGAGCTGTAGTACAAACTACTTTTACTTTCTGGACTAAAGTTATTGCTCCTTCTGCTGAAACAAAGTGTATGTAATGTCTTTCTATCAGCATATCACTCAAAGCTGCAAGTAGAATTATAGCTTCACTTTACTATAGAAGAAATAAAGTTGTTTTTTCTATTTTGTGACCGATTTTAATTCTTCGAAACAGTGTGTATCACCTGCTAATACCTTCAGAATGTCATTTCATCAGTGGGAAGGGATGAAGGCAGTGCAGATTCTGGGTCAAACAACAATAAGTAAAATTTTAAAAACAAGCAAAAACCAAGAAACAATAGCAAAACCATAAACAAAATCCAAAACAAACATACAAAAAAAAATGAGAACAAGCAGCTTAATGTTGAATATAAGGGGTTTCTTCTGAAAGCTTGGTGTTTCTCTAGTGCAGACTTTTGCTTGGTGTCCTAGGATGGATGTTGTGCAGCAGGTGAAATGGCACTGCCATTTTGTAAAAACACTCTATTGAATAACAGCTCTTTCCTATTGTTCTTAGCCCCCCATGTCAAGTACATGAAGAAAGATGATGATGTGCCTTGCTCCATCACAAGCTCTCTTGAACATTTTCCTCAAGAAGAAGTTGGCAGCAAGGAAGAACCCACTCGTCCTCCACAAAATCCTCCAACCAACCTCACGGTGGTGACTGTGGAGGGCTGTCCATCTTTTGTCATACTGGATTGGGAAAAACCAGACAACGACACTGTTACTGGTTGGTTTGATTTCTTTCCTCCATTGTGTAGTAATACAGTATTTCCAGCTTAATTTACTTTCACAGCAGATTTTTGCCATTTAAAAGTACTTTAATCCCCAAGGATTAAAGGAGCCCAGTGGGGTTTGTTCTGCGCTACTGTCAGCTCCAGTGTGGATAAGAAAATGCTACTAGATTGTAACCAGATTTACACAACAAGGATCATTGGTGTCAGAGATGACACAAAAAGATACTTAAGAAGTAGGATTCCATATCTTCTCCAATTTTCTGGCTCCTCTCTGTAGAGGATCTGGTAAGACCTAGTCAAGAAGTCCCAACAATACAGCACTACACAAAGATGCACACACAATGTAGGCATCTGTCTTGACTTGAGGATGTTGTTTTACAGTGGGCCAGCCACAATCAAAGCTTACATCCATCTAGTAAGTCAGTAGAACTTTGCCAGCATAATACTTGCAGTACCCACTGCAAGAGAGTAAGAGAGCCCTCTCTGTTAAAAGAACCTGGGTTTTTTTCATTTCTAAAGGAAGGGGTTTATATTGACAATAAATGCATGTGAGTCATGCAGGATTCAGCACACAGACAGGTAAACATGCAAGATGACCATTTTTAATTCTTCCATCATCTTCTGTATCTCTACATTAGCTGACAAAAATTTAACACTGAGGTTTAGCTAACAACTCAGTCAATGACTCATCAAAATCAATTCTGAATTCAAGGGAAGGCATTGAATCCTGTTTTCTGAAAACAGTGATTGCTTCATATTGGCACTAGTATGACATTACTAGTTTAGACAGGCTTAGACCAATTTTGCTGTCATCTCTTACTATTTTTGTAGTTTATGCATGTTTTTCCAATCATCTTATTTAGGCATCACATCTCTTTTTTTTAAATGAATGCACTGTTTCAGATAGAAAGGTGTCAACAGAAAACATAATTTGTTGCATCATTTTGTGTTTTAAATGGTTACTTTTCTTGACTTTAACCATGTACAAGGGCTTTCACTGGGTATGCCCAAACCCAAAACATAATGGAAAGGTCTGACAAATAACAACTAAAACAGTGATCATACTCACCTCCTTATTTTCATAAAAATTGCAAGTGTCAGGAACCATGATCAAGAGCATTTTGCTCATGCTTTTCTCCTTTGTGCTGCCACAGAAGTGTAGGGCAGTTTGTTGCCTTGTGCACCGAGTAACAAGCAAACACTGGATGGACTAAGTAATTCTTGGTGTGTGTCAGTGTGTGCATGCACATATTTGCATGCTCATTCATTTCCTGCATTTACTTTCCCAACTTGAATGAATTAAAAAGTCCAAATCATGTATTGACTTTAGGCTGGAAAAAGCCAGAATAGTTGAATTCCTGTAAAATTGCATATTCATTCACTATCTGGTTGTATTTAAGAAGCTTAAGTAAGAGATGTTACTTGATCTAATTTTTTTTACTGTAATTTTCCAGAGTATGAGGTTGTGTCAACTGAAAATGGAGGAAGTGATGGTGAAAAGGAGAAATCAATTATCACTACAAATCAAACCCATTCTACTGTGGAAAACCTAAAACCTGACACAAGGTAGTTAAATAATATAATTTTCTAAATTAATCCAACTAATTTAGACTGTCAGCTGTCTGCCACATCAAATGGAAATACCTATGGAAATAAGATCTGATCCGTTTTGCTCCTCTTTTGATAGAAAAAAATGTATGGTTTAGTTTAGCTCTCTTGTAAGCTAAAAGATAAAACAATTTGATGAATCTTTAGGAAATTTCCAAGAGTCGGGACAAGCCGCAGAAGTGGCCTGTTCTATCAGAAAGACTGCCTGTCAGAACTAAGAAAATTACTGTCGAGAGGAAAAAGGTGTTTGTCCTGAATGTATCATTTTCTTTCAGTGTCTTAAAAGAGCTGGCAAATTAAAAATGAGTGAGTGAATTCCAGCTGATGGTGTGCCTCTCATGCAACTCGGTCAAATAAGCATGATCTATCTTTAAGTATCAAATCTCATTTAACAAGTATTCTTCTTTTTATGGTAAAATTCAGAGCAGGGAAGAAAACCCCTTGGCTTTTGTTACATTGTTTACTAATTGCATCAGAAAGTTAATGAGTGACACTTGGGGTTTTTCCTGTAAGACCATCCATTTGGCTTTGGTGAATGGATTTTTCTGTTTTAGATAGACTACCCTTTTCTATTATTATCATCCATAAATTGGAAACACAGCACAACATTCTGCATAGAGCCCATGTTGAACCTTTATTTTTAGGCGATGTGTGGTGTGCAATCTGAGGTGCTGGTTCAACCTCTTTTGTTACCAGCAGCTCCTAGGAGAAGGAATGAAAACCTGTTGCACAAAGTGGAGGGCAAGGGAAGAGAATTTGAAAAACAAAATGCATGGGAAAATTATGGTACCCCAAAAGAGTTTATTTGACAGATTTCAAATGATGGGCTCACAAGGTAGGCTAGAATTGCTGTGTTTTGCTTCAAGAATGCCTGTGTTATTTCCTGAAGGCATGTCAGAGGGTGAACTGCGGCTATGTTGTTCTGTCATGTTAAGAGGCAATCAGGATATGTTAGCAATACGTAGCTTGGGCATCAAGCATTGCTTTTCTTGATCAGCTGAAAAGGCTTATAAGAGAGGACAAGACAATCTATTTCTGGAGTAGAGACTAAGAAGGGGAGTAGGTGCTGCTGAAGTTTTCAGACTGTGCTGTTTGTGTTTTCATTTCAGTTCTGTTCTGAAATAATGCAGTTTCATCTTTGAAAAGAGCTCTATGTTATTAAGCAGATTCTCTTTCATTCCACATTCAAACTCTTCATGTCACATATGGCGGCAGAGATGGAAAGGATTTGATTAAGTGTAGAAGGACACTGAAGGAAAGAAAAACCCTTGCTGCTGGGAGCAGCGTCCACATGATCATAAGAGAAGAGCTTTTTACGCTGCTGTTTGTTCAAAAAGGAAGCAAGATGGAGACAGGCAGATCCAGCTAGAACCATTGGAAAGGTCATGATGAAGGCAGGAGCTATGCAGAAGCAGATAAGATGGTTTTTAACTTTAATTAGCAACAATTCTGTCAAATCTGTAAGAAGACTTTCAGGTTTTGGCAGGCAAGGGCAAACTAAACACCATGGAGCACAGCTGTCATTTGTGCGGGGATCTCCTTAACCCCAGGAGACCCCGCAATATGTAGAAAAGTCCAGGTTTCCGGCCCGTGCTGTTGAAGGAGTAGTCTGGAGTCGTTTGTTGGTGTTCTCAAGGCAGTTTATTAAGTCCTTATCAAAGAGAGATTTCTCTGCCCTGCCAGGGTTGACACAGAACGCCTCCAGAGACACACTGTGCCCGCCCAGGGTGAGCTGTAATCTTTTATACTAAAAACTACGTATTAAATGTTTACAGTTAAGTACCAATCTGTGCCCCTCACATCACCATGTCCAGATCTGTGTCAAACCAATCCAAAAGTGCCAGCATCACCAAGAAGATGGAGGTTATGAAGAAGAACATAAGATAACATGCCACGTGTAAAAATCCTCCATCTTGTGTCTGAGACCCCCCTGTACAGATCTCCAACCCCCCTGTACAGGGCCCTAAACCCCCCTGTACATACATTCAAATTACCTTCTTTTTTCTTATAAATACTACTATTTTACTATCTAAGTTTTTGTGACCTGAAATTCCTCATACAAAGCTGACAACCTGTTCCATGGGTTAGAATCAGAGCTACAGGTATTTTTAGTATCATTCCAGGGTCTCTGACACCTCTGGCAAGGCTGAAAAGCCTCCTGACCAGGTTTTGGGTCGGCCAAAGGCATCATAGGAACCCCCTGGGTTCCAACAATTTGAAGTGTGCACTTTTTTACAAGGATCTGGATAGGAAATCAGGAGTGACTGGTGGAGGCTGACTTAAGATATAAAGGGATAACTTTTCCTGAGGAGGGAGAAGCTACCATTCGCCAACCCCAGCCTCAAAAAGGAAAGATAATGAGTCTCTGGATCCAGAGGGTCATTGCCCAAAATTGAAAACTTTTATATAAATTGCAGTGATGCATGTCCCTCAAGTATCACCAGATTTAAGGATATAAAGTCCTCAGAGTGGCTCTGTTCAATAAAACTCCCATTCCAAGCAAAATGTGTGTTTCCTAATTTTGAGGACACCTTGAGAGCTTTGGCAGAAGCACAAGAAGTTACTGTTACCACTTAAATCCAGGCTTGCTGGCACACTGAATTCAGGGAAAACAAGAAAGTGCTTAAGACAGCTGGCATCATGTAGACAGTATCTGTTCTGCCAAGAAACATCACATGTCCATAATAAAAGTCTCCTGTCTACCAGGAGCTGCTCATTAGATGAAGGAAATAGACTTGTGGATAAAACTGACTGCAAATGGGAGGAAGAGCGGCAATTAAACACAGCTCAATATTCATTAACAGAGTCCCTAAAATGTCTAAAAATTCATCAAGTAATACATTAAGACTGGGAAGGAAACTTTCCTATGACTAGCCTTAAAAGGAAGAGCTGTAGAAGAGGTAGAGTTGGAAAAGAAACTTGGGAGAGAAATAGAAATCCCTCCTGCAAGTGATCAGCCTTTGCAAAAGTATCAGCAATATATGGAGAGAGGCTCAGTGGCAGAAAGTGTATTAACTGGGAAGAACCTCTTGGCCTGGGAACACTTTGGAGAAACTGACAAGCTGAATTAGAGACCCTATTTTTCCCAGCTTTTCTGAAGTCCTCAGTGAGGCTTGCGTGAACTCCCTATGCTGCTCTGAAGGTCCAGCGCATTCAGTTCAGGACAGATCTAAAGCAGACAGACCTAAACAAAGACTTCCCAAAAAGGTATAAAAATGTTTGTGAATCTGTTACCTCAGCCTTCCTGGGTAAGTTTAAACCAGAAAGACCCTGTGGCAGCAGGACAGCTCAAGGCTCTAGTTGTGTAGATGCACGCTCTGGAGGAGCTGTACCTGGCAGGGATGGTCTGCAGTCTTGATGGCCAAGGTCCTGTTGAGGTACTTCAGGTAGGATATGGTGTGCCTGGCCCAGAAGCTAAAGAGTTTATTGCCCACAACCGGCAAGAGGGGAGCAAGACAAACAACTTTTCAGTGTGAAGGGGGCAGAACAAGCAGCAGGGAGAAACTGGGTGCCAGATCATGCTGTTTGTTTGCTTTACTACAAGCAAAACTACTACATTCTTCAAATAGGTCATACTGCTACACCTCCGGGAAGTTCTGCAGCAAGGCAGAGCCTTTCTTCCCTTGAGCTGGCCTTTACACAAGGCAGCTTTTAAAGATTAGGAGCTAATGGCAAGACTTTAAATATTTCAGGAATTTGGACAGTGTTAGGGAGGCAACAAAGACACTTTTACAGTCACTCATCAAAAATTGCATGTGCGACTGCAGCTGTCAGTAAGTACAAACAGAGAAGTTAAATGGGATGAGGAGTATCGTGTTGTGTTCTGTGTGTCCATTTAGCTGTCTGACAAGTGACTAGATACAGAAAAAATGCACTGGCTGAAAAAAGAGTTTCGACTTTGAGTCCAGTTATCAAGTATTTGGTTTTAGTAGACTCATACCATGATAATATGGAGATGGAAATGAAAATGGACTTTCATAGGCATACCACAACTTGTGAAAGTTACTTTTGAACAAACCAAAGATGGAAGTTTGTTGCCTTTCTGTGTTAAATATGCCAACTTTATGTGTTCCTGGTGACTTGACTGCAAGTCTGATACTCGAGATGAAAGTAAAATAGAGATTTGAAAAAAATTTAACTGTGAGGACATAGACCCTTTAAACAAATGTGGGGCACAGTCAGCTGCTTTCTAATGCAACTGATTGTTTGGGATTTTTTTCTTTAAAAAATATTTTAGAGGCTCTTGTACAATGTGATTTTTTTGGAATGCTGAGATCCAAAGGATCCAGGTTTTTTGCCCAAGGAAAGACATATCATATCTGTGCCATTCTCCCTCAGTAAGGCATGCCTCACAGTTGACAACCATGCATTAATTTAAAGGATTTTGCCATATAGGAGAAATATTTTATTCTCTTTTTCACCTAGAGAATTGCCAAATATGGTGATTGCAGGATTTCAAATCTTGGAAGATTTCTAATAGTTTAAATAACCCAGAAAGTTAAAATCTTGATATCCATTATTTGGCTGGTCAGAGTTCTTGAAATTGTTACTCTCGCTGGCAGTAAACTGCTGTTTGGCTTCAGTCTAGAATTCTGTTTAATTTCATCAGATTTGCTTCTGATTGCAACCTTTACCTGAAAAATCTCAAAGCACATAGTGTTGTTATGCTATGTGAGCTAGATAAAGATATGACTTTCTTATACAGACAGTTAATTGCATATAACTGATGCCTGAAGAAAACTCTTGTTTTATGAATGTCTTCTGCTTAAACATTTCTCTTATAGATGTGCTTCTGTGATCTAATATTCACATATACACAGTGTTGATTATGACTGTACTGTAGTTAGCTTTTGTTACTATTTATATTATTTCCAAGAACTTTAGAATAGGTCCAGGTCACATTTCAGTCGTCCACCTGTTCAGTATCACAGTAAAGCACACACCAAAATCTCTGCAGTTTTTGCCATCTTTATTCTTCTCTTAGTGAAAAGCTTGTAACAACCAAATTCCATTTATTCTTCTTTCTCCTCGTTAGTCTGAATAGAGCAGTGAGCTACTCAGCTTTTACTCTGTTGTTCAAAGAGTGAGTATCTGTCACTACTGTACTTGATAAACCTGAGCTCAAAGCGGCTAAGTCAGCCCAGTCATGAAAAGGGGCCTGGACCATGTCACCCTCATTGGTGTCTTACAACATATATTATTGTAAGATTGGACCTTAGAGGTGGTTTCTGGTCTTGTAGACCTCAATTTCCTCCAGTTTCTTTAATACAGGCTGAGGTGGCTTAGTGTGTTGATGCAAATATAATTTCTATCTTAGCAAAGAAAAATGAGAGAAACAAAGGCACGAATATGAACTAACAATTTTTCATCCTCCACATGGAAATTCTGTGATTCTTATAGTGAGAAATGCGGTGTTTATTCCACTTGGAAAAGAGTCAAACTGCAAGACTGATCATTTTGGTCAAAGTAGTTACTGTCTAACTTCCAAGCAGCCATTTGAGGAATGAGACCTGTGACCTGCAGTATTCCATCTAAGTTGTCACACAGATCTCCTGTTTCTGAGTTTCCTTAAAAGGCTGCTCACACTTGAACTCCCAATGGGATTACCACTGGCATACCCAGGACTCTCCTCTTTCCTTGTTTTACATTAAAACTTCACTTCCTAAGAAAGCATTGCAGAAACTTCTCTTAATGTTAATAGTCAAGCAAGATCTCCCATCTGTGAGTCAAGATAAGGTTATTTATTATCCACAATTTTCTCCTTGAGTTGTTTGTTTGAAATAAACATTGAGAGGCCTCAGAGAGAAATGGGCTTACTGTGGTTTTTGTTGTCTTAATTCCATCTCTTGTGTAGTAATAATGGTGTTCCTCTGCATATTCCTTGGAAAAAAATTGGTTTCACTGACCTGTAGTTTTTTCACGGACTTTCCTAGTCTAAAATATTAAATGCAGATGTTGTTTGGGTTTTTTTTCCAATGAGATTTTTTTGTTATTTCTGCTGGTTTCACTGCCAAAATATGTAGTTCTTATTTCTGTATCCCTGCTCTATCTTGAAACCTTTTTCTTTAGTCAGTGTACATTTTCTCTTTCATTCTGGTGGTTTGTTTAGGGGCAGTGAAGCCCATAGCCCAGACCATAGTGTCCAGGAAATTTTACAACCCAAAATTCTATAAAAGCCTTCAAAAAAGAGCCGGAAGTCTGCTGAAAACTGTTTTCATGCATGTTTGTGATGGCAGTAATTGGAAGGTAGTAAAGAAAAATATGAAGACTTGTTCCAAATAGCTCTGGGGAAGTTTGAGTAGCTGTTGGAGGATGTGTCCCACCAGCCTACTGGTGTAGAAAAAGCTTATAAGTAAGAAACAAAAAGGCTGTGATGTTTGTATGATGATTTGTATAACTTCCCATTAATTATTTTGGTGATTTCAAATATACACTTCTCCTTTTTAAAAATGTTTTGAGTGGTTTCTGTTGGATTGTTGGGTTAGATTGTGTCCCAAGGCTGTTGCCATCTTTATCTAATATTGTTTCGCATTAATATTGTTTCTAATATTGTAGTAAGCACCCAAATGTTCTAATCACATACAAGGAAAAATCCAGGAAAACCTCTATCAATGCAGAGAATTCAGCTGTTGTTAACCACACAGGCCAAGAGATAGGAACTACAGAAAAAGTTTCAGTGCAGCAAAATTCAGAAAGTCACAGAAAAATGCTGGTGGTTTCTATTTGTTTTATTTAAAAACTAACAGATATTGTACTAAATTACTGTTGGTATCAGGGTTCATGGATAAGAATTTCTCATTTCTCTTAGTCCTTCTTCCGATTTTGTTAGGAGAAAGATTCCTCAAACAAGCATAGCATTTAATTCTTTCTTTCTTTCTTTCTTTCTTTCTTTCTTTCTTTCTTTCTTTCTTTCTTTCTTTCTTTCTTTCTTTCTTTCTTTCTCTCTTTCTCTCTTTCTCTCTTTCTCTCTTTCTCTCTTTCTCTCTTTCTCTCTTTCTTTCTTTCTCTCTTTCTTTCTCTCTTTCTCTCTTTCTCTCTTTCTCTCTTTCTCTCTTTCTTTCTCTCTTTCTTTCTCTCTTTCTCTCTTTCTCTCTTTCTTTCTCTCTTTCTTTCTCTCTTTCTTTCTCTCTTTCTCTCTCTTTCTCTCTTTCTTTCTCTCTTTCTCTTCTTTTTCTCTTCTTTCTCTCTTGGTCACACTGCCATCCAAGCACACTCTGCAGAGACAGAGGAGCTCTGTGTACAGAGCCCTGCACAATTGCCATCCAACACCAGCATCTCCCCAGGAATAGACCTGAAGTCCCAGGATTGTATTCAGCTGTTCCATATGCTCCTATTATGGTGAAAATCTCTCTTCACCTATTTTCAGTTCTTCAATCTTCAGTCTTCTCCTTTTGCATTATTTGAAAAATGCAGGAGCAGCTGCATTTGCCAGAGTTCCATGTGGTATAGCGATTTCCTGTGGTGGAAAAACACACTCCAAGTAGCAATTACTGTAAGTCAAGTCCATTTAATCTCCACAAGGACTTTTACTGTCTTACACAGTTTGGGAGGATTTGGAAGGTCTCGTCTCTAAATGTTTGTAGGATCACAATCTTACAGATGTTAAAGGTGTGATGCTTTAAATTGCTGCTTACATGGATAGCAGAGATTTTGGTATATTAGGCAGGCAGATATGAGTATGGAATACAGACTCCAGCTTCTTGTTAGGCAAGTCTAACTAAACAGCAGACATGGGATAACCATTCCATAGCTTTCCTATTCCCCTTTATTAATTTTGCCATACATTCTTCTTGAAACTTTTAGCATTTTTTCCCTTTTCTTGTGGTTTCTATAGGAATACATAACAGTGCAGATGGTACCCTTTTTTCACCATTCTATTTATATTTTTCAGATCTTTCACCTGATGCACAAAAAGGAAGACTTTAGATGGTCTTATATTAAAGCAGCCAGAGCATAGCTTTAAAATTACAGTAAACTGTATGTCATATTATGATCCCAGTCCGACGTTTCCTTTCTCTCCTTTTCAATGCTCTGTCAGCTAGCTAATTCTCTTCATCTCCAAAAGTGGTTATTTGTTTTTTTGTACTGTGGAAGCCACTGGTATTGTTTCAGGATTGAAATTGGCAGAGGAAAGGAGCCTGTGATGCTTGTAAAAACACATACCACAAGACCGCAGAATTGCATGTATTTTGGTTTCTAAAATTTCCTTTTAACATAATTGATAAGAGGCTTACCTAATTGACTGAGTTAAACTTTGGACATTTCTTTACTATTTTTCTTTTCTCCAATTTTCTTTATATGTTTACATAAGCTGAAGTCTCTATCTGTAGATTTTAGTTCTTTATTTAAATTTTGCCCTAATTTTCCAAGCTGTGGTTTGGTCTTTTGTAGAGAACCTAGTGATCTCTAAACCACGATTTGAAAAACAGTGCTTGGAAACTAACCTTCATTTCTTGTTTTTGTCTTTTTGGAAGTAGAGAATTGATGAGTCCAAGTTCATAGACTAAAGATTTTTGGGAGCAGGACTGATTCCTATGAAGAATGTTGCCTAATGCAGCCCAAAGTAGGGCATATCAGCTATTGAGAACAACATATTTGTTCAAAAATCAGCAAAATACATACAAAACTAAAACCAGATTATTATCACCTGTGAGATCAAACCATAAACTTAAAGCAATAGAACATTCCATCTTGATGATCGCAATTACAATAATAGCTTTAGATAAGGTGTTCCTCCTGTGAAGGAAGCAAGAAAACTTCTTTGTTGTCTTTTATCTCTAGTTGTGGATTAATTTCTACGTTTTTAAAAATACATAATCTAGCTATTACTTTAAGACCCTCAACATATTAGGAAATATTTGCATATGCTTCAGTGATTCTTCAGAAAGGATCTCCAACTGCTTTGTTACAGTTCTCTATATTATGACATTTCCTATCAGATAAGAATACCTTGACCAAAAAAGTTACTGTACCGCATGGCCAATGTGAATACTAACTACTCAGGTCCTGTTTTTAAAAGCATGTATCTGTTTAAGCTGTTTGAAGTTGATAATGAAGATTTATAAATTTCTTAAATTGATATTTAGTTAATGTCTCCCTCCTACTGTGGTGTAATATGGGTAGTTCCAAATGCTCTTTCAGCATGTTTAAATAAATGTTAAGGTTCCTCCAAACAGACATTTTTCAGCTCAAAACAAGCCCATGTTTCTCTTAGCAATATCCATGAATTTCCACAATGCATCTATTCAGCATACCAGTCTATATAAGTATTTCCCTCAAAAAAACAAAAAATAACAAAAAAAAAAAACCAAAACCTAGAAATAAAGGCAATTGCTTAAGTAAGCAATTTTAAAGTTAAATATTGTCTTAGAAGTACAGTGGATGGAAAATAGTTGCTTGGTACTGCATGAATACTCCACTGAGGTTAATTAGCTCAGGTTTTGCAGGAGCCAAGGAGGAATGAAAGGTAATCCAAAGTTTGGATTGAATTATTCTTCTGGGGAATTGCAAATGGAGTTTACAAGTTTCCAACTGTGCAGAGTGTGGTATGTGGATTTTCTTTCTTTAGAAAATCACTGTTTGGAAATGATTTCAGCAATATGTTACAATGCCATGTCACAGTCA
The DNA here is from genome assembly GCA_013400315.1 of Bombycilla garrulus. Classification (NCBI taxonomy): domain Eukaryota; kingdom Metazoa; phylum Chordata; class Aves; order Passeriformes; family Bombycillidae; genus Bombycilla; species Bombycilla garrulus. The sequence goes on from VXBU01008187.1 coordinate 43,233, forward strand.
TGAGCTACCCAGGTTATCATTGGTAAAGGATCTTTCTCGAATCAAGAGCTGAATGTCTAGTTGCCCACTTCTGGGACTCCCATTTTTTCCATTTTTACAGCAAAAGTGCCTCTAGTTTGGGGCCCATTTTCCAGGCCTACCGTCCCTTTGACTCGTATCCTGTGGTCCCTGACACTGATGAACACTCTCTGTTAGGAGAGATTCACTGTGCACGTGCTCAGGGCACGGGAGATGTCCCTCTGTACGTGGCACTTCCACTGTTAATCAAGCACTGAGAGGTGGGAGATGCTTCAGTAGAGGAGGCTGGTTTGGATTTTTTTGTTCAGTCGTGTTCTGTTTTCACAGCAGTGTTTGGTTCCCAACACGGTGATGAAAAGGGATCATGAGATAACTACAGGCTGGTGTTTGTGCCACATCAGTAAAAACACAAGCTAAAGAGACTCTGCACAGTGTCTTGTCATTGCTTCATATATTTATTATTAACATACATTCAAGCAATTGGATCTTTGCCTTGGCTGGGCTCCTGTCCTGGAAGACTTGCCCTGTGTTTCACTACTGGTCTTGTCTGTCACTGTTGGTGGGCCTGACAGGCATTGAATTGGAGGTCTGTGTTCTTAAGAAAGCAAAACGTACAGATAAATAGCAATGTCTTTTACTCAGTCTCTGCTTATCAAGTTGCTTCAGACCTCATCTGAACTTGCTCCCTTGGCCAGAACTGAAACTGTTGTGTGAGATGAGACAGAGAAGTCAGTGGTGAATTAAATCAAATATTAATAGTATGTGTTCAAAGACTTATTGAAAGGACTGGTTAATTTTGTGTTCAGTTCAGGTCTTACAGTTAGGACAAAAAATGTCTCCATGGTTTTGTGGCATGAAATTGGGCTTTTTCGTTCTTCTCCAGAAAGCAAGTAGCACCAATATGTGTGCTGCTTGCTTGCTCCAGACTATTCAAGAATGCCTTAGTTTGCAAAATTTTCACCTCTTCTATTTTATTCCCCAGTTATGAATTCCATGTGAAACCCAGGAATCCTCTTGGTGAAGGTCCAAGTAGCAATGTTGTGGCATTCAGTACTGAATCAGGTAAGAACTTACAAAGATCAGACCGTCGCTTACAGCAGCTTTAGTACCCATGTTTGTGGGATGCATGAAAGGCTCTCTCATTTTGTTTTGTGCATTCAGTCTTGCTCTTTACTCTCTCCTGATTGGCTTTTTACCATCTTGCCTGGAAAGTCAGCCTGGGATCAGAACTGTATTGAGTGTGGATGTAAGATGGACATACTGCAACAGGAAAAAAATACAGAGGAACACAGAGGGTTTGTTTGGTATTCACTGTGAAGAAAATGACCTCATCCTTAGGGAGGGCCCAGTCATTTAAGATTTATATTCCTGACCTTTTTGCATCTATCCAACTCCTTAGCAGCTTTTGGATAGGGAACATTAGGGGTTTTTTTGGGCTGGTGTGTTCATAGGTGCTTTTGTTACCTGTTCAACAAGGCTGCTGTAAACAGTGATGTTGTTTTGCTGAAATAAGGATTGAGAAAGAGCTGTTGTGAAAAGTCAGTGTCCCAGAAGGTCCCCTTCAATCCTGTTTACTCTCCAGTGAAATTGTTAAAGAGGTGTATGCAAGCCTTGGTTGGTTCCTGAGTCAAGTTCTCTCTGACTCAGAGGTGAGAATCAGGGTGCTTTTGCTTTCCCTATTCTTGCTCCCCTCAAGCTTAGCTACAGCTGACTTGAGTTTAGGCAAGCAAGATACCATCTTTTGTGCAGAAGTGTTTATTGCTTGGCAGTACAGAAAGACCACATAAAACACTAAATGGATTTAGCCTTTTTAAAAGGACTTTCTCAATCTGTGTTTTGAGCCAGGTGTAATAATTTAATAGTCCTCAACTAGTGCTGTCACTGATGGATGAGAGTTTTGGCTGAGCAAGGGATTACTCAGGGAGGAGTGCAGACTATGCCACACATATTTAAAAACTCTGAATGCACTCTTTGTAATCCTACTTTGTTAAAAGTGAAAAAAATGTTTGCGCCAAGTGAAGTTTTCATGAATGACAAGGCTTATGTTCTGTCTCCTATTTAGTTTGGACAAATTAAGCATTGAATTTTGTTTTTTTTTAATTGCACACATCCATTTCTCACACTTGGGCTTTCAAAGCCAAGTTTTTTGTGGCAAGTATTACAGATGTGCCCTTTTTATTATTTAGGTTTTGAAATAGAAATTTTAATAAGACACAGTACAATTGGGTTTTGCTGGTTACAGGTTTAAATTCTTGTTTTTCCTAGAACTCTGCTTGGCTGGTGTTTTCCCATATAAGTAAAATTATTAAAAACTCATTGATACTGGAGTTTCACATTAAAAAATATATTTCTTCTAATTTAATTTAATACAAAAGTTAGCTTTGCCTCCAAAACTCTTTCTGTTTTACAAATTACAGCTTACGTCAGCTGTAAAAAATCACTTACCAACGCTTTTCCATCGAATTATTGGGAACCTTCATTTTACAGTGTCTGATTGAATGTTTGTTTTCTTCCCCCAGCGGACCCAAGAGTGAGTGAGCCAATTTCAAGTAAGTGTTTCATATATAAATGTGATCAGCAATTTTTTCAGAAATAAGATAGCAGAATTTTACGTGGAGGGTGGCTCTGCTGCACCAGCTGGATGAGTTACAGAATCAAACAGCATTCACACACAATTCCACTCCTTCCACCCATGCTCCTGCTAAGGAATTCCTGCGAGGCTGCTTGTTTACCTGAGCATAAGGCAATCAATGTGATGTGGAGCTCCCATGGCAGCTGGGATGGCTTCAAACCAATGTATACAAATGAGCCAAGGACAGCCTCATATTTTCTCAAGCTTGTCATTAAAGCAAAGAAAGCTCTGCAGAATGAATAAGCTACTCCACACTTTTTTAAGTGAGTTAACAGAGCACAACTCAGAGGATTCTATTTATCTGTCTTTATGTTTTAGGAAAATTTTCTGCTTCAGAAGGCTTGATCTAGCTCTGCTTTAGGCCACCTACACGACTCTTGCTGTCCTTGATGGAAGGTGGACTGAGGTTTTAAAGAAGAGCTGAGATCATTCGAGAAAATTGGACTGCTTTTTGTATTTGTAGTAGACATCACTTTCACTTTGACAAACACCGTGGCACCATTTTTCTCCACATAATAAATGGCACTTCATTTTTACAAGTATTTTTGTTTGATCACAGTTTGCTGCAAGCTGATTGTCTTGGCTTGAACACACTGAAGAATGGTGACTGTATCACACACTTCATAAATGAGAGTTTTTCCAGTACAAACACTGTCCCCCTAACAAGGTCCTAGAATCAACCTGTTCCAAACCTGCACCAGAGGACAGCAGGAAGAGTTCACAGCACCAATTGTATCTGCATACTTTGGTGCTTCCCTGAAATATTTCTCATGTTCAAAATATAGGTGTCATGGTACATTCTGCTTCATCAAAGTTTCTAATTCTAGTTATTCAAACGTTATGTTATGTTACACTTGTTATGTGTAATTTTGTATGCAGCATCATACTTCAGCCTCTTTTTTCCTCTCCTGCAGTGGGGAAAGATGCAATCTGGACCGAAATCCCATTCAATTCAGACACGTATTCAGAATGCAAAGGCAAACAATATGTAAAGAGGACTTGGTATAAGAAGTTTGTAGGTGTGCAGCTGTGCAATTCTTTGAGATACAAGATATACCTCAGTGATTCACTTACAGGTAAGAAATATTCAAACCAGTGTTGTCCAAATTATATATCCCTGGAAGATATAATCATGTGGTTCCTGAAATAAGAGGTTTAACAAGATGAGCTCTGCTGAAGTGTGATCAGATTTCTTTAATTTAGTCCACAGATTAATCATGAACAGTAATCTGCTTGTGCTCAGTAACCACTTATATGTTTGATACTGAACTTTCAGACTCCAGAGGAACCTCTCTGTGGTGATCATCTGACTTTAAGTACCTGTTCATATGCTGGGGATCATACAGAAAACTGATAAAGATCAGAGTGAATAGCATATATTATTGTAAAAATGGGTATTTAAAGGGTAGCCTGGAATAATTATTAATTAGAGGATCAGGACCTCATTGTAGACCAGGATTACACCTGTCATTCCCGTCCCTTTCGGTAAACATCTGGTTACTTCGTTACTGGGAGGCTTATAAATACATGACTTTAACTCTGATCAACAGGGTTTAATCACCTGCTTTGATATTTTTGCTTTGTTTTCACATTCCAAAATTTTGCTTATGATCTTTTTTTCCCACCTTTTTGTTTTCCTCATATTACATTTTATTACTAAGGGAAACTTCCTGGCCTTACATTCTCAAGTTTTGTTTCGTGTTTTAAGGCCAATTGAGTGTGATGTGTTTAAGACCTGACTCAGGTGATAAATGCTGGGGAAACAGCCTGTGAGAAGTGTTTTTCAGTTAGTTGATAGATCTTCCTATCTCATGCAGCTTGTGCAAGCTACCTCTGCTACATTAAGAAATATGTTAACTTCTTATAATGCATCCCAAGCTCCTGGCTCTCTTCTGTGTGAGGTCTCTTTTATTACAGAAAGCTCTGTGACAATGGCATTAGCATGGCATCTGAGCACAGAGATGTGTGGAAATGCCTTTTTGAGCCAGGCAAGTGTGTTCAACACATCGCATTGAATTAGCTAGGAGAGACTGTGGCTGAAAGGATCCACTTTCATAACCTAAAGTTGCCCCATCTCTGAGCTCAGCACCTCACAGGAGCAGGGCTCTGGGATCCATGGAAGGAACATGGAAGAAAAAGATCAGGGGAGTGTAGGGCAGCCCACATTGCATAATTTTAAGCTTCCCTGCCTTGCATCCGGCACCATTCTCTGATGAGCAGACAAGTAAAGAAAGCTGGTCATCAATAGTAAGTACAATACTCCATATGTAAATAATATCTTAGAAATTACGTGAATAAAAGAGAATGTTTTGAACAGATGTATCATTCATTCAGCTGTTGCTGTACTAACCAGCTGTGATCAAATGACAAGCACTGGCAACGAGGCATGATGTGTCCCAAAACCAGCCAGCAGAGGAAATAGCAGTGCTAATCTAGCAGGACTAGACTTCAGCCCTAAATCAAGTGAATTCACACTACAGTGAAAGCTACTCCAGTGTGAGAAGAAAGGTTTAATATCAGGAGCCCATTTTCCTATTTTCATTAGATTGTTTTTGTTCTTGCTGGAAGGGTGGTGGTTTAACCTCGCTGGAAAAAGATGAGGTAGACATTGCATTCATTATACTTGCTAAGCCTGGTTCTTGCACTTGAATTGTTACAACCAGCGCTGACCAGTTGTCACAATATTTAAAAGAAGTGAAATATTTATGTGGAAGGAAAGCTGCTTTTCCCCCGTTGGCTAAGCGAGGCCTCTGTGTGTGAGTGAGAAGTTTTCCCGCTGGAAGCCAAGCTCTGTCCTGATGTGTTTCACGGCCACCTCGCCTCGCCGTGCCCCCGAGGCCAGCGGAAGAGTTCCTGCAGGCACCAGCCAGCTGGACGCGTGTGCCGGCAGTGCAGGGCTGCACTGAGCTCTGAATTCCACTGGGTGCTGAAAAGTCTTCCAGAGCTTTGCTGTCGAAGCAGTATAATTGCCTCAAAACTTGGGTGCATTGCCCAAATGCTGTTGTATGAGGCAGGCAGCAACTGTATCTTTGCATGCTGTTTTTTAGCATGAATTTATTCTTCTAGTGCTGTGGAATTCATAATGTATAAAACAAACTTTGTACATAAGATTGTAAGGCCACCCACAAGGGAGCACTGGAGAAAAAATTTACCTCCTGCTAGAATTGCTATCCCCAAAACAGAAAACCAGTTATTTGTTGGCTAAATGGTTTTAAGTGTGTTCTTTTATTATGGAAATAATTGGGCAGTAGAAATGCAATAGTCACTGAGAACGCTGCTAATTTATGAAGATCAATTGTTTGAGTTATGCCTAGGTTAAGCTGTGGGCCAGAAGAGTATATGTATACCTGCAATTTACTGTTCTGGTGTTAGGCATTAAAATATCTGGCTTATTCTCTTGCTTATGGAGAAAAACTAATCTCTGTTACACATGCCAGGACTGTTCTATAAACCAACATCTACTGCTGACCTCATTTAACAGTCCTCCAGAGCAGTCACTGTAGGCATTCCAGAAAAGCAGGCCACCTAAAAATAAGTATTTATTGAGAGAAGGAAAAAAATAAATTCTATGTGTGACCTTCAACATCTGTGGAAAAAAAAAAAAAAAAGCTTTTTTGGGCAGCCTGAATGTTCTTAATTTCAGAGCAAAAAATTGCTGTGAGGAACACCCTCTGATCAGTTCTCCTGTGGAAAAAAAACATGTCTGCAGCCAAAGCTAGATAGCAATAAATAATTTTGTAAAGCTAGAGAAGAGCCACATGCACAAAGACCATCAACTGCAGGTGAGACATTTTGGCAAAGTATTGCTGAGATCACAAAAACATTGGAGTTTATTGGTAGGCTGCTCTTTTATTAAGTGCTCTTTGGGAGCAGTATTATAATGCACCCCACTGCCTCTCAAATGGCCAGACTGGCACAGATTCAAGGCTCCAGGATGCCCAGTATCTAATGAGTAACTGGATTTTCTGCCTAGCTTATACCTGCATCCTCAGCCTTTTACTAAGTGCTCTCACCTTTCCTTTCAACATCTCAACCAATGGTTGAACATATTGAGAACTAAGTGCTGTGAAAGAAGATTAGAAAGCACGGGAAGTTTATCTACAAAGGTTTCCAGCCCAGGTTTGGGAAGAGAAAGTAGCATGCTCTCCTCCATCTTCTGAACTGAATTTTACTAATGTCTTGCAAATCAAATCAGCAAGTAAAAACATCTGTCAAAGCTACTTCACTGTGCCTGTTAACAGGATAAGCACAGCCTGTAACGTCAGCACATGCTACATGGGACACTTGAGACCTTGATTTCTACTCAGCTGCAGTCAAGTGTCCTGTTAAGCGATCCTGCAAGTAAATACACGGGTACACTCCATGCTCTGGATAAGTACTTAGTATCTGAGGTCATATATAAGTTAAGGGCTATCACTTGCACATACATGTTGTAAAAATATGAGGATTTATAAAACAGGCCTTGACTATGTTAGGAGGTGGTCTGTAAAAACATCTCTGAAGGTACTGGGGGCTTCCTCACAGGGAACCAGACCTGCCTTTCATTCAAATCACTACCAAAATTTGCTTTTTTGATGATGTTGTTGATAGTAACAAAATTTCCCTTACTGTATGAAATGTAAGGAGAGGGAAAAATTACATCCAGGCAGAGATTTTGGCCAGGAGTGGGGCACTTTCGTCTTAGCCGTGAGCACTTGGAGCCTGCATGAACGTCATGTTCAAATTACAGCTACAGGTCCTGAGAGGAAAAGAATCTGTGTGTTCACCTTGGCTTCCCCACAGAGGAAAGAGCACAGCCCATTGCCTCTGGTGGTTTTTGGAAATAGCCCTCATTAACTTTGCTGTTCTTTGCTTTCAGGAAAATTTTATAACATAGGAGACCAGAGGGGCCATGGAGAAGATCACTGCCAATTTGTAGACTCATTCTTAGATGGAAGGACAGGACAGCAAGAAGATCTACCAGTCAAAGAGGGTAATTCCTAACACCTGTATCTGTAGCAAACCCTGGAAATTCCTTTGCTTCTGTTTCCTGCCAGTGAATTCAATGCCCACTGCTGGGGTGGGCAATGAAAGGAGCTGCCAGCTTTGCAGGCAGAAGAGGGTCAAGAATTTTTTGACAGTGAATGATGACATATTAAGACAGTTATGACTTGGCTTCTGTTAAGTAGCAAACAGCCTCTCTCCTGTTTACAATAGCCCAACAAATTACTCTCAGTTGATATTACATGTTTAAACCCAACCACAAATTTGACTTTGCCGAGAGGCATTGAGTGGTATGTTCAAACTAGCAAGCTTGATTTAAAGCACAGTACATAATGAGCTGGACATTAAATACCTTGTTTGGTACTAATGAGAAACTGAAAATTTATGGCTGGAAAATATAATTCATGCTGCAGTAATTCTGTGTGTACTGATTGTAAAAGGGTGCCCAAAATTCCAGTCTGGTCTAAGTGGACATGGGACTGGATGTGCTAAACACAGCTATGAACTGCCTGGTTAGTTTTCACACATTGCTGAGGCATAAGAAATTTGTACTTCTGTCAGCTGAACTCCTGCCTTGCTGCTTGGCAGCAGTGCCAAGGTGAGGTGTTCTGTTCCTTGTGGGGTAAGAACGCAGGCTGTGCTGGTATGTGCACGCATGCTGAGCGTGTCATGGAACGTCTGACTGAGGAAAACAGCAAAACAATTTTCAGTGCAGTATCAGTGTGTTGACCAAACTGTCCTGTGCTTCATTACAAAACACACCATGCGAGTCCAGAAGCACATTGAGGTAGGTGTAGGAATGTGAAGTTCCTAACTCTTTCACAGGTTTTTCCAAAAAACAAAGTAGTTGAGTAGTCTGAAGGGTGCTCATTTATGTGTTTTGTTTCTTCTAAAGAGGTTTTTGCTTTTCCCTTCCCAGTCAGTGCTGCCCATTTGAAAAGATACTTTGTGTAAGAGATGGTCAGAATCCAATTTGCACTGCCAGCACAGCAAACTTCTCAGTTGTACCAGATTCACACTTTTAAAAAATATCTGAATATTTAAAATAACTTTTACCTAACAACCTTGCTACCTCAGTTTAAAAGACACTCGAAACCAATTTAATTTTACCAACTGGATTTGAGTGAATTAATGAGCTACACTCATTTTTAGGCCATAACAAACAACAAAACAAGCAAACAAAAGACTTCACCTTTTCAGTAGCTTGTATTTCCAGCAAGTGAACTGAACAGAGGAAAGAACAGACCAACAGACCAATTGTTCTGGCTGCAGCAGGTTGATTTCTGAATTAACTACACATATTTGACCTGAAGTACTGAGAGGGAATCATGGCTGACACGGTCTCTCTGCTGCAGAACAGTATTTTTAGTGTCTGTGTGTCCACATGCCCGCTCCAGCTGCACATACATTCCTTATGGTCATGTTGGATGGAGCCCCACCCCAATTCCTCACTTTAATTTGTAATTTAATGTTAATTGTTTGAAGGGGAAGGAAGTGTGTTGTCAAAATCAACAGAGTGGAAGGAGGATGATTTCTCATTTAAGAATGGGGAGATGCTGTGAACTTTCCCCAGTGGCTGGGTTTTATTGAGGTTCACTGCAGTGTCAAGGCTGCACAGCGGGGACTATTTGTCACTGCCACTTTGCAATGTGCCCTGTTCCAAAAGCCCAGCATGGCCCAAGCAGGGACAGAGGGGCACAGGCTGTGCACAGCCAACACCACCCATGCCAGGATCGCCAAGGGAAGCAGGCTTCACCTCTGCACTGCCATCCCAAGCACTTTGGCTTTAATTTGAGTGGGCAAATTGCAGTGGTAATGGGTGTAAGGGCAGCAAACAGCTCTGCTTGCAGCAGGTGGGTTGGCCACTCACTGAACTGTTAGTTGCAGACTTCTCAGGGAAGCAAAGCATAGCACTGTCCTGAGCACTTCACACGAACAAAACTCTCTTCTCTGTTCCAGGGTTTTTCAGGGCAGTTCGTCAGGAACCTGTCAAATTTGGGAAAATAGGCGGGGAGACTCAGATTAACTACGTGCGCTGGTACGAGTGCGGCACATCGATACCTGGCAAGTGGTAGGTGCCACCTGGAGTCGGTCAAAGGCCCAGCCCGTGCCCCCGCTCAGCTGCCCAGGCAAGCTGCAGGAAGGAACGCTTACGGTGTGCCAGCACTTCGGTGTGCGGGGCTTATACAAGTCTAATGCCAATACTGCATTAATTGTGTAGTAGTGTAGGCTGCTTACTGTAGTTATCCAGCGTTACAAACTTGTTTTTAGAATTAAAAAGAAACACAGGCTAGGGACGTGTTGTAGGATAATGTATAGGGAAGCTGGCTCCCTATTCTTGAGGTATGGTTTATATGGTATTTTAAAAGATACAGTGTGTATATTATTTATCACGATGTTGTAATAAATGTTTAAGGCACAGTTATGCCAGAGTTGGTCATGGAATGCAATGTGCGTTAGTTTTTAAATATTCACTGGTCCTGTAATGCAAGTGCCATAAGCTACCCATCCTAATCCATCTGTAACCTCTCCCAGTCGTAAATTATAGAAAAGTTGCTATAATTTTTAATATCCTGCAGCCAGTAAACTTGAAGCACTTTCTCCTTGCACATATGAACAGTTTATGCTCCTGCCAAAACACCGAGGTAGGTTGCTGTATGTGCAGCTTTAAATGATCAAGTTCAGTGGGGTTTTCTTCCGTGTTTGTTTTCAAATGCTTCAGCCCCAGCCAAAGCCATGACCAGCCTGTCACTGTGGAGCCAGAGCCGCTGCCCGTGAGCCTGGCGGTGGCTGGCAGGGAGGCTTGGTGTTCTCTAATTGAAGTGGACAGGTACATATGTACATGGAATGAAAACACAAAGCTGGCCTCCACAGCTGGGGTTTTTCAGGAAAATGCAGTTTTCAGAGCCTGACACTTACTAGTTCAAAAGCCAAATGTATGTACTGTGCAAGGGGACTTGGAAAGACAAATGAAAGAGTAAAAAGAATAAACTAGTTATAAGAGCATGATCAGGTTTATTTTATTTAAAAAGAAAAATTCTGGTTTAAATCATTTTTCATTGGGGACAAAGGGGAAATACTGATAACTGAACTTTAAAACTGCATTACAGTTATTTTGATTAAAACCTCTCCCAAAGCTACTTGTTGTACTGCTTGAACATTTATGAACTAAATAAAGAGATGTAGGTTTTTTTTTAAAGGTGTTATTCATTACCTTACTAATGTATTGAAGAAATATGAACAGGAACACCCAGATCTATATAGTAGTCATTTATAGAAAATACCTTATAAAGTACATTGCAGGTACACTGTACTCCTAATAAAATATTTTTTAATCAAGTGGTTTTTTTCCAAGTGTTTTACATGAAAACAAGGTTAGTTTCTGGTGGTAAATGCTGTTATTCAGAACAAATTGCTTGCTGGAAACAAGCCCCTGTTAAATAGTGTGATGAACATGGGATGTGTTAAGGCCGAGAACAGAAATGGTAGGTATAGCCACAGCTTACTGGGCAGCTGTGCGCACAGCACTATTTAAGGATGTTGAAGGCAGGAATATTTCATTCAACTTCCTAATTTGTTTTTAAGAGAATTCAAGGAGCTTGCTCCAGTTAATTTTTTTATTCTCCACTTAGTTTTACATATTCCTAGAATCTGCAAAATGGAAAATATTAACTGGGAGAATGTTTTTGCCCTCTGCTGTAATGTGGTCTATTGACTTCATTACAGGCCTTGATCTGCTTTTTCTTGGCTCAAAATTGAGTCATGAAGATTGCGCTCCCAAGTTCTTCTGGGTGGCAAAGAACCTGTGGAAAGTTTGGAAGTTTTTAAGAGTTCTTTTTTTAAAGATACACATTTTGTTTAAATTTTCAAGTAATAAATTAATTCTCTCCCACACCTTGTTAAAGAAGAACTGATAAGAGGCTTTAAGATTTCATGGATTGGTACCTAACCCTTTGGTAAAAGGGCCACTTGACAATTAATGACAGCAGACAGAACAAAACCACCTCCTCCTGTGAAACCAATGTGAAAGCCATCTGCAGCTCCAACACTTCTGCATTTATAGCCTCAGAAATCTGCTTCTCCTCCTACAAAGCCCAGCATCGCTGCTCTTCACCACAAAGTCTTTGCACCCAGCATGCACACTGGTCTTAGCACAGCTGCCTTGTTCAGTATTATCTAACTTCTAAAATCAAGACCAGGCATTTAATAGATTCAGGGTTTTTATTAGTTTTTCCATGTGAACATTACAATTTATAATACATCATATCTAGTTTGACCTCCAGAATGATCTAATTTAGTACATCATGGTATTAGTAAAAACAAGCCTGATAAGTGGGCTAAACTTCCAACTAGTATCCTCATATCCTTCAGACAAGGCAAGCTAGAATGTCAATCACTTTACAGACATTTGAGTAGTGTTTTCCAAAAACCACACAGCCCCAAATTAAACTAGGAAGCGAATACAATTTAAAGCAGGAAAGGTTTGGTCACTTCCCTCCCCCCCAGCAGAATTTAATTAACAGCTATAGTTTTGCCTCATTACAGTTCTGGAATCTCAATTAAAAATCCTGGAGTCTGTCGGGATGGAATCACACCTGCCAGTCGCTGTCTTCAGGGGCAGCTTCTTAGCGGTAGCCGGGCCCGGGCTGGGCGTAGCCCTGCGGCCCGAAGGGGGGGCGGCTGCGGGCGTAGGGGTTGGGCCCGCTCGGCGGGGGTGTCATGGTGCTGCCGGGCGGGGGGGTGAAGCCGGGCCGCGGCTGGAAGGTGCCCGGCGCCGCCTGGGAGCCGCTGTAGGCGGCGGGCTGGGAGGCCTGCGTGGTGTAGGGCTGCGGGGGGAAGCTGCCCGCCGGGTACTGCGGGGGCTGCTGCGCCGGCAGCTGCTGCGCCTGCCCCGGGAAGGCGGCGGCCGGGGCCGGGGCAGCCGCCTGGCTGTAGGCCGGGAACTGCTGCGCTTGCTGCGACGGGGGCTGCTGCTGGCTGTAGCCTGCTGGAAAGGAAGAGAGCAAGGTGGGGTGAGAGACGCTAAAGAACCGTGGGTGCCTGCAAGAAAGACCTTTTGTTCCTAACGTTCACAGTGACAAACGCAAACGATGCGGGAAGCACAGAAAAGGCAAACCAAGCGTGAACTGCGAGTTTCCCTGCCTTTCACATAAGCGCACGGCCGGGGTTGTGGTGCACACCGCGGCAGCACAGCACACTGACAACAGTTATTATAAAACAGTTTTCCTGCGACTGACAATAAACTAAAGGAAAAAAAAAAAAAAAAGACAGGTAGTCCTTCCCTTAATATCACACAAAAAAATAAAGTCTTCACTGGCAAATGAAGCAAAATTCAACCCTTTCCCCAAATAAAACCTCAATAGTCTCAGGGTTTAATATAGTCATACTTTTGGTTAAATCATAGGTGTTTCCAGTTATTTATATATAAAAGGTTGTGTAAAACAGAACACTTTAGCACAAAACTTCCATTTGCGCATGTCCCAGATTTGATTTTTCTGCAAAGAACTAGCTTCCAAAGCGAACTGCTCAAAATTTTTAAAATGGAACAAAGTCCTTTCATGAAGAAATAGCTACTTTTATCCATCATGAAACACACCTGCAGCTACTTGCAATGAAACCTCTCCAGTGACTGGAATCCTGTCAGCATTAAACACCAGACACACAAATTATTAAAAGTGCACAGCACTAAATGGAAAGAGTAAGGGTAAGAATGCACTGCAGTAAACTCACCTTGAAACTGGGATCAAAATTTACTCATGAGACAAACCTCTGAAGGGTCCATTTTTATACCCATGTATAAATAGCCACTGTTGCCTAGTAGATCTACAAGAGTGGGAAGGGATCCTGCTCTTGGGGAGACATGGGTTTGAAAGGAGACAATACTCATGAGAACTAAAGCAACACAAACAAAAAGATCCTATGACTCAACACCTCCAAAGGCTGCTGGAAACAGGTCCTCAAAACAAACTTCTGTTTCTGAAGATTAATTGTGAACTAAGTTATGACAAACAGAGGTGCCCCAATAAGTTTCTGGTGGCACTTCATTTACATTTGACAATGATGTTAATTGGAAAGCAAAACTCACGTTGCACTACAGCTTTCACAGGAACATCAACAAAATAATGGATTAGATGATGGCACGATATGTCTAGAGAGCAGATTGGAATTCCTTTGTTTCTCCACTCCATTTTTAAGCCTAGAGAGTCAGATAGAGCCTTCTACTTCCAACAGGCTTACTAACTTCTGAAATTATACCTCAGTACATCTGTCTCTGTATTCTAATTAGAAATGTGGGGGGGACATCTGCAGAGAACAAGACACCATTCAGACACTCAAACCAATGAGCACAGTGCACAGGAACAAGGTCTGAGGCACAGACCTTTAGTCCAAGTATTCTAGGGTTCTTATCCAAGCTGAACATGGAGCTTTGTGAGCTCTGCAAATCTTCTCATCTATACAAAATTTGATGCACTCCCACAGTGCACCAAGGAAAGGTCACACTGGCTCTGAGTCACTTAATGAGAGTCTTTTGTTCAGTTTAGGGAGGATTTCTTAAAACAAAGAATAATAAATTTTTTGTATAATTTCCTGAAATTATTAAGCAGAATGCAATTTGGTACAGAATCTACTCTTACAGGTTCATCCCTAAACCTCGTCTGGATTATTATTCCCAGCACATGCATTCCTAGATGCCAGCTGCTCCTAAAGGAACTGAATCTTCTGAGGTCAAGTTTATTTTGGGTATATATTTTGCCAGCTTTTCAGATTTCACTGCATCTACTGCACATAAACCACTAGTGCACTAAAATATTCTTCTGCTAAAAGTCTACTGGCACCTTTACTTATGGTATCAGCAAAATCAAAAACTAAAAAAGAAAAACTATCACTTGAAAGTTTCTCTGGGATTTACAGTATGTGTAATAGCCAAGGATTTACTGAATGACAACTACAGTGTTTACACCAGTAAATTTTGGACACATAGATCATTTTAGAAGCAAGAATAGGGGCCATCTTTAGACACCTTCAATATTTCAGGAAGCTAAATTGGGATGTTTAGTCACTTACTTGCTAGAAACTGCAGAATGTAATCCTGAAAGCTGCTCACCACCCTTCAGGTGATTAATTTTGCCTGCCTTTCTAACAAGGCATTCTACTGATTAGTAATGATATCTGCCTTTGGTCACAATCAATAGGACCGAAACTTTGACTATATATCAACAACACAAACAGCTCCAGTGTTCTCTTCCTGGCAATTTCTGACTTTTGCCAGTTCCCATATGGAAAACAGGCATCTGGGCAGCTCAGCACCTTGACCTGCCCACTGGGTCAGGAACTGAAGCTGGCAGGGTCAGGCACTGCAGGAGAGGTCCTGCAATGGATCTGCTGCTGCAGAGCTGCTTACCTGGGTACTGCACGCCGTACTGCTGCTGGGGCTGAGCCTGCGGCTGCTGAGCAGGGTAACCAGGCTGCTGGTACTGCTGATACATCTGACCTAGGGATTAAAAATGCATTTCATTGAAGCCCAGTACCCTGGTGCATCACAGTAAACGGTACCCTGACAGTTCAACATCACAGAAACAAACCCAATGACATCGAAGTACAGATTTTAGTTTCTGAAACATGTTGTTCTGAATAAATGAGGTTTATCTAAAGAAAAACCTTTATGTGAGGCTTACTGTTCATATTTTCAGAGGCTGCCAGAAGCTATGCAACTTAGTTAGCACTACTCTGGTGGGTAACAGAGCAGGAATCTTTAAATATCTTCATAACTGCTCCAGAACTTACATTGTAAATTAAATACTTCAAAAGTTAAACATGTCCTCAGATTGTCTGTTTAGATTAGGTTTTTAAAATCATTTCTGCAACCAAGTACTGTAAGCAGAGTGGTACATTATTTATGCTGACCACATTTTCCAAATAAGTCATTCATCGCTTACCATCGCCAAGTTTTCTTAAGAGACCCAGCGGTATACACCCGAAGCAAAAATAAAACCATACATTCTTAAGCTTGTTAGTCCAAGTCAATGCTTATTTTTCCTATATTCACTGTTTTCAATTTCTTGGCCAGAAGAGACAAAATATTTGTTTAGACAACATGTGGGTCCTGTTGAGGCTTTATGCTTCTGCTGTTTTTCAATCTACTAAATCACAGTCAAAGAACAAAATCAATTATCTGCCAAAACTAAAGCTTAGCTGAACTGAAGCAGACATTGAAACTTTACTATTATGAAGTGTTACTGTATTATTATTCATTCTGCAAAGACCAGCAGACTGTATAAGTAGACTGTAAACTCTGTCTTCAGAGCTGCACCGAGACAAAAGCAACTCAACTCTGCTCCAAGTCCTCCCAGACCCTGTCCACACACTGATTTAAAGTAACTCCTTATTTCTTCTTTTACCTGCATTACTTGCAGCTGAAAGGAATGGTATTTTACATTCACACAAAGGTGTTTAGAATACTTTATATTGATGTAGTCACTTAAAATAATATTTGGTGTGCAATTACTGTGGGATGATGAGAGTGCAAAACACAAGGCTTGAAGAGAATTTAAGCCTGTTAGCTTGATAATTAAGAATTAGAAACTCAGAAAGTTCTCTGTCTGAAACTCATTTGACATGGGGAAGTTCTGGGAGAATAACCAGCATGCTGCCTGTCTAGGGATATTTCCCTACAGGCTAACAGAGAGACCACACTGGCACCTGCTGGAAATCCCAGGTAAAGGGATAGCAAAGAAAAAGCATGGAGTTTTACCAAAGGTTTCTGAGAAGGCTTGCTGTCTTGTCCAGGACTGAGGCGTTAGTGAGGAAGAGAGAGGTGTTCCAGTGCCATTTAACAACACATTCTTAATTTACAGCCATAGGTGGGGAGCCTATGGGTCCTTAGACCCAGAGTCTTCTCTGTCCCTGGATTTTTATTCTGAAAACTAGATGAGCTACAGCATTGGTGTCTGGTTTTGTACTTAGCAGTGCTTATTGCTGTGAAGGGTCTGCCAGCATTTACCATTGCTCCTGAGCACTGAAAAAGACTTTTAGTCTGATTCAGAATATTGACAATTTACATATATTCACACAACATTCTTTTCCCTAGAAGACCCTGAAGTGCTTAAGGGGCAAAGACTAAAAAAGCATCCACATCTGCATATAATTGCTTCTTGTGTGTGTTCAGGACTAAATTTACTGTTAGAAAAGCACAGGCCACAAGACAGCACTGTACTAGAACATCTTTGGTGGATTGATTTAATTCAAACTAATGAATGCTGAAAACTTCTCAAGCGGGACAGCCCTTCAGTAGTATCAGCACACAGAGGTGAGGTGACTTGATATTCACACGTAACAACCTAATTACCAACCATAATCATCACAGCATTTATTGGCAGAGAAAGCCACTAATAAATAAATCCTGATACACCAGAATGACTGACACAGGACTGGCATCACCAGTTCACTTATATCTTCAAAATACCGGGAAGATGTGTGGGGGAAGCAGAGCTTGGGATGTTTGGGTTTTTTATGAAGTGAACTAATAATTTCAAACTAGTTTCTAACACAACTGCTGTTCACTAGCAGTGCCATTTATGTGAGTCCATCCTGTTGAAAACCTAACAATCAAAACCTATCCAAAGTTCTGGCTGGGTTATGGCTCTGTGGGGACAGCACAAGCCCCCAGTTACCACTGGACTGAGGTGCTATCAAACCTCAGTGATGTATAGAAAACTGGTCTATGTTTCGAAGAAAAGTCTTTGAACACTTTGAAACAAAATTGATAACTGCACTTACATTATCCAGCTTTGGTGAGAGACTGTTTACCACATACATACAATGCACAGCATAAGCAATGCATTTCTAATTTCTAATGAACAAAGACAAAAGTTACTTCTGATCACTTCCCAAAGACTGAACCACAGAGTGAAGAAAATATAAACAATACTTAAAAGATTGCAGTAGCAATAAACTACATAAAACTACAGATCATACCCTTCATAATTAGAACTGGTGCGCTATACTTTCCTTGACCCAAGTTTAGAAAAATCACTACATCTACTCTGATACATAAGCCTAGATAAAATGAGTTTTACTGAAACAAATACTTTTCCCCTTCCCTGGTGATAGCAGCCATACAGGATTCCAAGCTAGTATTGCTAATGTTTTTAAGTGTTTCACTTCTTTGTTTAGTTCTAGTTTAACAGCAACACTTAAAACTTCTTATCTTATTGTATTAAACTAAACTCATAAAATACAAGTTCAGTAGCTGAGAATATGGTTTCTGAATGTTAAATTTTCTGGCTGCCAACAGAAGAATGTGGAGTCTCTTTTTGCAAAAGCAACTCTTTTTGCAAAAGCAACTCTTGTTGCAAAAGCAACATAAACACCAAACTGCTTTATCTTTAAGGTACAAAGATGTCTCTTGCTATAACATTTGACTAATAAGCAAGAAAAGGCTGAAAGCAGCAAAAGCAGAGTTTCATAAGCTCCATTGCAACCAACAGTATTCATATCTCTTCAAATATTATACATAACTGCCAGCTGTTCAAATGCTCTGCTCAATCAAAATATTACTTATTCCTTTCAGGCATGACAATCCAAGTGACCATGGGTATTGTGACCATCATCTCACATGCATGTGAGCATTACACCAGTAAAGCAAGCATCAGGGGGCTCTCACTAGCACCTACACCAGCACAGAAACAGTTTTGTATTATTCTTCATATGGAGGAAAAAGTAACAAAGCAGGTTATTTCACAGAGAGTTTAATCCAGAAGCGTGCAGGTCTGAGGGCTCAGTGCACTTAGAAAACAGCAAAAGAAGAAATGATGCTCAAATGTAGGAAATCTCAGAAGAGGTAAATTGTGAGAAGTTAAATAGCATATTTAAGGGCATAATGCAAACAAATCTGAATACCAGAGTTAGGACCTCAAAGTTTAAAGGAGACAGCTGAGCTCTCACAAGTTATAAGGAACTACCATGCATTTAAGTCAAGTTACAGGGTTTAACTTGACTAGCACAGAGACATACACAAAAAGGAAGCAATGAAATACTAGCTCCAGTCTGTTAGATAGAAATGATGACTAAATAACAGTTTTACTACACAGCAGACAAGACAAACTGTTAGTTGAGTGAAAGCTCAACACAACACACAGTGTACAACACGAGCACAGATACAAGAAGAAAACAGTACCATCAAAATTCTGTGTTACACCACCCACCCTTTCTAACAGAGCCACTGCTCCACCTGCTGTTTCTGTATCAACCAGCACAGCCAGCAGGATAAAAGCTGTTCTGCCTAGGGGCACACATCCATTTGCAGTTTGGTATCTACTTCGGGTCTGCTAATTCAAGGCAGAACCAGACACCATCCTTCACATCCTGGCCAGTAGAAAAGCATGCTGCTTACCTTCCACCTGCGCTGTCTGTGGCTGCGTGCTGGGGTAGGGTGGCTGCTGTGCCTGAACCCCAGGGGGATGGGCTGCAGAAGAGGAGGAAGCGATGCTGTCCGGCGTTCCTGATCGCTCCTCTGCAGGGGCACTGGGTGGTCCTAGAGGAGCAAGAACAAAATACAGTAGGTGAAATGAACACCGAGTTGAAATAAAAAATTCTAATGCAAGATCCCTCCCTTGTAATGTTTTTAACATTTTTTCCACTTCAGAGTTACATGTGTGTCATACCCAAGCTAAAACTAAGTGTATATTTGCACATCTAAACTTTCATTTGAAAATACTGGGGAGGTGGGGGGGAGGATTTTCCACCTATCTCTAGGTCACTCAGATTTCATTCTTTTGAGGAACCTGACTCATTTGTGAGATAAAACTCTTTGTGACAGCATATATTTTCAACACCTTCAAGTGTTAACCTTGCACACACACATACTGAAGAGCTGCCATGTTTGGACACAACATGCACTTACCTAGTTTTTCTTATCTGGAGTTAGCATCTTACTGTGAAACACATGGACCGGGCCACAACTGTTTTACTGATAGTCAAACAGCATGTGAACAGAAAACCTCCAAAAAGGCATTAAAATCACAATCCCAGAGATAATGTGGCGGGCTTCAGTCTAAAAGCAATTGTTTGCTCTGCTAATTCTGAAAATATTCTAGCTGACAACCAAAGACAGCATGGAAACCGGGAATTCAGATTTTCTCTACATTAGTAAGAATTTCTGAAACACACATGTGAACAAGCATAATATACTACAATTTAATGCAAAATCTTTTGTTAGAAACAACGGAGCTTAAACCTGGATCTTGCCAATGGTATGAATGCTAAGAGACCCTACTTTCAAATACACGCTTTAAGTTAAGCGCAAGTACTAAACTGCTGCCAAATCATTTGCAATTTTAAGATAGTTATATTTACACAATATAAATATGCACCCCTAATTGTGTTTTCATGTTAACCTTATTAGGGGAAAGTTAATTATATCTGCCTACTACTAGATTTGCATTTATATACATAACTGCAGGATTACAGCTTTCAAAATGGGATTTCTTATAACCTGCTTAAATGGTTCTCCGGAGTTCTTTGTGCATTCAAAGAATGGTCAAGTCAGTTCAATCACTCAGAAGAATTATGGAGACACAAAACATTGCTCAAAACATTAACTGACATTGACAAAACCACTAATTCAAAAATTAGTTCAAATTTTCTGCCAGTTGTGCTTCCCTTGCTATTGTTTACTTGTTCAGACAGCCCACTGCAAGTTTTCAAGTACCATCTGGTTTGTGAAAGAACCATACTGTGACAATACTCAAAATATGCCATGGAGGAAGAGATGACACAATAGGTACCACTGGTACTGGTACCACTGAAGTACTGGGACCACTGTCTGTAGGTACAATTTTGGATCCTGCACAGTCACAAGATCACACAGTGTAGATCTATTCCTTTTAGTCCACACTTTTGCGATGACAGCCATATTGGAGGAATGAGCTCTAGTTGCTATTGGTTTGCTCACCTCTATCATTACTTCACACATAATATAAAACTCACTTGCTCTAGAGTTGAGAGCACACAGCAAATCCTGTTAGCTAACAGCAGTTTCATTTTCATCTTTCAATGCACCATTAAGCCTTGCCAGGCCCACACAGATTCTGTGCAAAATCACTTCCCTAAGTTCTGCATCACACTCCTTATCACATTGCTTTTCGAGCTCAGTTATCCTGTCTCAAACTGACAGCATTCAGTTTAGTATGATCAGTTTTCACATCCTTAGCATTCTATTATTAGGGCCAACAGTCCTCCAGCTCTTCAAAAATATATATAATTCAGACAAGTATGTTATTCCTTTCTGTTAACAGTGAAAAAGTTGGTTGTATTTACTTCTAAAATGAAACAGAGAAAAGGTGGAATCATACAACACATTCTGAATGACCCAAACAGCAGAAGCACAAGCCAAGAATGTGAACTGCAAGATCAAATCTTAAAGCAGAGCAGTGAGTTCTGCTATCACTGGCAGATACCAATTAAGTTAGTCCACACAATAGCTTTCAGTAATTCAAATAAAAACAAAAAAGTAGTAATTTTCTATTTCAAGCTAAAACACAATGCCAAAATCAACAACATTTCAGTATTTTGTATACAAAAATTAGCACACAGATACAACACCTTAACATAGCAAGTTTAAGAATTCTGAAAAGACATAGTGAACACAGAACACAGCTGAATACATCCAACATACAAATGCTTTGTTACAAATCAAAACCGGAGTCATTGATTATGAACAGGTTCAGCTTTCCTTTTCACCAGCCACATCCTTACCTGACACCTGATCATCTGTCAAGCCAAAGGCTGACATGACATTCTTGCTGATTTCATCCTGGTTCTTTAGCGGATCGAATGCAGACATGCTCGCTGCTATAACTTGAGTGGATGGCTTAACATTAGCGTCAGCAGCAGCAGGCTTTTCGTCCCTACCATCTACAGCATCTACAAAGCAAAACGCCCAGTTACCAGCTCTCCAGAACTGAAACACCAGCACACACACACATTGCACTACAGCAACCAGAACATCACAAGGCTGGGGGGGCTTTGTAAATTTAACTGTTGAAATGTGCATGTCAGGCTAATAGTGAAGAATCACTGATGTGTCTGAAACTGGGATGGATTACAAAGCTTACAGTTCTTTCACAGTTACTTAAAGATACACTAAAACTGTGGACTATCAATATCATATATCATGTGTTCTCAAATTCAAAGGCACAAACAAAGCTCTTGCTTCAAACAAATGAATTGTCGCCAAAGAATTCAAAATTAGGAAGATATACAGGATAGTTCCTGTATTATGGTGTTTTATCAGCTGCAGTTTCTGGTTTGTACTCTACCTTTCTCCACTAATTTTTCTTAAGATGACAGGTGAAGTTGAGATCTTTGCAACTATACACCTAACTGAACTGCTCAGAAATGACTTAGTTAACAGTGCTACATCTTCTGTTAAAAGCAAACAACTACGGATAGATACAGACTGCCTAGTTTTGTTTACACTCTAAGATCATTACCCTAACCTCCTTCTAAATAGTTTTTAACCTGAATCCATGGTATTTCACTGAAATTACTAATTGCATATATTGCAGGAACAGGACTGGGATTTTTTTAAGCAACAAAAGCAGTAAATTTTCAAAGTACAAATCCAAAAGCAACACTTCCTAAAATACAGGCTGGTGTTCTTGGTTCACCTCTTTACTCAGAGCACTGCACTTCATGACTTTGTGTCATTATTTTCTGCATCCAGCTTACCTAAACTCTATAGTTAAGCACACAGAGATGCAATATTTGCATCACATCTGCCCTAAGCTAGGAGATCAATACCTCAAATCTGTGAGAATGAGACTTTCTTTCCCATTTTGCCCTCCCCAAAAATCCTTTCCCACCCCTACCTGCACCCTCGTGCTGCTTACCCTGAGACAGCTCTGATGCTGGTCTGAGCGCAAAATGTGTGGATTCAATTTCCTAACCTGGCAAAAAAAGCGGATATAATTTTTGCTGAATTCACTTCTTGCTGTTTTAGTGAATCAAACTTGATTAGCAACACAAGCACCAGAGCTAGCCCAAAGTAAGCAGAGGGACTACTCAACTGTGAGCAAAACCTCTTCAGCAACAACAAACTATTAATTTGGCTAAAAGCCCTCTCAAGGCATTGCTGGGGTTCACAGGTGTTAGTTACACTGTTTTCATACATTGCAACAAAATCTTGGATTCTGAAGTTTCATTCCTAAATTAGTTCAGTGCTTTACTCCAGATACGTCGAACAAAAATTGGCTCTGAAATAACCAAAGCATTAAAAATTAAGTTCTGGGCAATCAAGCAACAATTAAGAATGATCCATGTTTCACTTTGTTAAACAGCACACCACTCTGCAAATCAAAGCAAACAACTCTTTGCTAGGCTGCCTACCACTCTCGGGCAGATTAGTGGAAAGCCCTGGTTCCGCTGGTGGTTCTAAACAGTCCAATAAACGATTGACTTTATTGCGAAGTTCTATCAGCTCTCGGCGCAGGTACTTCACCTGGTTAGATTCTAGAGGTCTTGGTTGTCCATTCACTGCAAAACAGCAATTAGATAAACTTAAGACTGTAGTAACATCCAGTTTTGATATCCAGTTTAAGATGACAAAAAAATTTCCAACTTGTACTTGCTTGTAGCTTCATCATCATCCTTTGTCGAGTTTAAAGTGACAGTTTAGTCCACATAGACTGAACTCACTTTAACTCATAGAGCGTACTGTTCCTTTAATATAATCTCAGTTCAGCAAAAGCTACAGCACCAAAGCAAAGTCCACAGAAAGTGTCTGCATTGTTTACTCATTTCCCTGAATATATCCTGAATGATGCAGTGGTTCTGGAAAGCTGTCCCTCTGTGTTGCACACACAACACTGCTGAAATTCATGAATAAGGTCAGTGTCCAAGTTAAAGGCTTGGAACTATATGCTAAGTTACCAACAGTAGAGTGAAAATAAAGAACTTTTACACAAAGGCTATAGTATAAATGTTAAGATTTATTCAGCTCCAAGCAACTAACACTAGTTTGGAGCAGCATACCACATTGAGATAAGTTTCAGCTTCAAATTCCCATGCACCTGGGAAGAAAACCCCACAAATGCTAGAGTGGAAGAGATCACGGAAAAGAACACTAAGGAAGAAAGAACCACTGATCACATGTATGTGCACACATGTCTAATACTTTGAGCAATCTTATAAAAAGCAGTAGTTTCAGTTTCCATTAAGTTTGGAAGTGTAATGAAAAAACATCAAGCGAAAACAGGTATCATGTATTAACTCAGCAGTTCCAACTTACTGATCCCATTTTCTTCACCTTCTCAGGTACAAATTTATTTTTTGTACCTCTCAGTGAAGTCCACTGCCTGAATTTTAATAAATATTATTTTAATATATATATTTTTAATAAATATTAATTAGAAGAAATTTAAAAGTCCTCTGTACTTACCAAACAATGTCAGCTTAAGTATCCTACTGCACTGAATTGCAAAGGAGAGATCAGAGCTATCAAAAATTGTTATAAGATCTCCATCTGAAAAGAACAAGAAGAAGTTACATTAAAATCATACCCTATGACTACTGAGCTTCACATCAGGACAGAAATGTTCCTCTATTACTCAAAAATAACTTTCCCTATTTGATTGTGAGGTCACTGGAAAAAATGTTTATTATTTTAGAGCAAGAATCAGTGTGCAGAGAAATCGTGCACAAAAGGTAAGACAGAAGCATGACTGGCTCCAAAAGGGAATCGTCTGACATTAGCCCTTTGATGTTCCATATAGCTCATCAATATGTTTACACACTGGATGAAATATTAGAGCTAAGAGTTCACAAAGTCCAAGACCAGGAAGAATGATGCTACTAGTTAAAAGTGAAATGCCAATGCCACGTGGCTCCAGAACTGTATGTGAACAGACAGGAGTCAGATAAATAGCACAAGCCAAACCCAATTCAACTGTTAAAAAACAAAATAAAATTTAAAATGTCTACAACACTTCCTCAGGTTATATTCAGAACATGAGTTGCAAGACTATTACCATTCCCTTGCTGAAAAACAAAGCTCATGTGTAGAAGTGAATAGTAAATATCTCTCTCAGCTTTAACACACAAATAATTATGAAGAGATGAAAATGCCAAAGTAGTCTGAAGAAAACTTCTCTCAAACAGGAATTTGATGCAAAGTCTCAACTCTCAAGCATGGATTTCTTCCAGGTCACATGTCAGACGATCCTAATGAATTTGTGCATTGCCATCTGTCAGAGGAACTATATTAGATGGACGGGATGGGATCATTTACTCTTTAGATACAAAGGGCTATGCAAAAAGCACTGATCACCTTTAATCATATTAATCATACCAAGTTCCCATTAAGTCTGGTCTCTCATGATTTTTAAGTTGAGTCAAGGAAAGCTACGCTAACATCTGCGCTTACTCAACAAAATCACAACTATTGTCTTTGCAGGACAGATTTTCTGGTGTTTAACATATTCAACAAGTTATTCATAGCTTAAATGAACCCAAGCTAAGCAGTGCAAATGGAAGAGTGGAAGCACATTATCAGGAAAACATGTACTGGCACAAGGGATAGCAGGAACACTTCCTGCCTGAGCAGTTTGATGACTGGGAACTGAGGTGAAACACCACCTAGTGAAGTTTCACCTTGAAAAGCAACAGTGTTTAGATAAATGCCACACAGCTTGGAACAAGGCTAACTCTAGGCTGCCCAGGCTCCTCCACAAAACACTGTAGAGCAAGGGGGCTCTGTGGACAGACACAGGAACCTATTTTCCATCACAGATTACTGCCTAAAAAATTCAGAGTGTATATAAATTCCTTACACACTGGTGACAGCTCAGAATTTGAAGAACTACATATTCTAATTCTGTCATCCCTGACTACAAGTAACACCTCTGCAATGGAAGGTTTTCTTAATTACTATTAATAACACCACACAGTGTCTGTCAGTCTTCAAAGAAGATGCTTTCTAACAAAATTAAGTTACAAACACTAATAAAGGGATGGCATATGAAATATTTTTCAAGTTTTCCTGAAAAAGATACTGTTGCCTCCAAAGATTTTTCTAAATGTTCTGTTTTTACTTTGACAATCTCAGAAGACATCTGCTGATACAGAATAAGTCATGGATTCTGAGTAGAGACTAGAAACTCTCCAGAAATGAGGGCTCCAAACCCTACCAGGCAGCCTGCTCCAGTGACACACTGCCCTCCTGGCCAAAACTCATGCTCTCAGACTGCAATCTCTGGCTGCTGGTGCTACTGCACCATCTGGTGCTACTGCCAAATGTTCACATTCAATGGTCTTTGCAACTCCCTTTCCACTGGCTCTGCCCTCAACCCCATCTGCAGCACAGTGAACAAGCCCAGCTCCCTCCAATGCTCCCTGAAGGGCACCTGCACAAAGCCCCTCCCTGTCCTCACCACATCCTGCTGGACCCCACTGCAGCTTTTCCAAGTCTTTTGGTCCTGGAGTGCACACATTAAAAGTGAGCACAGACAGACAGCCCTGCTGGTGCCACATCACCAGCGCCAGGTAGAGGAGGATCAGTGTCCCTGCTTGCCATTATGATCTATAACAATCCATAACAAGACTTGGACAATCAGATTTTAATCAAAGTTAAACAGGGTTTTTTTCCTTTGACAGTAAAGGGGACTGTGATGAGGTGTGTGCTCCCTCCAGCTCAAACACTTTAGCTTTTCAGTAACCTCTCCTAAATGCTGATACCAAAATCCACCTGGTGTCTTAACTCAAAGCCCTTCTATTTCTTATTATCATAGTAACATAATAAATGATAATTACTTCTCTTAGCAATCCACAACATTGGCAAACCATCCTTTGATGCTCTTCTATCATACCAGTCAGCACTCATATTCACTGCCTGAACAAAGATGCATGTTCTAAACAGTCTGTCCTGCACAATGAAATGAAAATAGACATCAACACACACGACTTATATGGATTAATGGCACCCAAAAGAACTGGGATCATTCCATCTTAATTCTCCCTCACCTATTTTTAACCTTTAGGTTGAAGGCATTAAGAATAATGAATAAAATTTCTATTTTAAATTGCTAGCAGAAAAAAAAAGGCTGAGAAGCACAAAGTACAGAATCTTGTTAGGTCCATAAAGTCAGTTCTGTGATTCCTATTGACAGCCATCAAGTTTCTATCCAAGCAGAGTATATGCTGGGATTCATAAGGTATATGTCAAGCCACAGAAATGTCTGACAATTTAAGTGTATTAGATTTAGCAAAAAAAATTTCATCTTAAGGAATGCAAATGAAGCTTAATTCCTGTTACATGACACAGACAGAATTACACACTGTTAATTATTTCCTTACTAAAAATAAATTATTTTCTCAATAAATTATGTTATTATTTGTTGTAAAATAAAACAGACTTTCCTTTATTTTTTCTACTAATCTTGTTATTTTATAAGAGCTTGTCTTTCTCATTTTTACAAGGGACACAGCTTTCCCTCTCTACAATTTCCCATGGAATACATTGGCTGCTATGCCAATTATAATATTTTTCTTTCTATAAACTAGTGACTCCCTTAACTAACCACAGCACTGTAAGGTATTTCAGCACTAAAGCTGCATCACCATGATGTACTTCAACCTTCGTGACATCAGAAATCTGCCTCTTTCCTTCGCTGTGCCAGCTGTTCCCTCATCTACTAAGTTTCATTATCTACTAGACTTATCCATCTTTATATTTCTCATTTAGTCCATTTTTGAAAAAACAAAACCAAAACACAAACCCCTACACAACCACAAAACCACACTACATCAAAGTGTAGTTTTCCTTCACGCTGATAAATTTACCAAAGACTGAAAGATTACTGACTAGCACAGCAACTTGAATACATGCAGTATGCATAAACAACCTTCTATTACAAGGTAATGAAGAACAAGAGCAAAAAGGCCAATCTCACATTACACCCTCTGTTTTAAATTCAAGTATAACTTAAAAAAAATTGAAGTTCCTGTTAGTGGCACTATAGGGCCTTTTAACATGTGTAACTCAGTAACATGGTGTGCTCAAGATGCAATTTTACTCTTTGATTCATACAAATTCACTGCTGACAGTCCTCATTAGTTTGTTTGGGGTTGGGGATGTTTTAGCTGACATTGGGTTTTGTGTATTCAAGAATTTTAAACAGGACATGAAAATTGTTCACATCTTACAGAGCAATTTTCTTAGCTCCGAAGTTTGAAAGCCTGAATATAAAACTTGACTTCACAAAGCAGCAAAGAGGCTTCTTTTCTCTGGTAATTAATAACAGCACCACATAACTTAAATATAATGTAAGAATATGGAGGGAAGAAGCATTCTTTGAACACTCAAACACTATGCACATGAATTTGACAAAGACACAGATGGAGGCTGTGGAAGTAGTGGACATCATTAGACCAATTGAATATATTTCCCTGTAACAGATCCAAGCAAGCATTCCTGCAGGTCTGGGGGGGGGGATAAATAACAAAACAGAAATAGTTAAAATGTATATATTCCAATGCATATAATGACTGAAATAGATTGAAAGAAAAATCCTAGCTTAATTGAAATGAAGTTAAGGATTTAACAGCTCTGGTATAACAAGCAAACTGAAGCCATAACCTCTTCCTTGATCACTTGCAATTACCTCTGATATTAAGAACATTTGTTTGTTTACAGTAGTGATGATCAGCTAGCACAACATGCACTGAAATCACAGTGGAATAGTAGTACATTCTGTGTATGGGTTAGCCCTGGCTGGATGCCAGGTACCTGCCAAAGCCAATCCAGCACTCCCTCCACAAGTGGCCAGGGCAGAGAACGTACGGTGAAAGGACAAGATAAGAGCTAAGAACGGGGAGACATCACAAATCAATTACCATCATGGGCAACACAGACTCAGCTTGGGGAAATTAACTGAATTTATTACCAGTCAAAAATCAGAGCAGGATAATTCACGTTTCAACTCCTCCTTCCTTTCCATCTCTATCTCTTCCTCCCCTAGTGCTGCAGGAGCACAAGTAACGAAGGTTACGTTTTCTGCCACTGCTCAGGCAGAGGAGTCCTTCCCCTGCTCCAGCCTGGGGTCCCTCCCATGGGAGAGTCCTCCACGAACTTCTCCAATGTGAGTCTATCCCATTGGCAACAGTTCTTCAGGAACTGCTCCAATGTTGGTCACTTTTCCATTGGGTGCAGTCCTTCAAGAAGAGCCTGCTCCAGCATGGGTCTCCCACAGGGTCACAATTCCTACAGGAGCATGGGCTCCTCTCTCCGTGGGTCCTGCCAGGAACCTGTTTCAGGACAGACCTCCCACAGGGTCACAGCCTCTTCTCAGGCACCCAGCTGCTCTGCTGTAAGGCTCCACCACAGGCTGGCACTTCCATGCAGGTGGATCTCTGTACTTCCACGGACCTCCATGAGCTGCAGGGACACATTCTGTCTCACTGCAGCTGGCAACACAGGCAGCAGGGGAATCTCTGCTCTGCTGCCTGGAACACCTCCTGCTCCTCCAGTGACCTTGGTGTCTGCAGAGCTGCTCCTCTCACATACTCCTGCTCCCCTCTTCACTGCGCAAAACTACATCTGTGCCATAACTTTTTTTTTCCTTTTTAAACATTACCACAGAGGCATCACCACCATTTCTGACTGATTTAGCCTTGGCCAGTGGCGTGTCTGTCCTGGAGTTGCCTGGCTTTGGCCTCCCCTGTAGCGCCCCGCTACCTAAACCTAGCTATGCAAACCAAATATAATTCTAAGACAAAGAAAACTAAAAGTAAAAGCAAGACTGTGAAAGACAGCCAAAGAATGAAACTGTAATTACTGTCTCCACCATACACCATTATC
The DNA here is from genome assembly GCA_013400315.1 of Bombycilla garrulus. Classification (NCBI taxonomy): domain Eukaryota; kingdom Metazoa; phylum Chordata; class Aves; order Passeriformes; family Bombycillidae; genus Bombycilla; species Bombycilla garrulus. Next base: position 72,719 of record VXBU01008187.1, read on the forward strand.
TTACTTTGAATAAAGCAGAGTAGCATACATTAAAAACTCCAGAGGACCACACTTAAAGCACAGGTAAGAATGCAAAAAAAAAGACATAACTCTAAGCTTTAACCTAATGAAAAAGCTTCCAATCTCCTTTCACCTTTCTCATTTCAGAAAGAAAAAAAAAAAAGTGGTAAGAGGTAAAACAAAACCACCACAAATCCACTGAGCTCCCTCTCATTAGAGATCAAGACACAAAATATTGTTCAAGACCCAAACCTACACTACTTACAGTTTTGATAAGCAGCATCACAAAAGCTTCATGAACCTCAAAAATTCTCTCAGGGTTATTCAAAGTGAAATTTTATTGTTTAGATATACGAACAGAAGGTGACATTTTAGGCAGCACAGGCAGCACTAAAATTTCCTAAGGCTACTAAGAAAAATGAACCTGAATGCTTCAATAACATGGCACTTTTTACTGTGCAACAGCATAATCATCAGTCTTTAGGAGACTTTGGATTTTATCACTTCATTCCAAGTTTTATTTTATGAACACCATCCCTCTGTCCCAGATTAAGTAACTTATCCATGCCTCATTGACATTTAAAGAGGAAAAGCCCTCCAATCACAACTTTCTGTCTCTATGCACCTTAAACAGGGCTCTCTTCATTCTGTGGACGTCCTTAAGGTTATGTTTGTTTTAACACTAATGATCAATATTTTCTTTGGAACAACCAATGTGCAACAGATTCAAATGGTCCCAGAGAGGACAGATAACTTTTAATGCATATTTCAAGATAAAATTATTTTTCTAATCTTTACTGATGGAGAAAAACAATCAAGAACTACTACCACATAAATCAAGTTTTCAGTCTTATAAGAATATGTGTTAGGTCATACATGCTTATTCTCTTTTCACCTTCAAACCCACTGAAAACCCAAAAAACCCACTGAAAACCCAACAACAAAAAAAAGAAAAGGTTAAATGAGTGAACAGAAGAGAAACCTGCAATCAACTTCTTGCAACAGCAAAAAGTGCACTTCTAGACAGAAAAAATTGAGGAAATGTTTCAGAAAAAAAAAATGGAGGAAATGCTGTGAAGAGAGCATGACAAGAGATATAGCTTCTACTGTCTGATTTTTTAAAAAGATTTCACAAAAAATCACTTGCATTTGCCCGTGACATTGGACAATTCTGAAAGGTGAATTTCAAAGTTTCTATCCATAGATAAACCCTGTAAGAGCAACAGTAGTCAATTAAACCTCAACAGTAGTAACTAAACCTTACCTTCATCTTTATATTTTATTGTGACTTCATCATTGCTCAGGAGTTTTCCTCTAAAAACTCTTTGCATCATTAGCACCAATTCATCATAGGTGATATCTTCATTATGAATAGGGATTCTCCTAATATCTTCCCCAAGCTGAGCTTTGATGATCAGCTTCCCGCTTAGGTCCAGCTGCCCATTCATGGTGGATTCCTTATCCTCTGCAGACCTGTTAGCACCAAAATATTAGGAACATTTCTAAAAATGTTAAACTAATGTTTGCAATTCTAATTAATGTAAACAATTCTAAAAACGTTAAAACTGAATTGTTAATTATTTTAATCTATCTGATGAGAGTTCTGAAGCTTTATATTATCACTTTATTTGATTACTTTTACATGTCCCCCTATTATGAAAAAGAACAAATAGCTTTTTTTATTTTTTCATTTGAGATTGCCAGAACAAGTATCTTATCTCAAAGATTTCAGGCAGTAAGGTGGCTTTACTAAGGCAATCAAGCTGAATCATGTATTACTTCCTGAACAAGTGAGTACAGAGCTAAATACTGGCTTTATCACATGGATGATCAGAACTCACTGAGGCCTCCTCTCCAGAAGGGAAGATACACATTTTTAAAATATTTCATTTTTAAAATTTTGATTGGGATATTTTAACCAAGATTTTAGACTTTTAAAAGCAGCTCAACAGACCACACCTTAGCTACTTATTGGGCTCAACACATGGTCAGAACAGTCTGTTACTCCCAGTGTTTTAAGAGGTGAACAACTGCTCCAACTGAATAGCAAGTGCAACAAAGCCATCTTGTGTCCTAGCAGCACTCAGCATATACTCCTGTTATATCTTTAACATTTTATGTAAGAAAAATTTAAAAATTACCACTTTGTATTAAGCATATCTCATTTAAAAACAAAAAAAGCTTTACATTTAAAAATCTGAAACTGAATCTGAAACAGCAAAGTTACTCAAAAGAGAAATGAGAGAGGAAAAAAAATCCACAAAAAGAGATCCAGGTCATCAGTCAAATGTCCCCTTCCTATTTTCACTGCTCTGGACAGGGCCAACACAATAGATCTGGAACAAAGAGCAACTAAAGAAGCAGTTATCTTAACATTTGACGTACAATTACTGGAGATCTTAAAACATAGGCAGACCATATCCAAATCAAGATTTCTGAAGGCACGTGCAGGCAAGTATGTTGATCATTCTCTTGTGCAAGAAGAACTCAGAGATATGCAGTTCTTTTACCTTTACCTTTAAGGATGTTATAACACAGTGCCTTATGAGAAAAAAGAATTTTGCTACAGTCAGTCTATTTTTAAAGTACTCCACTGAAAATTCTCTCCTACAAGAAAGAAGACTTTCAGCTAAAGCCTTTACTACATTCCTTGGTGCACCTGTATATATTATTTAACTCTGCTGTTTCAGTGACAACATCTTGCATTAAAAAGATGCAGTATAATGCTATCTTTAAATTGCAATTAAATTTCAGGGGGGGGGTGGGTGGTAGATATTTAACAATATAAAGCAAAGATTTCAGCCAAAGCCCTTTGTTTAGCCCAAAAAGATACAAGCAATTATTGAACAAAACTCGCTCTCCTCATCACACATAAGGGGACGTAGGTGGATACAGCCTAATTGCAGGGGAAAAGGGACCTACAATTAACACAGCCACATTGCTGCTGAGGCACTGCAATGAAACTGTGAGGTTTATGGTATTGTTAATGCCCACTAATGCATTATTCAGGTTTTGCAACATAGGAGTCTTGACTGCAGGCACATCAACCCAGCCTAATTAACTTTAAATCAGATTTAAAAGCACAAGGTTTTGCATAAGTTGACCAGCTGTTGGGATTTTTTTTAATTTAAGTATTAAAAAATAAAACAGTACCGACCCACAAGTTTCCTTTCATCTCCTTTCCAAAAATATACATTTATCATTACCTTGTCTGTCTTAGTGATGCTGGATTATTGGACAGTTTTCCCACCTCACTTCAGGACAGAGTTAGGACAAGCCATGCACTATCAGTGCCAGAGAACAGTAAGCTGCATCAGAAAATAAACATATTTACAGTCACACTTCCCTAGAATGACACAATTCACATCAATCTTTCACTTTAGAACACCTTAGTGAATATACCAAATTTTAAAATCCCTTGCTTTATCCATAATGTAACAATCAGATTTACACTCGAGTATTGCAAAATCTGCATTCATCTAAAACAGATCAAAGCTTTTAATTTCATAATAAAAGATTTTTTTTTTTAGTATTAGTATTATTTTCTAACGGCATGTAGGAATTCCTAACAGTAACGTATTTCTTTCCAGGACAGTCTCCAAGAGATGGTTTAGCATACAGAACAGTTCAATAGGGAACACACCTGGCTCCTCCCTCTGACCCTATGCGTGTACCCTCCTGGCAACTCCTCTCTCTCACATGCACAGCCAATTCCAAAAACCTATAATCTGACTTTCAGATGATTCACTGCTAACCAGAGGAAAAAAGCAGGTTCCTCTTTATCCACATAATGCTGGGCTTCCCAGCTCTCCTCTTTCAACTCAACTGGAAATAAACTGGAACATACAGGATGAAGGCAGAGAACAAGCAAACCCCAGAGAAGACACAGAGCCACTCTCTGGTTCTCAAAGGCTGGCAGCTGCTCCCCTTTAAAAAGGGCTGTGTCTGCTCCCAGTGAGAGACTTGTAACACACGAAGCAGGGGAACAGGAAGAGAGATACTTTTCTGATGCCTCACTCATATTTTATGAAATGAGTAAGGCATGAAGATAGATAGATAGATAGATAGATAGATAGATAGATAGATAGATAGATAGATAGATAGATAGATCGATCGATCGATCCCTTTCACCCCAGACCTGCTGCAGTTCCAGGTAACCTTACTGCTCCGGACAAATACAGGACACAGATAATGCATCTAAGAGTGGGTGAACCAAAGAGCTCATTCAGCTACACCCTCATGCTGCTGAAGCATTAGAGCTGGGCACTGATTTTGCTTCTTCAGCATTACAGTGTATGCTACTCAGAAACTGTTAACAGTAAGAACTGAACCTCATCATGTCTAAGTCCTAAACATACACATTTTGGTGGACACGGCTGAACTCCTGTGGCCTTCCAACAGATGGAACATATCATTCATACCCCTGTGCAAGGAAAGGAGCTACTGTAATACCTTACTTGCCAGCATTACTCACAGAAACCTGCTGTCCATCAATGCCTATGAAAAGGTAGCAGGAGAATATTTGCAGGAGAATATTTAAATGCACTTTTTTTTTGGTGCAGCTGTTCTCCATTCTGCTTGAAGGTGTCCAGATTTAAAGACACAGATTCTAAACACTGCAGCTGCTTGCAACTGTTAGAGAAAACTATGTGAAATATTCAAATTACTGAATTACACAGCACTAAAGCTTTTTCTCCTTCACTGTGACACAGCTGAATGGATAACTCCATTGAGAGATTTTTTTCAGAGAACATATGCAGAATGCACACTAATGAGCTTTTTAACAAAATCACTGTGTGTCTACTTTCTTGGGGCTGGGAGGAGTCAATCAACCAAAAACATTTATGTCTCCATCTTTCAGACTACAGATTGCTTCCCATAAGAATCACACTGATATCCTTCTAACCTTCCTGGTACAACACTTGCATTTTGCAGGTACACACTTTTCCTCCCCTCCCGGCTCACTTTTTATTTGCATCATGCACTAATTTAGGTGGTGCATGTGGACAGGGACTGCCCAATCTAGGCCAGTCACTTCAGGATCCCCTCTAAAACCAGCATCGCATCACCACGTTGTATTTCACTCCCCTTTCTGCATAGCAGCAGAGAAAAACAGCCTTGCCCAAGCAAGGGAAGGACAGACATTCCCGCATTTTCCTGTCAAAATAGGGTAAAGGATCAGGGTGAGGCCGACAAAAACACGAGCAAGCAGGACTGCCTTCCAAACACCACCCGAGAGCGAGCCATGAGTTTTCCCAAGACAGGCGGGGGGTGACGCGAGGGAGCAGAAAGGAAAAGAGCTCTTCGGTTTTCTCCAGTTCCCATACGGGCAGGCCCGGCTCAAAGGCGAACAGAAATCACAGCCGACCCCTGCCCGGCAATGAGGAGCCGGCAGCTGCCGCGGCTCCCAAAGGAGAGTGGCTGGGTGACCGAGGGAACACCCGGCCGTGCGGAGGGAGGGAGGGAGGCAGGGCGGGATCCCGGGCTCTCCCTCTGCCCCGGGCCCAGGAGGCCGCGGGCGCTCTCCGCCTCCCTCAGCCGCGGCCAGGGGGACGCGAGGGGTCTCCCGGCCCCTCCGCCAGGGGCCGCGTCGCCCCCGGCACCGGGGAACGATGGCGGGGGTGGGGGGAGGAGGGGGCGCTCGGCTCACCCCAAACCCAAAGCTGCCCCTCTCTCCCGCCGCTTCCACACGCGGCTGCCCGCGGGAGCGGCCCCCGCCCTCTTACTCTGGCTTCTCCGCCGTCCCGCCGGTGCAGCCCCCCCGTCGGGCCCCACACGAGCCCCGGCCCGGCCGCCGCCGCCGCCGCCCGTACGTGGCAGGGCAGAGAGAAGGGGCCGGAGCGAGGCCGGGCCTGCGCGAGCCGTGCGCATGCGCGCTCCGCTGAGGGGGCCCCGCCCCTCCGGCCGGCATGGCGGCCTCTCGTTAGCGGCCGGGTCGCCGTGTGACGGCATGTTTCTTTCGAAACACGGGCCTTGGCCTTCGTAGGCTGGCGATGCTTAGAGAAAAAAGGGGCCGTAAAATTAAAATTCCCCTGTACTAGTTAGGCAGCCACGCACAGGAGGCATTCATCTTTGAATGGTCACATCCATGCATTCATTACTATCGTACGCGCACACATCCTCACACTCCCCTGTCTTGCATTCGGAGCTTGTCCACCTGAGGGGAATTTTGATGACTGAGAGACGGGACCTCCGAGTTGCTTTGGATGGTGTGATTTATTTTTACTACATAGGAAAGATGAGTTTAGCTCACAGTCTTCACCAGAAGGTCGCAAGACCTCCAGTTACAAGACTAAAGATTTATTAACCAATAAAACACTGACAACCAGAATATTTGTGGTTTTAAACCTATCACTAATTAAGTTGTCTTGCATGTTTTGCCATGCAGGCTTCAAGGGCCTATCATATTATGACACACTGGCCTACTGTGCTAGGCTCTAAAACTTCTTATTACCTTTATAACTACTTCTGTTTCTTCTTTATCTTAAATTCTAAACTCTGAACTTTCCTCTAGCTTAACATGTTTCTGTTTTGACTACAAATCCACATTCCTGCTTCAGCGTTCAAGTTTGGAAGCCTGTTCCAAGGTCTCAAATCAAACCCTGTATTTAGTTCTAAGTTTTGGCCTGCAGGTGCAGTGTTCTGAGAACTCTCTGCTTTTTGGATTCCAACATCCCCCTAAGAGAGAAAAATCATGAATCTGCAGCTAATTTCCTGAGTTTTGTCAATCGAAGGTGAGGGAATAGATTGCTAATGGCGTCTCTCCCAGTGCCTGTGGAAGTGGACTGGGTGTTTCTCTGGGATAGCTGGGATTTCTGCTGCCCGTTTTTGTTTTACCACGCTATGCTGGTGCTTACCAGAGAGATGCCTATGCAGAGCTACCTAAACTACCTAAACTACCTAAAGCTAGTTATTTCCCGACATTAAAAATGCCTCTGAAAGGACACCTTTTCCTTTAATGTCTTCAAAAGCCAAGCTTCCAAACAGTGTTTTCTCCAGGGACAAGAAAAATGTAGGAGTTGTTTAGTTTTTGTAGTATTTGTCCATGCTGAGAGCCCTGCCTAGGGGGGGGGG
>VXBU01008187.1:79824-121504 GCA_013400315.1 Bombycilla garrulus
GGTCCAGCTAGCAGTAAGCAGATTGAAAATGGAGGTGAGAATTTGAAATGAAAGTGAGAAAAGATGAACACGATACACCTTTCAGTTCTAAACATTTCAAGGAGAAAGAGGGGCATGGTTCAGGAGGCTTCTTTGCTAAATGTTACTAAGCATTTGGAAAATATTTGGGTATTTTCAATTAAAAAAATGTTTGCTTTAAAAAATATAGGAAATATCTGGAAAACTGGACATTTCCATCCATTATACTTTCTGCCACTTGTATTACATACCTTTATACTAATGATTCAGTCCTCCTCCAATCCCTTTCTTTATCAAAGCAGTGTTTCCAAAGTGTTAACAAGAAACTTCGTGACCCCTAAAGCCCACATATCACAAATAATACCAAAGTTCACTACATGAAGATAAATACATTCCACGTGTAGATAAGAGCTGAACTAGTGTTCCTGTAACAATTTAGCATGAAAGCTGAAAATAATAATTTTCGTTTGTTCCATTTCTGAAGTTAGGATTCTCTAGATAAAAGAAAAAAAAAGTCATAAAAATGTATAATTGGAGGGGTGGGGGGGCTTTATGCTGAAAATGTTTTATATTAAGCAAGACGTATTCAGTATTGGCAATAACAGCATTTTATTCACATCAAAAATACTTAGAGTCAGAATGCTTAATTAGAGGAAATGAAAGTGTGGACTAAAACCAGAAAAGATTAGTCAATGTGACTTGATTCAAAAAACAACCATAAAATGATGTTTGGTAACTGCTAACAATTACATCAATAACTTGAAGTAAAATAACTTTCAGTAGGAAAACAATTCAGATGCCTCATTTGCACATTGTAATGGATTAGTTAGCATGTGTCAGGAGCCTATCTCAGGGTCATATAATTACTCTCATCTGGATAGGATGAAGATAAATCCTGGCTGAGGATGCCATAAGCATTAAGTGTGGTGTGCCATATCAGCACTTCAGTCAGATTCACACAAAAGGAATACAGACTTTAACATTTCTGTACGGGTTTTCTAAATTCTTATTTCAAGGATTAAACAGAAGAATCCTGAGTCAAAAAAAAAAGAAAAAAAAGAAAAAAAAAGCTAATGTTTTTACATAAATGTGTCTCTGTTTCCTGTTCGTGATTTCAGATTTAAATCCAGGCCATACTATTTCTATCAGTAGGGTATGATCACCTCAGGACTTTTTGCGCAGAGATCTGACTGTCACTGGTATACACTCAATTTTCAGTAGATCAAACTGATAATAAACAATTTTGGGGGATGGGTGGATTTTCACATTTTTCCAATTAGTTATTTTATGGAAAGTAGCCAGGGGTGTAATAATGAGGAATCCATTACTCCAAGTACTTCACATGCCTTATATGAAGGCATTTATAGGAATACAAGGCCAAGAATCCAGGAGGACTGTGGGGGGAAAGGAGAGGCAGACCTTTCCTGAAAGGCTTTTTTTCAGGATCAGTGTGAAAGGCCTCAGGCCATGAAGCTCTTGTTACTTCCCTGGAACTCTTCCAAAAACTATTGCAGAGGAGTTTCTTTCCTGGTATTCTTTCTGAAAATAATTTTATATATGACTTGGTATAAGAGAAGCCACCCAGACAGAACAGTCTTTTCAGTGCTGACCTTGAAATAAAATCCCATCCTGATTTGTACAAAGTGACCGACCAGCACCCAATTCCAAAAAAAAAAATCTTAATCCCTATAACAGCTTTCTAGCGAGTTCCCACCCTATGTCTAGGTGTAGAACAAATAAGTCTGATTTTTGTTTTTAAATCTCAATTATTAGTCTCATAATTGCTAAATGTTATACCTGGATAGCATTTGAAATGAAAAACAGAAAGCTGAAAGCAAGACTTGTTTTTTCATTACTTATTATCATGAGGTAGCCAGCCATACAGGTGATTCTGAGCACTACTACTACACAGATAGTGCTAATCATATTTTTCATTAATGAATCTTTATTATTCCTAGAAGCACACACACACAAAGTTATCAAAGCTTTCTATACCATTTAATGTGTGAGTTTTAAACTTTCTATTTATTCAGGACTATATTGCAAGAAGGTATTATTAAGATGAGTTGAGAAGATACACTTCCCTACATTTGTTTGATGTATCATTTGAGAAGAAATCCAGAAAAATAAATGCAACCAAATTTATCAGACTAATCTGTGTTTGGAGTATGCTGCTTGGATTTATCTGTTTTTAATTTAAAAAGTGGGGTTTACCAGGGCCATTGAAAATTAGCATGTTAGCTACTGTAAGTTTTTTGGAATGCTTATGAATTCATCCAAATACACTTAATTTTCAACATAAGAATTAGCTGCCTGTGAAGTTTGAATATCCAGTTTCTCTCAAGCCTAAACAGACTCAGAGATAAGGTGTTTTGTTTGCTCCAGCCATGAAAATTATACTTAAAGAAATGAAGAAATGGTACAAAGTTTTGTTGAATGGATCAGTCCCATGGAATTAATAAAAATTAAAGCAATTATTTTTAAAATAATACAGTGTACACTGAGGGCCTGTGACAATACATGGAGTGTTTTTGTAAAACTGAGCAAGTAAATCTGCTTCAAGCTGCTCTAGAGCTGGTGTGCTGTTTGGCTGTGCTGAAAGATTCATAATTCTCAGTTGGCTGGACCCACTCTTCTCTCACTTTTAGGGATTTAAATTGGAATAACTGTCATTGAAGTCGAGTTGAGTGATACTGCAATCCAAAAAGGGACACGAAAGTCTGAATGTGTTCATTGATATGCACTTGAACAAAGTCTGACCCATTGCAATAAATGGAATTTCTTTTTGGCCTGCTTAAAGTCTGCATTTCTTTAAAGAGAAGATTTTGTCAAAAATTGAGTTTGCGACAAGAAAGTCTGAGCTGGCAACAAGAGAGGAATAAATTTGCTGAAAGATATGAGAAGTCCTGTGCCATCTCACCATATCAAATTAATCTTACATATCCCAGAGATACTGATCCTGATGAGGATCAAGATGTTAAACAGGAGTATGAGTGCTACTTGCAAGAGGAATCACCACAACATGGGCTTTTCCACACTGAAATTCTGATTTTGGTCCATTGCTGCAAGCCAGAAACTTTGAATATAAAGAGAGGTAGTTGCAAAAGATGTGTTAGACATGTTATTCAGAACACCAAAACAAAACAAGATGATATTCCACTTTCCATCCTGAAACACCTTACTGTGCTTTCTAGGTCGTGCCAACTTAGCTCTGAAAGGCAGCCATTCCTTGTGAAATGAGTCTTTCAGTCATGCTTCTCTTTCTCTGGGGAATGCAAAACAATACATCAAACAAACTACATAGAGAAATAATAAGGTGCAGTATAACTAACCAAGTAGATATCTGGCCATCACATGCACGTTTATCTTTAGGATATATTTTACAGTAAAGAGTAATAGGGGAGACCTAACGGACAAAAGTTGAAAAAAAAACAGGGACAACTTCAGAAGAACAGGGTTTTTCTGTAACAACCTTTACATCTTTTCTTTTTCATTTTCCAATAATCTCAGGTTAGAAGTCGCAGGTCCTAAATGAGTATCACAACATGACCACCATCTGGAAGGGGGTTTGTGTTTATATTTCCTGAAGTAGCCTACCTTTCCTTCGTATCATCCACTGCTGCCAAGGTTCTTTGTAAGTCTGATAGCCTGCTTTGGTATGTGGGCACTCAAATGAATACCTATGCCAAAAATCACAGGGCAAACAGGAATATAGTTAGTATGGCCAGATTTTAAATACATGTGAGGTATGTATATTTCAGTATATTAATCTAATTAATTTAATACATTAAATGTGGGTACTGAAATGTAGTTATGCACTTAAGTGAAGGAGTGGAGTATCAGTTAGGCTGAGGGTGTCTGCAGTTTGCATGTCAATTCACATTTCTTCACAGGACTGCAGAAGGATTCAAGGCAGATGTAGATCCAGTACCCTAGATCCTTATGAAGGAGAAAATGTCTTTCCTTCTAGTGAATGTCTAGGTTGGGTGAAGAGTTTTATTTCTTTTGAGTACTTAGAAGTACAAAATAGTGTACCAACAATACATCTAGAATTGTATTCATAATAACCTATCACAAAAGGCGTGGAATAGCAAATGTTGTAATAATATGTGGACTTAAAATTCTTACTGTAGGTAGTTTAGAGCTTTTCCTTCTCTGTCAGTAGCTGCAAGTGTTACTGTAACTACTATGGCAGGGATTCCTAATTAACAAGAGAGACAGTAGCAATGTATTGCTTGGTTGGACAGGCATACCTACCTTCCACGCAAATAGCTCCTTGCCTCCTAAATTCCATAGATTTTAAGGTCTGCCTTGTACTAAATTAAAGGGGTTTTCCTCAGTCTAAAAGCAGGACTAAGGGTTGTGAGCACTATTTTTCTGAGGACAGCTCACGTTGATGACTTGCTGATTTTTGCCATCAAGGAGCTTCAACACAGCTTCCTGAGCCAACACCAGTGGTGAAAGAGCAAGCTACTTCCTGGGCTGTAGTGGGTTCCATTATCACAACTGTGCAACCCTACCTTCTGGCCAGCAGTGAGAAACTAATTTAGGAACATTCTGTACCAAACACCATTACATTTCATACTAGATTGATGCAAAGTGTAACTTTTGCCCTGCAAGAGGCTTGGCTGTCAGGTTTGCCTCCTCAATCCCTTTGTTTTACTCCTTGTCTTCTGCTTGTCCTTCTTACCCATTCACACTAGGCAGCACATCTCACAGGGAGGAGCCTCACGCGGAACTTGTTATCCTGGTAACAAACATGCTCCTTAAAATCTGTTCTTTCTTCATCCCTATTAGAAACCTTCCATATTGCCATGCATTGACTGTGCTCTCAAAAGAGATCCAAAAGCAGTGAGTCAGAATCATGCTGGTTTGGACGTGTGTAACTTGTCACAGGACACACAGAAGAATGTAATGCAGTGCTGTCATTCAAATACATACGGAGAGAGCACAGTGCCACGTAGCCAGGCCGTGTTTGCTGAACATTTCCTGGCTTGCATGTGCAATCCAAACTCTAAATGTTTTCAAGGAGTTGCCTCTATAAATGCAAGACATAATAATGGAACAATAAGGATTGGAAACTGCTAGCTGGGTGCCATTAGAAACAGTACAACTCAAAAGCTGATTACACAAAATGGAAAAGACTAATGTCCCTGCACACTATATTAGAAGAGTTTCTTGAAAGAGGCTGAGGATTTTCACTTTACTTTGTTAGCGTGTGTCTGAATTTTTCCATTCTCGGGGTAGTTTCCTTTCAGTTTGCAGTGTTGCTGCTAGCTGCTGTACTGACTTCCAAATGTGTTCTTTGCTTATTAATAAATAATATCTAGCAAATAAGAGCAGGCACTCATTCCTTCTAGAGGTATTCAAGGCTCTGGCTGGGACTCTCTAAATCAGGAATTTAAGTCCACATATGTGATCACAATAACTGAAAGATTTTTTTTTAATTTAGTTGTCAGAAGCAGATTGTTGAATTCTTGATTACTGTGAAAATTTCTCCTGTACCCTACAGGCCTGTGCTGCTGTGCCAGTGACCAGGCTGTAAGTTTCAGTGTTTTATCAGGACAATGAAAACAAGCTCAGGTTATACCAGTAATGTGACTTATTAAACCACGTGGCACTAACCCAGAGACACTCATTCTAGTTGCTCTCTGCTGATCTCCTATCTTAACAGCACTCCCTGAATGTACTCTTGTCCTGTAAAAGTTGCCATGTGGACAACTGTAAACCTCACCCCATGCAATTACTGACATGGTTACGAGAAAATGTCCGGGCAGCAGCTTCATGGCTCCAAGCAGCAATAAGAACAGCAGTGCACAACTGAGTGCTGACCACAGAAATGCTGCCAACAAGAAGTAGTGCAGCCAGACAGCCACAGCTGTGCATCAGGAGTCTGTGGGAGGATCCAGCTTGTCAGGGATGAGTAAGGTGGGTACTGGTGGCATCATAAGGAAGGTATTGCTGGTAGCAGCTGTTGGTGTCATTGCTGCACTTCCTTTAAGTTTGGCTTTCAAATTCCAGAGATGAAGATCATGTTAAAAATGAGCATAGGTAAGCAGAGACTCACTAACATCAATTTTACAGATTGGTTTTGTGTTCTCTTGTTGGTAGAAATATGTTTAGGAGAAAAAAAGAAGAGGAAACATGAGAAAAATTGTCAAATACATTCTCATTTTCATTTCAACTAAAAGCAAGCGAGATAAACTTTAATACACACAGAAACCAAAACAATAACTTGTTTGCAGAATTACACCAAAGTTGCTCTCAGACAGCTTAACAAATACATCAGTTTTGTCTGACTTTGACTATAACAGAACATCCAGCACCTTTTAGGACTAGGTCTCGACTGACAGCAGTTTGGAAGGCATTTTATTTTTTCCCTCCTGCTCTTTTTGGAATAATTTTCTTCAGTGTTGTATGCTACTGCACTTCATAACAAGTATTTCTAACCGTTCTCTGAAGTGCAAGTGAGTAATAAACCTCCACTTCCAAACTTAGTCCTGTCTGTGAATCACAGAATCAATCAGGTTGGAGAAGACGTCCAAGATCATTGAGTCCAACCTATGGCCAAACAGCACCATGTCAGCTAGACCCTGGCACTGAGTGCCATGTCCAGTCTTTCCATAATCACCTCCAGGGACAGTGACTCCACCACCTACCTTGGCATTATATATAGGATATGTTTGCATATATATGTGTGTTTTTATGTATATATATATATAAACCATTATTATAAATAAATGCATTTAAAAGACAAAGGCTGGAAGCTTCTACGGACTTTTAATGGCATTGCTCCAAATCTGCATTAGTGCAAGCAGGGTGAGAAACATGCATTAATTTATTATAACTACAGCTCTGCTGGCATGACTTCGCGCATTGTTCAGAGGGGAATCACAGGTGTTTCGATCAAGAAATTTTGCTGCAATTGTGTTTTTATAAAGTCATTCACAATAAAACAGTAGCACAAGCAGCTGCTGCCTAGGAAAGAAAAGGTAACTGCTTACACATTGTAATACTAGAGTGTGCCGGGAGGTCGCGCTGGTGGTGGGACACTGTGACACATTTTTAAAGCTTAGTATTGAGATAGTGAACTGAAAAGCTCAACGTGTATCACAGATCTGTCCGGTGATTATGCAGCTCTGGGTCTGTGTTGTTGTCAGTGCCTGGCCAGGGTAGTAACAGAGGTGTCAGCGAGTCCCAAGCCATGCTTTGTGATTTAGCTGTTTTTGAAAATATTATTTGTTAATTCATAATATTACAATATGTTCTAAACTGGCTGCTTTTAATTGTTTTCTTCAAACTACATACAGAACAAAATATTGTAACGTAGTGTAAAATACTTGCAGTTGAACATCTTCCCTCTTACCTGGTGAGTGTTTGAAACAAAATGGTAATAACCAGACCAGCCATGGACAATCCAACACCAATATAATCCAAAGGTTTTACATATTTACATTTTATCTGAAATGCCCTGAAAACCAATTGTATGATATAAGAGATAAATTTCTTTTTAAAGTTTCTGTTTCTGGTTGCACATAGAAACAATAATGTTTTAGTGAAGTTATGATTATTGCTAGCCACTGCCGGAGTTTTTGCATCCCACTGAATTATTCTGGACCCCAAAACTAGAGAAGCTTATGAAAAACACCCAAAAAAAGATTTAACAGTACCAGTCAGATATTCATCAAAATATCAGATTAAATTATTCATACTAAAATGCAAGGTGACACAGACTTTACAAAACAGCTTTTAACTTTTCATACTGGTAAGCATTCTAAATTTTGACTTCTTGGTCTAAGGTAAGCTATTACAAATAATTATAAATTGAAACCAGTCTATGTTTGTATAGTGACACTGAAGGAGCAAGTAAAGGTAAATGTATTCCATGAAACAGAAAATGCTGTTGCATTTGCATAAACAGATGGGAATCTTATTTAGAATATAGTCACTTTGTGCGAAAAGGACACGCATAACATAAAGAGAAATAAAGAAATGAGTAAATAGTACAAATATGGAAGTGCTGTTCTGTGAAGACAGTAAAAACGAACTCTGAAGTGCTGGCATGCTGAAGTTAGTGACCACAGATATGTGATTTTATCCAGGGTGTGTTTTGTTTAGAGAAGCTGAAATAAATACTGAAAGAATAACACACATCAGAACCAGGCAGTCATTCCTAAATAGTCCTGGTAGTAAAAGAGGGCAATGTATAAAACCTTATGGTTGAAAACTTTATATTTGCAGAGCGAGTGCTTTTATAAACATATAAGCAAAGGGAGTAGCTAATGTTAAATCTCTCAGTTATTTACCCAGCACAAGGCAGTGCCACAGCTAGCCCAAATTCCAAGCAACTCTGCTGTTCCTCTGGGGACACTTCAGCCTTTAGACAAACCCTCATTTAACCACCAGCTGCAGCAATGGAGGTGCAGAGCTGGTGGCTACAACATCTGAGCAAGAGGAATGGATTAGGCCAGCCCTTCCCTGCTAAGGAGCTGCACAAGCAGGTGGGCACAGGCACAGGTTCTGTCAGAGGAATCCAGGACTTGCCAATACATTTGGCTATTCAACAGCTTGGGCATAACTTGCCCAATTTGCCAGATTTACTACAGGGCAGAAACAAGTACATGGGAGTGCTTTAAACTCCTGTGCATTCTAGCTTGAGTGCACCTATGCCCTTATATTGCCATGCTAGTCTTAGAGTTAGAAACAACTAGCCAAACAAAAAAATTAAACAACCCTAAACTTTTCCCATTCAAGAAAGGATAGTGCCCTACCATCAGAAGAACAAAATTAGTGGTGTGATTACACCTGCATCATTTACAGTGTAATCCCAAAATACACAGGCATGATTACACAGTTCAGATGTGTCCTACTAGGGACTGGGGATGCAAGGAGAAAACGTGGCTACAGAAACATAAAGACAGGCATCAGCAAACTGTGAACGGACAGGGATTTGATTTTGAAAGGGAAGCTGACTGCTACTAAGCAATATATGGGTTTCCAGTAAACATTATAAATTATATCCATAAGAGCATAATTTGGCATTTTAGACTCACTTCATGTGCCCTTCTCAGTCAAGATTGCAATTCCTGTGAATTATTCAGGTGATTAGGATTCAGGCTCCCACTGACTAAGCATTAAACAACTGCCAGTTGAATTATGTGTAAGCCAAACAACAGCTTTCATTTTTTTGTAGCACTGTTACTGCCGACCAGAGCTGAATCCTGTTCCTTGGAACAGGAAGCAAACAATGATAAATGGAGTGACCCCTCCCTCCCCTCTGGCAGCACACTGGTGCTTGTGCACTCACACATCAAATGACATGCAGTCATTTCCAAACATACTTCTGCAGGGTTCAGCAATTAGAACTATTTTTAATCAGCAACAAGCAGCTTGGAGTGCAAATAAGTGAACTCAACCATTCACAGTATTAGGTAGTTCAATTAAAAATTATGAATAAAAATAGGAGTAAAAAAGTTTGTTTCAGTAATTTCCTTAGAAATAACACATTTCCTGGATCACTTAGCTGTATGGTTCCATGGTGATGATTACTGACCTGTCATATGTATATGTTTGAGCTTAAAAACTTTGTTAAATATTTTAAGAAGAAGCCAACTACTGTTTTCTGGAGAAACCATGCCAAATGTGAATACATATTATCTAAAAATTCGGGGGGTTTGGCAAATGGACACTCACATAAGAGCATTGTCTGTTTTAGTGGGTTTTTTTTTCCTTTTCTTTTTCTCCCAGTCAATACCAATTTATCCTCCAAGCACTTCAGAGTGTAAGTAATGGACATTTGGAAAAATCCCAAGTGAGTAATCCAATTTGCAGGTGTTAGTTGTGGATGTCCTGGCTGATACCTGACAGTAGTAGTAATTTTAGTTGAAATGGTTGATATCTTCAGATTTCGGGCAAAGTAAGTATGTACTTGTTCTTTATCTTGATATGTGTAGAGTTATGGTCAAAGACTCATCACACCCTCAATTTTAGTAAAGAAAACAACTGAAAAAAGTCCCAAACACCAAAAGCATTCTGGCCATTTTATGTACATTTGCATTCTTCTATAAATAAGATTATCCAGCTCATTTGATGTTTGCTTTTCTTGTACCAGACATCAGCATGCATAAAAACCAACCTAAAGGAGATTTTCAGTAATTATTCATTAAAAATTTTCCCAGCTGCAGTTTTCAAAAGAATAAAGGACTTACTGTTACTTAAAGTGTTAAACACTATCTGAACTTCAGTACTGACGTCACCAATAAGTCCAGCAACATTTTCCGTATTTCTAGTTTGTTGACTGATACTTTTCAGTGCTGTATCTGCAACAATCAGCAGTGAGTTAGGGTTTATGGTTCATACTGCTGTTTACTCTGTCTAGGTAAATCCAACAACACACAGGACTTCCTTCTCCATGCCAAAAACAGAATCTCAGAGGAGCTTAATTTCAGTGGAGCAGGCTGGATTGCACATTGGGCTGTGAGATGGTACCAGTCAAAGAAAATTCCCCCATTGCTTTTGTGAGGCTGCCTCTAAGTAATGAGTGGGACAAAAGTTATCATTATTTGTTACTATAAGCTACAGGTTCAGTTTCTGAGCTTCCTCTCTGATCTGGTTCTCCAGTGGGAAGTGGTCCTCATTTCCTGTCCCTATCTTTTCTCTAAAGCAGAAGAATCCAGCAGTGTTCATATTGATGTAAATTGGAAATGACACATTGGAGTTGAATGCAAAAAAGATTTTGACTTGTTCATGAATTGCTTTCATCCTGAAACAGAAGGGAAAATGCTGTTGACTACATCTAAAGAAAATGGCTAAAGTTACCTGGTTGTGGGATTGACAAGATTATTGTGGATGAATTCTGTTTTGTTGGCATTCAAGAATTGACCCACTGTAGCCATTACTGCCACAGATGTCTGAGACAAGCAGAAGAAAGAGGCAATATTCAAATTGAATTGAATAAATTACCCTAAGTGGTACACACTGACTGGGCAAATTAAGAGCCCTTAACAGGCATTGCTTCAAAGTACACAGCAAAGTTAAAAAGGAAGCCATTCAAGAGAGCACAAACTTTGTGCCAATGGGTTCATAATGCCACACTTTTATTAAGTCAGTTTGAAAAGATTAAATTATTAACTCAAACATTAAATGACGCTCATACTAAAATTTCAGATATACATCTAAACACTCTGCTCTGAGAACAAACCCAACAGTGATTCCACAAGTACATGCTTGAGGATGCTTAAATAACTGCTAAATGACAAAATTAATGCATTTGTTTGTAATCTTATGTACAGTTAAGAGCAAGAACAGTGTCTTTTCTGCTGGTGGGGGGGGTGTGGCAGAATTGATATCCCAAATATTAAGCCCCTTAAGTCTTATTTTCATCCTAATAAGGCTCACCTGAAAAGGTAAAGAGAATAAAAGGGACAACATCCCAACCCCCCACAACCTGCAAGGAAAATGTCGTTCGACAGAAACAAAAAGAGAACAAGGAAGGAGTCATCACTTCATAACATTCTCACACAAAATAAAAACATACAAGTAATTGGCCATCTAAAGCAGTAATGTCAAGTATGTGGTGTTTGCAAATTCTCCCTAGAGAATTTTTCATGACTTCTTGGAGTATCTTGGCGTGGAAGGGAGCCCTGGCGGTCCCATAACCCAACAGGAGCTGAAACCAGCCTCCTCAGGGTCACTTTGATCATCCACAAACTCCCCCAGAAAACTGCTTGTGTTTGAAGAGTGTTAAAGGGAAAAAATATTCTCTTATCTAACTGGAATTTCCCATATTGCCACTTGACTCTGTGGGCACTCATCCTAAAACTGCCTACCTTGAAGAGCAGCCATTGTTCTCCACACCTTGCCATGAAGTAGCAGCAGGACTTCTTTGTCTTGAGGTCACTGAGTTCTGAGTCTGTAAACTTCTGTGCACCTTTCATTGATCCTTAAATAAACAACAGGATTTTTTGAAAGGTCAAAGAAACTTGAGAAATGTCCTCTGGAACAATCATGCCTCTCAACACAGGGCTTATAACCTGCACTGAGGACATTATCCTCACTTCAGTACATTATACAGGGTGTCAGCTTGAAATAAATGTAAAAAGAAAACCAAAACAAAACAAACAGAACAATAAAATATTCTGCTGATGGAGTTACTAATAGGAATTGCTATAAGCCCTGGTTGAGTTAGTTAGCACTGAATGAATAGAGATTAAATGTCTGTAGCATCTTAAAAGTCTAAACACAAAACAAAGTTGAGGCATCTAGCTATACCTTCATATGACGTATGAAAGTATAGCTAGATAATAATAAGAGAGAAAATCTGCCAGTCATCAGGTCAGGTCATCTGTTTCTTAATCCTGTCAATGACTAACTCTATTGAATTGCTTCAATAACTGAGTTGTTCTCAAATCATTTATGTTGGGAAGCTACCAAAATCAGGATTAATTATATCATGCATCTTTGAAGCTTTGATAAAGCTCGGAATGGTAGGTAAGAAAAACGAACGTGCTGTGCAGGGAGGAAGGAAATTTGCATTTATAATTACTGGAGATTATATTATTTGATTTGACAACATCTGCATATGCATTATGGACCATCAGTACATCTTGAGCACCTGTGTTCAGTGTTCTTGCTTCTGACTTCTGGCATGACATTGGATTCAAAGTAAATACTTCCATTTACAAGTAATCAAATCCTTTTAAACTCGCGCTCTGGATCACTCTGGGCGTGAACACCTCCTGCTCCCATTCCCCAGCTCCCCAGGCTGCCCTCAGCTCACTAGATGGCAGCCCAATATCATAGCTCCCAACAAACCCACACATTACTGATGGCAGCAGAAAAACCATACATCACACCTTACTGACACCAGAAATAGCTACTTATAATATTATATATTACTTTGAACAATTTAGTGAAGTCTATGTACTGGAAAAATGTAATATTGAGGCCAAGAGTTTCTCAGGAAAGGATCCAAGCAGGTGAAGCATTGGGTTGAAGGTACAGTGGTCAAGAAAAATATGCAAGGAAAAGACTTCTTTTATTTAACAGGACTGTACCCGGTGTATTTTTTTTTTTTTAATTGGGACTAGTGATGGGGAAATGAAGCACAGAAGCAGCAGAAGGGAAGCAGTCACTGTAATGTGCTTACTCATGGTCAGCTCTCCATGTTTTGCAGATACAGCAGGACTAACTAATCCTTAGAGCTAGACTTAGGGGGTTATGGATTTTACACATGGCACTCATACAAGAGTTTGAATTTGGATTCTTGACAGACAGAAGTGTTGGCAGGATGGAAAGGCTTCACTCTCAATCCTCCTGAACATGTTGGTGTCATTATCACCCTCATGCCAATCTTCCCCAGCTCCCTTCCATGTTCTTGCTATTTTGGTACCCTGGGTCAGCATTGCCTCCACTCAAAGGCACTTGCTGTGTACTAGGAACCTGACTGGGAAATTGCAGGCCAGTTAAGAAATATGAAATGGAATGCTGTGTTCAGGCAAACTCAAGCAAAATAAAATGAGCACCGTTGGAAATTCAGGCCATCTGCAAAGCAGACCCATGCCAAGAATGCTGCTGGAAAAGGCTTTGGTCATTTACTTTGCTCTCTGCAAAGTTGAGGAACATGAGATATTTCCTGTCCCAATTTTCTATTCCCACTCCCCATTTTTTTTTCTCCAGATGATGCAGAATCTCAGAAACTGTTTAAGTAGTAATTTAAGATTACCTGTGATGCTAAGGAGTCCAGATTTTAATTACAATTCAGAATTTGGAGAGGCTTTAAAGTAGTAATTCTCCTTTCTCTGGAGCACATCCAGATTTCCATTGAAGCATTACCTGTAATTTTGTAAAAGCAGAGATAGGCATTTAGTATAGAAATTCTCACACATTCACGTGACCTCACTGGGAGTTAAAACTGTTCTGTGGGTGTGACATCCTATCCAGTGTTATTTTCTGTTTGCTTGTAAAATTTCTTCTTTCAGTGTTACAACCAACCATCAGTTATTTAACTATTATTGTTGTTTCTAGAGGATGTGGTTTATATCCACGTACATGGTCCTGTCAGAGGGAGAGACATTCTTTATGTCAAAATCAAGCAGGCTTTAGTTGTATTAGAGCTGCAGAAACATCTTTTAATAGGTAGGCACTGACATCAAGCTCTGAGCTGTCAGAAAGACATTTTACCGTGTTCTGAAAACACAGTTTATATGT
This sequence comes from Bombycilla garrulus, assembly GCA_013400315.1. Taxonomy (NCBI): domain Eukaryota; kingdom Metazoa; phylum Chordata; class Aves; order Passeriformes; family Bombycillidae; genus Bombycilla; species Bombycilla garrulus. The sequence goes on from VXBU01008187.1 coordinate 94,051, forward strand.
CATGAAGGAAACGCAAAGGGAATGTGGAGCAGCCATGCAGCACTTTTTCCTCTACAAGGTCTCTGAAAACTGAGGCACTAAATGGAAGTCTCTGCATTTGGAGTAAAATCTTTGCAGAAAAGTTTGTGCTCCTGCAGTCTGAGCTATGGACTTCTGGCTTCAAACACAGACCTCTCATCTGGTCCAATAATCCGACATCTTTCACAAACCTTACATTTGCTGTTGGGAAATGGGAGCAAAGGGAAAGAAACACATACCATTCACAGTATCAGGTGCATGTGGAAATCCCCCACTTGGGGTCCCTGATAGGGAACACCCTGAGATTTTCTGTACTGGGCTTAGAAATGAGGCAAGCAGGACTTGCTGGATTTTCTGTCTTCAGATTTGTTTATTAGTTCTTACCAAAAGCTCAGTAAACCATCTACAGTAGACTTAGTATACAAGGAGAAATGCAACAGGAAGACAACAAGATGTCTAGTTTCAAGGACTTTTTACAGATATGATATCCAATTAACTCTAACAACATACCTAAAACGTACTTTATTTTTATTCCCCTACCAATAACTCATTATTTGTCTGTCCACATAACACCTGCAACGCAGGTGTTTCTGTCCAATGAATTTGTGCTACCAACACTGCAGAAAATGGAGTAGATGAAGAACAAGAAGAAGGCAAAGCCAACACCCAGATCCTCCATCTTGTCCCCTAGTTTTCCATACTAAAAAACCAAAACCTAAGTTTTCACACCGTGATAAACTACATTACTATCTACTTCACACACTCACAAAACTCAGCTCATCCCAAAGTCTTCGAAGCCTTCTCCATGACCAAAAGTTTAAAAACTATGCTGTCCTGAGGAATAAGACCCCACAGGACAGTCAGAGGAATACTTCCTGTGCCCTGGATTCCAACAGGTGCACATTCCTTTTTGGGGTGGCCATATTTACCCACTATAATCTGTTCAAAAGTAAGGTTTTTACATTGCTTTCAGAAATGCTCACTGTTTCAGTACTGTAGTTGTCACCCTGATTTTTTAAGATTATCTGAGCCTTCTGATATTTACATTTTTGTAAAGAACTTTCTCACACACTTTCTGTAAACAATTCACTGTTTTTGCATTCCTTCCTGGAGGAGGAGAAATTTGATGGACTGTTGGTTTGTCCAGTATCATTGGAGAGGTGGCACTGCCACCCTCCAATCCCCTGTCTGTCACTTCTAGAAAACTATAAAAACTGGAGTCAAAAATAAAACACTCTTTTCCTCTTCGCTTGAGCTGCAGTGTGCATCTGTGTTCTTTGGTGTCCTATAGTGACAGTTGTCATAAAAAATAACTGCACAGAAAAAAAAGAATATATTTCCAGACGAAATATTTTTAGCATAAGGATCAGTTCTCAAAAATGAAATAGTACTGAGACAATAGAAGCTCATTGAATCTTTTGCCTAAAGGAAATAAAAGCAGTTAGGTAAATCTTACCTAAACCCAAATTTCAAAGTGATACTTTTGAAGTCAGTGAAATCTTAAAAGCCCATATTTTTGCCATCTTTCATTTTCACTGTTTTAGTCCTACAAATTCTGTAAAATATTATAAAGCCTCATCTTGGATGTCTTCGTATCTGAGCAGAAACCAGACTTGGTAACCTAATGCCACAGAATACAGCAGGGGGGCAAAAATGCACACTTTTGAACAATTAATGGGGAACAGTCCTTTGGTGACTCTAAACATGATGGGTTGGATTTGGCTTTTGGTGAAGGAAGTTTCTGCCCTGCTGTGGGCTGAGCTGGGACAGGCTGACCACCCCAGACCCCACAGCTGATACTGGCTACATCTAAAGGCAGCATGGTGAACCCAGGAAAAAATATTACAGCACACAGGCGGAAAATTTTTGCTTCATCTTATGACTTGCAGCATCCTGTTTTTGCTAATTTAGACCACATTTCAGCTGACTATGTCCCATTAGCAGGACTGACTCAAAGCATATTAACGGTCAGGGTCCTGAGGGGGCTCAGGAAACCTGGAGTGTTGCTTGTGTTCTGGCACAGGCTTTCATGTCAAGTTACTTAACTTTCTGTGGATCTTGTTTTCTACAGGGTCTCAGTTTCCCATTATAAAATGGCACTTTCCTTCTACACAAATTCTTACGAACAAAGGATGCATGATGCTGAAAAAGATGAGGTGTGCCTTACAGCACTGTACCTGAGCCTTGCTTGCCAGAAGGTAGTTAGCAGAACAAGGTGTCTCAAAAATCTGGTGGAAGGAATCTCTGGAGGGCACATGGGCCAACGAGAGGCTCCACAGCCTCACTAGGAGATGTGCTGCAGTGACATGCTACCTTTCTAAATCCAAGCATTTCTCTTCATGCTCAATCTCAGTGTCTTAAACTGCAGTTTATGACTGTTGTATCTTGCTTTACCCTCTGGTGTTACTGAGAAAGTTTGGGTTTGATGGTCTTTGCAACTCCCTCTTGGCTGGAGGCTGCTGTTAGCCCTGCCCTCAGCAGGTTCTTCAGCACAGTGAAGAAGTTCAGCTCTTTCCCACGCTTCCTGCAGGCCACGTGTCCAAAGCCCTTCACTGACCTCACTGCATCCTGCTGAGCCCTCTCCAGCTTCCCTAAGTCTGGTTAACCTGGCTTGCAGGTGGCAAAACTAAGCTTGTACTTCCCAGTGATGCCTCACGAGGACCAGGAAGAACGGGGTAAAAGCATCCATCAACTTGTGTCCCTCCACAAAACACAGCTGCTCTTCCACCTTGTTTGCCAAGAACCACACACTGTTGGCTCTTATTGAACTTGGCTTCTACTGTCAAGTAGTTTCCAGCAGGCTTGCTCCTCAGCCAGCAAGTTCCTGCTCTGTGCCAATGTCCCTGGCACAGAGACTGGCACTTATTCCTGTTGGACACCGTGAAGTTTCTGTTGGAATGGTCTTCATTCATGTTGCTCAAGTTCTTCTTCGTCCAAGCTCTGCCATTAACTGTGTCAGCAATGCCTCTGCCCCACTCCAGGCTCAGTATTGTGGGCATACTTGCTGAAAGGATCTGATGTGTTGTGGTCCCAGTCATGGATGAAGCCACTGAAAGATTCTGCCCTATTATTGACCAGCAAGAAGCTCTGCTTTTACAACATCCTGATCAAGTCAATGATCACTACCCTTTGAGCTTCACTCTTGAAGTAATTTTCAGCCCAGTGAGTTGTTCATTCACCAAATCCAGGTGCCTTCACCTACCAAAGAAGAATGCTGAGGGACATGGTGTCAAAGGCTTCTATAAACCAAAGTGCATTACATCTGGTCACTCTTCTGTTGTTTCACATGGCAGACAGTCAGATTGGTCCTACATGTAAATCCTTGCTGTTCATGATGATCTTCTGGACTCTCCTGTGCATGGAAATAGACTCCAAGAAGATATGTTCCAAAATGCTCCTAGCACCTGAGGTAAGCCTGACTGGCTTATGGTTCCCCTAGATCTCCTTCTTGCCTTTCTTAAAAGTGAGCAGAACTTTTTCCAGTTCTCTTGTGGCCTCCCTTCACCACGGATGTCAGGAGTTCCACAGGGACATCAGCCAGCTCTTTCAGCTGTCTTGAATGAATCCTCTCTAGACCCATGGATTGAATACCTTTGTGATGATCCTGCCTTCCCTCTGAAGGAAGAAAACCAAGAGTAAGTTGCTATGAACACATGCATCCATACAAGGTTTATTTTTTTTTCTTTCTAGTTATTCAAGCCTTGATCTGAAAGTGGTTTGGGCTGGTTTATATGCCTACACTATTTAGTTTCAGACTTGGAAAACAGTCCATCTGAATTAAAATTTTCCCACTGATGCAAATCTCAAATAATTCCAAGTATTTTAATGTCATTAGGATCGCTCCAGATAGAAACAAAATAAAACCAAACCAAACAAAAAAAGACCTAAACACAACAAACCACAAGAAGAAAACCAAGCCCTTTGTCATGATTTGTAAAAGAAAATAACTATGAGATAATGTAGAAAAACAATGAATTATGAGCCAAGCAGAAATTTTTTCATCAGTGTAGGAAAAAAAGTAATTGGGATACAAAAGTTGTCTACACTGTGTGCCATGCTCTCTTTTCCTGTCAGTAAACCAGATCACCTCCTCCATTCTCCCAACATTTGACTGCCCTTTCTTCCAACCTCCTCAACACCCTGAGCACTGTTATCCCATGCTCTTCATGCTCCATCACCTCTCAGCCCCTCTCACCTCTTAGTTCCATTTTTATATTTTCAGCACTTAAAATATACAACTCCATTTTGTTAACCGGGGAAGAGGAGACAAATGTCATGGGTAGTTCATCTTAGTGACTGGACTGGATTGACTGGCCATGTGACCCCAGCCTCCTCACTGATGGCATGAGTCTCCTTTCCTTTTCCTCTTTGAGATATTTATAGGGTAGGTCTTCTGTACCCAACTAGTGATATGTGCAAAACTCATAAGATTTTGAGACTTTTAAGATGTGTAACCACCTAGTGAATTTAGTTGAAACTGGTCAGCAGGTTAAAATAGGTGCCAAGAAAGTGGAACAACAGACAGATGGACAGTATAAACTTGCCTTGGGAAAACAGAGTTAAATTGAGGGTTTGCAATTTCAGTAATGTTTGTTATGATTTGAAGTTAATTATGTCTGTCTGAACATTCTTACCTTTTGTGTTTTAACAACTATAGCTATTAAAATCTATTCTTTAAGCTAATTCACAGCAAATCAAATGCAGAACCCTAGAGCAGTGAACAAAGGAAACTACAGAATCATCATAATGTTTTGTTTCCAGTGCTGAAATCTCAGCCATGATTATTTTATTTAAGCCAACTTCTCTGAAACGTTTTGCCCAAATATTCCAACTAGTCATGAACTCATTCGATCTATCATTGTCTGTTGGACGTGCTGCCCATCCTGTCATAAGGGAAATAACACAGACAACCTGAACTTTCCATCTGCCTAGCGGTCCTCACCAAGCATATTTTCCTGGGTACTCTGCAGATATTTTGACATCCTTCTGACCAAACGTGTCACATCATTTGACAAAAGCCCAGCTGCCACGTGACAGTGTATTTGTGTTCCATACTGGTCACATTGTGGCTTGTTGACCTGGGAAAAAGAGGTGGGGATTTTACCAGCTCTGGAGATCCTGCAGCTCAGGGGGCTGGCAGCCTCCCAGCACAGAGCAGTGCCATGTTGTGGCAGAGGGGACTGAAACGGGAGTCAACCAGGACAGTGCTATTCCAGGTGTAGGAAATTTGACTCATCCAAGACCAGTGCCAGTGGCAGCAGGAGCTGAAGGCAGGCATTGTCCTGCAGGGTGCTGAGGTGGATGGTGTCCTCAAACACAGGGCAAATCCAGACACGGCAACACTGGTCACTGAGACCTGAATCAGGCTTTCAAGTCACTGTGATACTCAAACAGGGGAATTCAAACAATGCCAGATTGGCTGGAAACAGGCCACAGATTGTCAAAACCTGTAATGTCTTCCCCAGATGTATTATTCCTTCGAGGTGAGTGAAAAATACAGCCTCACCAAGCAAGAAGACCACAGCATTGCTTGCAGATCTGACTCTGCTGAGCAGACCTCAACATCAGGAAAGGTCAGGGATCTCCCAAAGTGGAGGTGGTCCCAGAAATGGTGCCAGCTAGCCATGGTGCCTGGCTTGTACTGACCTGTATGACAAAGAGATCCCACCCACTCCTCTGGACACACACAGGCTCCATACCTAGAGCTGCCACTGTTGAGAGAGAAGCATGGAGGTTCCATGGGTTCTGTAGCACTGTGCAAATAAAGAATCGAGATGTGTTTATATATATACACATATATATCATCATCAAGTGGTATGTAAAATAATGTATCTGTTTAATTTGATTAAGGAAAAAAAAAGAAACATAATATTTTTGAAGCCTCAGCTAAAAAATATATATGTCCCATAATCTTACCCATACACTCAGTCGTCCCCAAAACCAATGGCATGAATGTAAGGTCAAAGCTTCCAAACATGAATTTGCATTCCCAAAACAATGTAGGTGGGAACATGTCATGGTTGCCATAAGTTACATATACCACAGCATTTATCATGGTCAAGATTGACACAACACTTTTCAGAGAACTAAACTTTGTTCAGGCAGCTTTTCTCAGTCTTCTGTTTTCTTCTACATGCAGCATCACTCAGCCCTGCTCCTTAGGGAGCATCACACAGCCTTCAGAGGACTAAACTTTACCCAAGCAGTATCACATAGCCTTCTGATTTGTTCTATATTCTGCATGACCAGCTAACGCCTTTCTGTTCCTCCCATGGCCACCTATCCCTGTCTGTTCCTTGTTCAACATCTTACCTTTTCTGATCCTCTCCCAGCTGCCTGACCCTGTCTCCTCTCAGCACAGCCAGCAAACTCTGACTGACTCTGGCACATCTTCACAGCTCAGCAGGCAGACCCCAACTGACTCAGGGTCAGCCAACCCCCTCTTTTGTAGGGCTCGTCCTTACTGGTTACACCTGTGGCCCATCAAGGGTTAAACTGCTTCTAGTCCTCTTGTAATTAGTCCTGCTGCCCACAGGAACAGTTTTGTGCACATGCTGAATGAGCAAGAGTCCAGTCTACCAAAAGCTCAAACTGTTAAGTCCATGAAACCCCCAAATTACTTCAGGAATTCACAGGACCAAGAAGGCAAAACAAAGCTACAGGGTCCCCGTGCTGAAGGGCCTGGAATGATAGTAAGGACATGGAAAGTCACATATCCAAGAATCAGATGCTATGGTTTAAGGCAGGCATTATAGGATAAAGCAGAAAAATCCCACGCCCCAACCTTAGCCACAGCTATACCCACTCCAGGACAGGTGATGTTTTTTATTCTGTCTTTTGGCAGAAACAGTGGTCATAGAACTGGCTACCACAGCTTTGGAAAACGAAAAGTCACAGTCTAAGCAATAGCAGAGAAATTGCAGATCTTAGACATTTCTGAATATATTATGTATTTCCTGTGTATTATGATATTTAAGAGCAAGCTCTGAGAATCTTAAGGTTTTTTGAAAAATCTTGAATGGCTAAAGGGGTATTCCATTGCAGAAATTGCAACAGGGAAGACGTAGGTGGACCTCAGTCTTAGAAAGAAGGATCCAAGAGCTGGGGGATCTCCACAGAGTAATTTTCCTCACAGTCAATCTCACCAAGTCCCTAAGTGAAGGATGTAGTTGTAATCCTTTCCAATAAGGTTCACAGTGGAAATTGCATACCTATGCACTGGGTGTATGGTTTCAAACAATGCAGAAAACTGAATTTGAAGACTGCCATTTGATCTGACATTTTAATGCCTGTGTTTTGAGACACTGACAAACAGAGCCAGAATATTCAAAAGTAAACAGCACTGCCAGGAACACGTGTCATTGTATATTTCTAATGTTCTCATTGAACTAAAGAGATTGCTTATCTTCTTCCTCTTTAATGGAATTCATGTAACCGGAAGATTACTGCAAACTATAAGGGCTGTGCCACGTGGCAAGGGTAATTCTGTTCTTGGCACTCTTTGCTCAGCTTTCGCTCATGTTATTGCTATTAAGCAGTTGTGTTTCAGGCTGTCTCAGCTCCACTGCAGCCAGATGTCTCTGGTGATAGTGGAATAACATCTAAGTCTAGCTAGGTAATGTCTGTCCCAGCCATCAGCTGTTCAAAACACATCGTCTCTCCATTGGAAATCTTACAAGAAGGAAAGGAAATCTCCTCCAGCAACTGAGATTTGTGTGGCCCAGATTTGTGCAGCCCTAAGCAGCTGTGGAGAACATCTGGATCTGTGGGAGTTGCTAGTCCGATGGCGCCGTTGTTGCTGCAGTGCCCAGCAGCGCTGTCTCACCAGCCAGGAACTCAGTGTGGCTCACGGGGCCATGTGGCAGGGGAGTGACCCTGGGGCTCACACTGCTCTGCACTGGGAGCCTGGGAGCCCCCAGGACTCTGGGGAATCTGCAGCACAACTCCAACCCTCTGCCTTGCCTGGTGAGCAGGAACCCAAAGCAGCCAGGCCAGGCAGGACTGCTGGGTGGTCTGGCACCAAGGATCCCAAAAGCAGGGAGGGAGCAGGGCTGCCCTGCAAGAGCCTGGACCCTGGGCTGCTGCTGAGGAGCCGTGTCTGGGACAGCCTCCGGTGGGAGCAATGCTGGAGTTGCTTCTGGCGCCCGCTGGGGCAATGTTGGTCAAGGGCTGCAAAGGAGGAAAGAGAAGGGTGAAAGAGAAGACTGTGCTGACACTCCTTTGGAAGCAACAAAGCAGAAAAGCAGGCAGCTGTGGGGTAAAAAGTTCAGCATTTATCCCTGAAGGGGCAGACAGAGCCCATGCAGCAAAGGGCATCAGCCTTACCTGTGCATTTCCCAGGAGCGTTGTTCTGTAACAACATGACGCTCACAGGACCTGTTAATTCCAGGCAAACTGTGCCTCTATTTAGAGCTTCCTGGTAACTTTTCTTAGCCTACTGTAATGGTCTCATGAAGCGTTTTTGTTTCAGAGGGAAATCTGTCTTTCACAAATGCAAATTTCTGAGCTGACTTACGTAGTCTCACCTACTACACATGTGGTAATTCGCCAGGCTCCAGTAATTGTGGCACAAGCTAAAAATCATGGGGTTCTTCTGGTTTTATTTTAAGATTCAGAAAACATCTTCTTTGTCTTTATCTTTTAAGTTTTGCAGACATTAATCATGTCAAGAACCCCACTGATTTTTGACTGTATATATTTCTAAACTAAAAGTATTCAATTCTTGTGTAATACCTGGTCACCCTGAACTGCTGAGGGTGTTTTAATCAAGCCTCAAGTTGAGATTGAAGTCTGAATAAAGAAGAAACTCTACCACTATGCACAGCAAGCAATGCACCAGATGGGCATGGAGGTATTTTCCATCCCTGAAGAAGCTGCAATTTAAATGCCTTTCTTAGCAGCTCATTTGTCTGCAGCTGTTTTAGGCACAAGCAGAGGTGTCCCTGCACTGCACTGAGACTTCACTCCCATCTTATCTGGGTTTGGCTCCATCAAGTCAAACAAAGGTCTGAACATACACTGACATCAGCAAAGGTGGATTATTACTGAAATATGTTAAATAATCACTGTTTACTTTTGTGTCCTTCTTGGGATTGGGTATGTTCAACCCCCACAAACATCTGATAAATCTCTTGAAGTAAACACAACCTAATGAATCCTCATATAAACTTCTCTTAAGGCTTCTTGGTCTTAAATCATGTCTGACTCTCTACTGGACAAGCCAGGATTACTTGATTCTTTCAATGAATATTTTTAATATAGGTCTGTGCATAGTTTTGTGTCACATCAATATAGTGACTATTTTGCTGAGAGAAATCTCTGACCAGTTTTCTGCTCTAAGTTTGCACACAGAAATGTTTAGCAGGAGTACATTGACTTGATTTTCACATACAGAAAATGTGAGTCTCTGATAGGCTTTCAATAAATATTTCTGCAATGCAAGTTGCGATGAAACCATGAGCATGTGCTATATGCATGCAAACATACAAGTGTCGGCAAAGTAAATATTTCCTTTTTAAAATAGAATTTACTGGACTAGAAGTTTATTTTTCTTTTTAGAAAAATAAATCAAATTCCTTCCAAAAGGGTGAGAAAATATCAAGACATTTCTCAAAGTTGTATCAAAGGAATCATGAGCAGTGTACACATGTTCCAATGAAAACACTCCAGAGATTGCGTGTCATCCTACTCTGTTTTAAAGCAGCATACAAAGTTTGGGGTACTTCTTTAAACATTGTTGTAAGAAGAAAAATATTTCCATCTGAGAAGCGTGCAACATGGGTGTAATAATGTTTGTCTGCAGTGATGCTTAAGTATTTAAGGAAAGGAAAAAGAACCAAAGAGTTCAAATGGGGTAGGATAATTTCTTACCTGCTTTGAACCGGAGGAGCTGCAAATACACAGCTCCCAAAGGGTCACAGTCACTACACAACAGGTGACTCCAACCAACATTCTGTCCCAGGGGAGTGAAGGCATGTTGTAGTGCAGGCTGTCTGCAATGCTGTAAAATGGTTATTACACAATCATACTCTTGTCATAAAGCAGTTACTTGTCTACTGATAAAACTTGAACTTTTTCCATTCTAAAAGTTTTGGCACATGTGTGTTTATTACCTCTTGGGGACTGACTCTGGTCCTCAATATAGATCTGCACGTACCCTGGGGGGTGGTACTCGCTGGCTCAGCGTGAAAGTCAACACAGTCAAAATGAAGAAGAAAATAGAGTTATTTTAAGAATTAATTGGAATAAAAACATCTTTTTTGTCATCAGCATTCAGTGGATTAATTCCCATTGTTTGAGTAGGGACAGTACCTTGTTTTTACATCATGTTTTTCACTGGTGAGGAAAGGAGATTTGTTTGTCTTTTTTAATTACCAAAGGAATTCCATCACAGTTTAAAAAGCAGGACTCAACAAAGTGGTGTAATGTGCCAAGGATGTAACAGAAATGCAGCCAAAAAGAAGGGCTCTGGCCTCTTGGGACGTGGCACAATGGCCTAGCCATTAGATACTACTGCTACTGCTACTGCTACTGCTACTGCTACTGCTACTGCTACTGCTACTGCTACTGCTCCAGACCACGATTCCTTTAACACCTTGCAGATTGTTATGATGTTTTTTTCCTCTTATCAAGAATAAAGGTGAGTAATATAACATATGTATTTATTATTTTAATTTAATTAGTGACAATCTGTAAGGTACTCCCAATGATGCTCATGCTCATTATATAAATGTTCATTCTGAAAATAAAAAGTATCTCATGTCGGGTGACCTAGACACTCTGTATTGAAGAAAACTCCTAAGGACATAGGAAAGACTATGGAAATGCTGAAATAATTACGATTACTTTTACAAATGGGAACACCAAAATTGTTACTGTGCTTCTTCAGATAGCCAAATGTCTTAATAGTCTGTTCACAGGTTTGTTTTTTATTAGTTAAAGACAGGCAGTGCCACCACACCAATGACAGGTTAGTACAAACCCTTAGGAGGGACAGGGCTGCATGGAGGGGCCCCGGGGTGCATCCCAATGCCCACAATATCCCGTGGGCTGGCCAGGCAAGCCCTGGGAGCCCAAAGGCTGCATGGCCCAGCTCTCCCACTGCTGTCAAACTGTGAATAGCAGCAATGCTCATCTGGACAGAAACATCTCATCCTGCTCACAGAGAATGCTTTGGACTCTTGAAATGTTAATTACTTTACAGCCTCCTGCCTTAAGCAGTTATATGTTTGCTTTTCTGGTGTTTAAAGGGATAAGAATGTAAAACTGGATCTAAGAGACACACAGGAAGATGCTCATTCCTGAGCAAGACTGTTACAGACAAAGCAGAACCAAGTGTAATTTGGATCTTGAAGATGGGGAATCTGAGGCACAGAACAGTTCAGTGACATTAAGTTAAGCTCCATCCAGCTGTGCTAAGCTAAGTCTGAGGTTTGTGGTATATTAAAAGCATACCCAGCTTCTGAATCACAGGTCTGACTCCTTTGCTAATAGAAATGCTGCTAGACGATTGAAGATATTTTTAAATTACAAAATAGGAAAGAAATCGTAATTCATTCTCATGGTTACTGACACTGCCCTTCCTTTTCAATGGAAAGAGCATCCCTGCTTCTTTCCTTTACATGGCTAGCATCACCATGGATATCTTTGACTAGCACATTGAGTTTAGATATATGAAATACCATGTGTCCTAAACTTTGGGTTGCAAGCCCAGCTTTGCAAATGGAAGACAGCTTGTCAGCTGGGGAGTCACAGTAGGATTGTGAGCAAAACTGACTGTGAATTTCTAACTTCACATGAACACTTTATATAAAACCCAGAGAAAAAAAACAACTTAGTGCGCCAGTTGGAAAAACCAACACAAATTAATGAACACCTCTTAAAAGGTAGTATACTTTTATTTATGAAAATATTAAACCATGTTGATATGATAGAATAATCAAACTAAAAGGGAACCTTAGCACTTGCAAATTTCTGTGATGCAGCTGCAGGGAGATAAAATTGCTCTTGAGTGACTGGATATGTTTCTTCTGCTTCCCTCCATTTCTTTTAAGCCTTAATTAGAGCCAGATGTTTCTTATTTCCTTTCTTTTTTGTTTTCAAGTGTGCACAAAGTGTGGTGCAGCAGTCAACACCATCTTTGACTTTTTTTAATGTGTCAACTGCGTCTAAGTCAGAGTCACAAACCAGTAAAATTCCAGCAAAGCAGTGCAAGCTTTCACTCCTACTGTCATTCCCACTGGCAGCGGGAGATTTGCATTGCTGTTTCCTGCGGCACAGGAGTCAGAAATTCCCACCATGTGTCTGAGAGCCTTGCCCCTGGTAAATAACACTGGAGGCAGGAATGCTGTACACTGTGAACTCAGCTGCCCCTCCCGTGCTCTTCAGAGTGCTGGGAGTGATTTCTAGTTGCTTAATGGCTACTCAGCTGTAGGATCTGCAGCCTGTTTTCCATTTCTTCTTCTCCTCCTCAGGGAGGCAGTGGCTGGTAACCACGGCATGCAGGCAAAACCATTTCTGCTCTGAGTTCATGCCTTTATTGTGCCCTTACATTGACCTCTTAGGTGCCATCGCTGGCAGAGAGTTTTGTCAGTAAATGGCAGAAGTCTATAGGTGAGAGCTTCCTTTCCAATCTAAATTGCTAAGTAGTATTGCTGTAGTATTTATAATTATGGTTTTCATCTACTTTTCTGAATGTGTTTTCATTCTAAGAAGTGTATCAAATATAGAAATCCATGAACCGCAGCAGTTACCTAGCAAAGAGAAAGAAATTAGTGTTCAAAAAAAGTCATCTGAGGACAAGTTAGTCCTTATTTGACAAATATTAGGCTTTTTTCCTCACACATATTTTGAGCAAGCACATGTTGTACCTAGAACAGATTTTAAGGACAAATTTTCCGGCAGTTTTCCAGTTGTCTTTCTCCCTTTTAACAGATGTGCTCTTTGTTGCTTAGTCCTTGGGAGTCAGGCACATGCTGAAGGCCTTTTTGGACAAAAACCTGTTTTGTTTTCTTCCACCAACTTCTGTACCAGCAACTCCTACTCCAACTGCTGTAGTTTGGAGGAACTGAAACATTTTGGGGGAGGACATTAAGGTACTTGATCCACTGAAGTTTTTTAGTGCCTAAGTTTTAAGGATGAGTGAACCTGGAGGATTCAAATTCCTTGCTGCCATATTTGCTCTTCATTCATGCTATGTACAGTTACAACGGAAAAAAGTATTTGTTTACAGAATATAGAACAAATATCACAGTTTCTAATGACAAGATAGTACTGACCTTTCTTGAATTAAAGGGCAACTTGTTCAAATATCTGGATGTGTTATGAGAGTAACCTGTTTATCCCACTCCATCCTGTCTCATAAATGATTATATTTTTTCCCCTGAAAACATGACAGACATCTTACATGAATAAATCAATTTTATTTAAATAAAATTACAGGTTTATTTTGTCTAGTAAAAACTACCATATAGTTTTTCAAAGGCACCAATATTTAAAAATCAGTTAAATTTTCTTGAGAGCAGCTTCCTTTTTCTGAGTGGTGTTTGTAAGCTTGTCAGACCTTCCTACCATCATTCAACTCAGGTAATACCTGCTGCTTCTGAAATTATGAAGGCTGTATCTTTTTCATTGTAATAGGTGTCCTACTGTTCCTGGGCATCTCTTTTGAACACAGGAGAATGGGTCAGACATTCCATGTAGCAAAACCCCACTCTGAAATAGGGTGCTTCTTTCCTTTGTGGCACCATAAATTTGCCAGGCACAAAACCCTGCTATGACACTCACTTTGCATGTACTGTAAGTATTAAAAATTAAATTCAAAAGACTACTGTTTTTTGAGACTTCAGGATCTGTTTACCTCGCATTTCTCCAAGCTTGATAATGCAATTCCACCTTTTCTAATGTGAGGAGAGAGCCTTTTGCACAAAGCCTGCCCTACAGTTCTGTGTCACAGGCTGCATCAGCCTCCAGTTTGGGCTTCTTTAGAGGCATCTTTGCTAAGCAGGGTTGCACCAAAACCAACAGAGGTGTGTTGGGCTTGTTCATCCAGTTCTGTGATCATTTACAGGAGATACACAGCAGGGGCACAGAGGGAGGCACAGGTGATACCTCTCAGCAGGCCAAATCCTGCTCAGTTTTTCTCCAAGGAAAAGACCCAGCTCTACAGTGACTGCTGGGTGTGGGTAAGGACAGAGCCAGAGTCCCCAGACTCCTCCCCACGGGAGGAACGTTGTCAGGCAGCCACTCTCTGGCCAATGAATTCAAGTACTGCCACTTTTTTTTCTGTAAAAGCAGGGAACTTTTTCTAACAGGAAAAAGTATCTGCCCTTTGAAAAAAATCCCCACTGTTTAGAGACGTCAGTGATGTGGTGCAGTGAAGGTAAGATCGTAACAGGGATACATTTGGCAAATGTATCCCGGCTGCAATTAGCAGGCAAGATCCTCAGGGAAGCCATGGATCTTCCTTCTACAGAAAATCTGATTTTAATGGAACCACAGTAATCAAACTCAAGTCCTAGATTTGCAGAGTTGAATAAATACAATTATTTCAGAGTTTGTAGTAAGACTACTGTAAAACTGAGACACAGAGCTACAAATATACCATACCGATACCTATCTTACAAGAACGTCCCAAGACAGGCTTTACTAACATTTGCCAAAATCCCCAGCAGCCTTCAGAGAAAGGCATTGAAGGAGCAACAATTGCTAAGAAAAGCAGTGATCTTTGGCTAGTAATGTGCAATTTCCTCCCTAATATTTGTGAATGTAGAAATGTATGTGAGCCAACTACTCTTGCTTTCCAAAGAAGTTTCATCTGGATAATCTGTCATCTGTTTACAGGTGCTACTTCACAATGCTTGGCAAACATCTAAAATAGTTTTAAAAATTAACAACTGAAGTCTTCTAAGAAGACATATGAATAAAGCTCAGACAGTTTATTGTGCTTTTCATCCTGCTTAGGTTATTCCTTTAGTTTAGAGATACAGCACCTTAATACTTGCACAGTATTAAACGTATTTATCAAGAAAACCAGTGAAGAAATTTGCATTGTTCCTGCCTGTGAGAAGCAAAGTTGTTTCTGACGATCTCCTTCAGAATAAACAACACCACTGATTTCGGAAAGGCACTGACAAAACTGCCTGACTAAAATACGGCATTAACAGCATGTGCAACTAAGAAAGGTGGTCCTTGAGAAAGGGGAGATAAAAGGTAGGTCTTGAAAGTGAAGTAAATATTAATGTTGCATTGAAGGTAAATTAGTTTTAGAAAAAAGCTTCAGGGATTTTTTAGGTCTTAGGATCCTTTTGAGGTATAAACTACTTTATTAGCTAGCTTTTTTAAGCAGTCAATTTGCTGCCATTGGCCTTGAACACTGTGCTTTTCACTAGATCAGTTTGCATGGAGAAAATAAATGCAATTAAAAGTGGTGTTATTTTTTAATTCCCTCACTGGTGTTGATAGCTGGGTATGGAGCTACTAAGAAGGCAACAGCTGCCCTCCCACAGCTCACTGCACAGCGCTCTGCAGGCTGCCTGGTGACTGAACGGGTGATACAGGAAAAGGGATGCAAAATCATCTCATCCTGCCCACAGAGCAGAATTACCCACTCCTGCCTCAGGTGACAGGTGAGTGTCTGCTCTGAATCCTGCAGAAAACCAGCAAATTCCACCAAAGGCAAGAAAATATATTTGGGAAAGAAAGTGGCTTTGCAGTTAGGTGCTGCCTGACTGGACACACCTCAGTGTTTCTAGGAAAGAAATTGCTCCAGGCACCAAGGGAAGGGTCACTTCCATGACCTTGCAAAGCCAAAGGGCAGCCAAGAGGCAGGACTGTCTAGGCACAAGTATGAACAGCTGCACTGGCTTTTGATCACCATACACATTTTTGGTCCTCCTGCCAGGCTTGGTGGTGTCTCTGAGGGCATGAACACACTACACCCTCTTCAGTGAACCCCTCAATGGGTTCACAGTGACAAGTTCTTTCTGTTTGATATAAGCCACAAGCAGAGACATAAAGTTGTTATACAAGACAGCTGCAAGACTATGGGTTTTTGATCTTGTTCTACTGTTTTCCAGGTCTGCACTGTTATTTATCCACAGGTACTTGCAGGGCAACCAACACACCTATTTAGACCCTAGTTATGGAAACTTTATGTCTAGCAGTGGCTGAAAAACATTTTGCTTAACTTTTAATAAAACAAACATACAGATTTCACTGTGTCACCTCATCCACACCAACTCTGTCTAATACAGGGACCCCAAAGGTGAGAATTTTAATTCCTACATGAAACTAATCTGATTTTCTGTGGAGCATGTGATAAGCAAGGTACTAATACAAATACCATGGATCAATATCAATCTTACCCTTCACAAAAAACAAACAAACAAAACAAAACAAAACGTAGACGGAGACCTCATAGGGGATTGATATTTGCAAAGCAAATAGTAACAAATGAATAAGGTGGCAAAAAAATTTTGAGATGAGGTATCAATTAGCCTAATGGTTGGAGCGGGCAAACTGGTCAAGCCATACTCATGCTAAATTTCTTCTTCTGACTCATGATCTCGTTCAGATGTTTTCAGTAAACCCATTTCCATGGACTGGGACTGCTTAACCTTCAAACGGACCACCCTGGAAACAGCAACAAAGAAGCTGTCAGTAGTAACTCAAAGGCTCATCTGACCATTTTTTACATGGTAAAAACATGTTTAAGTCTTGTGCCTCATCAGTGAGTTAGGATGACTCATTCTGTGATTCTGTGGTTAGGAAGTGCTGCCTTTACTGATATGTCCAGGCTGTACAGATTCTAAGCCCTTGTTCCTATGGACATTTCACAGAGCACTTTAAACAAACCTCACTGAACCCTTCAGAAGTTTCAGTGCTGTGCAGGCACTATATTCATCCTGAGAAGGGACCACAAAGTGGTGAGAAAGAGAGAGTCTGGCCAAATTACCCTCAGAGGGAAGCTCTGCCAGCGTGCCATGATCAGCCTCCTCTGAGGCCTCGTCTGATGCTGCAGCAGCCACTGGTCCCAGCATCAGAAGGGACATGAGATTGCTGCCATGTTCTCCAGAACTGCCCTTCTTTATACAGCAAGCCAGTTACCCAGCCTTGAGTGCTGGTGCCTTTCAGACTGATAAACAAAAAGAACTGGCACCTCAGTGCAAGTCAAGACTGAAAGAACTATGTATTTAACATGATTAAATAGGGCTATT
This sequence comes from Bombycilla garrulus, assembly GCA_013400315.1. Taxonomy (NCBI): domain Eukaryota; kingdom Metazoa; phylum Chordata; class Aves; order Passeriformes; family Bombycillidae; genus Bombycilla; species Bombycilla garrulus. The sequence goes on from VXBU01008187.1 coordinate 111,285, forward strand.
AGGGTGGTAGGGATAAAGCAATGGGTGAGAAACATGTTTAGGACACTGCAGGAAAAGGCTTGGTAAGGTCCTGTGGACAGAAGGTGATGACATTCTGTGATCTGATAGCAGAGGCATTTTTACAGCCAAATTAACACTGCAGTTGGAATTTTGTCAGAATTAGCAGCGAGGACAGGGACTAACTTTAGACATTAGGGGGTGAAAATGACTAGTGAAAAAGAAATCAGGTTTGATCACAGGAAATTTCTAGCAAGGAATTCTGTGTAATAGTCTTCAAAGTAAAGTCATGAAGCCTGCTCACTAAGCCACTTAAAAGTAGCAGAGATGAACAGTGAACAGATACTGCAGGTAAAAAAGAATCTCCTACTTCTGACTTTATCTGCACTTATAAATGTGGAAGACTATTGGAGCTCATTTTATCTGAGAAGTGTTATGCTATCAGAGCTGTAATTATGGATGTGTTTTTCCCCCTTTCTTCTGAAGCAATATCATGTCCTTTTAATTGATTACTAATAACTATTTTATTGTACCTTGCAAGACAATTAATTACTTCATACAAACCTTTTCATTTGTCAGTGAAACTTTTCTAAAATAAAGCTCATACTAGACTAAATAGACAAGTCACCAAAGTTTTAGTGTTTCAAGTAACTTACCAGCTGACAATTGTGTAATTCACTGCAAGTATAAGAAAAGCAAAGGCATAATGCCAGCAATAGCACATGGTCAGGAACATCATGTTAGTGTGATCCATCTGATTCCACTCTGGGCTCCCATTTGGAGGATAAAGCACAAAGCCAATCTGTAGTAAAACAAAAGAGATTTAGTACATGTCATTTGATGAGCATCCTATGTCATATCATGTTTTATGCTACCTGTCATAAGGCAGACATTTAATTTTCTCATGGTGTTGCTTATTTCTGCATTTACTATTAAAAATAATTTTGTAGTCAATCTCAGGTGTGAAGAATCACTTTAAAGAGCTCTGTGCAGAAAAGTCTTTGAAGATAGAGTGCCAGTCCCAGAGACCCACCACCATTGCCCAGAACATTAAGGAGCCTGCCCAACAGCCCAGCCCTGCAACAATCACAATTATGCACTGTAAGGAGAGGGGCTGGTGCTCAGCACTGTGTGCTCTGAACTGAAATCACCTAATGGATCAGAAAACCTGCCTGGCCATTTGCACTGCCTCCCTTCTTCCCAGCAGTGTCTGGGAATGCATCACATGGCTGGGGCAATGGTAATCAATGAACAAATAAAAGGGAGCCACAAGTCAATTTCTTCTGGGCCATCCAAGGGAAAGTTCAGAAATGCCATAAAAATGGAGCTTCCTCATGCAAGGCTGTAAGTTCATGTGAAATATGCAGCTGATTTGTTTATTCAGAGCTGGGAAAGATCAAATTCATATTTGTGCATAAAATGGGAAAACGGTTCATCCTGGGGCTATGCAGCGTTGGCATGACAAACACCAACCCTCTGTACTGCTTAATAATCTTCAAAGTCATCACTCAGCAATTTAGATGAGAATTTAGAAACTGGGAAGAGGAGAGGAAGAAGGAGGGGAGTGCATTTTGCATTTCCATGCAGAGAATTCAATGAATGAGTGTGTTGATGATGCAGAAAGAAAGTCCCTTTACCTTTTACACATTTCCTGTGCTGCAGCCAGTGTGTGGTTTTCAGTCACACAGATGGTTGAAGTCTGATGCGGGTGTGAAAAAAGCCACACTTAAATTTCTTCTATTTTTAGTACCTCAATTTATACTTTGAAACAAAACCCACATTGTCTCTAGAGCTAAAGAAATAATCTGTTCTAAAATTAGACTAGGCAGAAAACAATGAATAAATGGTTGCATCTATTCTTCCGATGTAAAACTTCTTAAATCACCAGCTGAAAGTTTGCAAACAAGAAAATAAAACAGCAAGTGCTGCACCAACACACTCTTGAGTTCACTTATAGAAAAAATACAGCAAGTTCTGAGGTCTGTCTCTGTGCCAGAGCAAGCATTTAAATATTTTATTTGGTGCTGAGTGTCCAGTTTTCCTAAGAAACTGCAAACATTTTTATTCATCATGTCTGGCCAGCATAGAGAAAAGGGAAGCCAGTCTAGACATGCTGGAAAGAAAAATCATTGGAGTGACCTCAGTTCTCCACTATAAGATGAAACACACATCAGCACTAGTGCTCCTATTTCTGTTACAAACTCCCAGCAACTCCTCAAATCTCTCTCTTGTTCTGACAGCAGAGAGAGTCACTGTCAAATTTCTGTTATGGGATAGACTCACAAGTGAGGGCACGGCAACTACATTTTGAAGGGTCCTTTCAGGAGTCACATCCCTGAAATATCAAAGTTTTGGCTGTTCTTTTTTCTGCTCAGCTCCCAGAGCACTAGAAAAGCAGGAGGCTTTACATCACCCAGTCTCCTAATGAGAATCTCTAACTTCAGTACCTTTTGAACCTGGCATTGTCAGTGAGGTCTTTGCCTCACCTGTCCAGTACTACCCTGGGCATCTACTCGCTGCTCCAGCAGCTGACAGTGCAGACTCTCTTTGTAAAGAACAACATATATTTCCATGCTCTAAAATCACAGCCATTTGGCTGACAAATTTGGAGCAGGAAGTTACAGGGATAAAAGAGCTCTGTAATATGAACAGCTCAAGTAAAACACTTTTAGCTTCTTTATTGATTCAAATAAAAAGCACTTGAAATAAAACAGCTGCTGCTTCTTTTTCTGTAAAGTGGATATGAGAAATACCTTTATCTCTTAAGAGGAATATTTTTTCTATATCTCTTTAAAGGAACTTATTTTCTGTGAGTCTTTTGAGGCCTATGTTTAAAAGGCTTATATATAATCTGTAAAGCATCTGCAAAGGATTAAACGGTGAATTTTGGTGAGGAAGAAATTACAAAGGCAGAAAAGTGACCTACCTGCCAGAACCAGCTGCCTTGTAATATGCAGAGACTTGTACGGAGCATCTCTAGCACAATACTGCCACGGAAAAAAACTTCCAAAAATATGCAGGCAGCAGCTCCAAAGATAGCAAATAGCAGTAACTGATGAACATGAACATCCAGCATGGCTCTCCCATGAAGATGGTAGCAGAAGAGAAAACCTGGAATAAGTTATGATCAGTTTAAGATAATTTCTTCCCTTGCACTTTCCCTGCATCTGCTTTTAGAAAACAGTGAAATGTTTCTGGCATTTCTCTTTATGCCAGTATCACCTTCACTCACACTGACTTTAGCTAACTAGTTGTGTACCATGTCAGTACCTGCATCAAACACACATCTGAGCTAATGAGCACTTACCCAAAACAGGCTTTTGCTGTTATTTTCATAACATTTCTGTTGCTGTCTGGGCCGGGTAGGAAAGCCAAGGTACACGTCTACAATGTGGGAGCCTGGCCTGGGCAGTGTAAGGAGGGCCAAGACTGATCTTTTTGTGATCTCTTGGAAGTGTTTCAGGGAGTGAAACACGCGGCTCCCTGAGGGTCATTCTGTAAGGCTGAGTTGAGATTCCCAGACCAATGATCAATACCCATCCACAGGATTCATGCACATCCCTGCAGGGAGAGGAAAACTGACCTTCAATAAAGACTGCTAAGGAAAGCATCATCCTGTCCATGGCCGCTGGCAGCGTGTTGGTCCCATGTGCCACGATGTCCACCAGCCCTGAAATGCCATAGAAGAGGTACATGGTGGCATGCTGCCAGTTCATCAGGTGATCCCAGTGCTTCTTCTCGTAGTCGTACAGCTTCAGATGAGGTCCATCAGGAACAAACTGCTCAGCCACCATCCCTGTGCATGAAACAAGAAGAAAAACCATTTGTTCTGGTACTTAAGGTATAAACTGATGACAAATCTTTGCACAAACAATAGAGGCAGCAATATATCCCCATGCAGCATAATGCCAGCAAGTTTGAGGGTTTAGCATCGCATAATATGGAGAGTGGAGAGCCAAAGGAAATTAGGCTTCAGCTCCAGTCCTGATGGAACTATTTGCTTCTTGCAGTTTCCAGCAATGAAAATGAAAACAGCTATTCCATGCTGCTTTTTCTCCTCTTAAACAATTGGTATTGTAGTTGTTCTCTGACCAAATTTTTCAGCTGACTTTTCCAATGGTTCAAACATGAGTGTAACACACTCTAAATTTCCAAAAGAAATATTTATCATTTCAGTGCCCTGCCACATGCAGGATGACAGAGTTCAGAGTCATAATTCAGAGGGGATTTTTACTCTAAAGCCATAAAAGGAAACCCCTCCACCATGCAGAGGTTATAACAGTCCCATGGGAATGTACACAGAGTTAGTATTTGAATCACTGCTCCGCTCTCTCCCTTACCTTGGCCCCTCAGTGTCTTGCTAACTAGCCAAGGTACTCCAGCAAGGGAAAACTGGTTTAAATGCTTTATATGATCCATGAAATTTGGGAAGGGTTTAAATGTTGTTCTGCTTTTAAGACATTGAAGGTGATTATATTGTTTATAAAGCATAGGCCAGCATCCTGCTGTATAAGTAGATATGCTGTAGAACAAATGCAGTGTTGTTCCACTTTTATTTCCAGTTTTCCTAACATGAAAACAAAAGGTTTTACTCCTGATGCCTTTACTGTCTGTCTTAGCCAAGTGTTTTTTCCATACTTTTGATTGGAATTGGAATTTCCATATGTTAAAATAATAGCTTGTGCTTTCAAGGTGAAAATAAAAACAGTAGATTAATGTTTTAGCTGTCAAACTACCTCCAGACACAGACTGGGAGATTTGTAGGAAAGATGTCCACAGTCACACCTCAAAATGGATACTATTATTTAGATTTTTATAATTTTTAATGATAAAACTGCAGATACAACATCGCTTCAGTGCTGATGTATCTTAACGGAGAGGAAGGAAAAGCAAGAACAAGACTTTTTCACAGCCTGCACCTTAATTAGAAATGAGGCAACTCTGGGCATCTAAAGAAGAGCAGACAAATAGAATCTAGAAATGCAAAAATGCTTAAAATTTAGATATTTTTCTACTTGAGTCACAGGTGCTGAGCTCCTCGGATTCCCTGTTGTTTATTTTAGTTTTCCCCTAAAGCTAAATCGCTACCACACAGCCTGCCAGGATATAAACAAGAACTAAACACTTCCAGTCAGCTACATAGCTCTAAAACCATCCCAGTGGGTTTGTGCCCAGGCCTGGACACAACAGAAGGACAAACAGCTCCCCCAAACCCCATCACAACAGTCCTGCAGCAATAACATCTGGAGTTCAGTCTTTTTGTGTGAATATTTTCACTTTTAACTGAGATTAATAAAAAAATCATCTGCATCATTTTCATGTTCTATCAATAAAACAGTGGAGGCTTCCAACGTCGGAGATGGCTGAATTAAAAATAGGAAAGCAACACCTTCAGTCTGGTGCTCCCAGCGTGCACATGAGAGCCCCTTGCATAAATATCTTATCTTCCCCCCTGAACAGGGAACAGTACGTGAACCCTGAGGTGTGGTCAGGAGTAGTCAAGTAGGCAGGAGCGGTCAGGAGACCTCACAGGAGCTCCAGAAGAGCGCAGTGGATGGAAACCATATTACAGCCACAGCTGTGTAATGAACAGCAGCAGCCCCACCACTTCTCAGTTGTTTAAAGGGTGAAAGAGCAGAACATAAGGTGATCCATTTTATCAAAGAACAAATTTTAAAGCAAAAAGTATTAAAATGGACAGCCTGCCCTTAGTCCATCTCACTTACCAATGAGTGCAAAGACTGCTTTGATGATGCCCTCAACAAACTCCAGGCGCTGGAATCCTGCCCTGGAACCAAGGTAGCAAGCGTTCTTGTTTTTCCGACAGGCATACTTCAGTGGGTACTTCACTGACCACCATAAGCCAAAAAGAAGGAAAAAGCTTCCAGGGAGGGCATGCCCTTTGAAATTGCCCATGGTTTTCTGCTAGGCAATACCTGAAGGAGAAGCAAACAGAGACAGATTATGGGAATAGTGGAAGGATTCTATGAGTTATAATTTTAAAGTATCTCCTTGCATAGATCAAACGGGTGTCACTGAATTGAGTACTCACAATTAATTTAAAAATAAATTTGGGTACTTTTCTTCCCAGCCAGTCTCCCTAGTTTCATGGCTTTGCAGAAGCAGCGACCCAACTGCAGAGCAGCTGACCTGTAATGCAGACCTGGCAGTCCGCAGGATAGGAGAAGGAAATGCCACAGCCCACTATGTCTTGTTGTAGAAGTTGTGCTGGCTTAAGAGACAACCTGAATACTCACTATTTAGTGCTTTCAACCCTAAAGAGGGTTTTATATTTTGTCCTTCACAAAAGGAGAGCAAGACAATACCTGACTGAAGGAAAAATGAATTGCATACCCATCAAATGGATAAATATTCACTAGTAAATTGTATTTTTTATTTCAATCCAGATGTCTTGTTATGATTTACAAACATGAAGTAAATCTTATTATTTGATGGGTGAATTATGCACCCATAACTAGATAAATGCATGTTAATATACTTATTATCAAGTACATCAAGTGCACTATGTGACAAGGTTATTAGTTGGTCAGGATTATATAGTCATTTAAAAGCAATGCCACTCATAATCCTGGTAATTCTGCTCATCATCACAACATTTAGGATACTTGCCTTAGAGCCAGTGGCTTCTTCATTAAATGACAGTTCTAACATTAAATTGCAATTTTTCTTTAAGATGTTATAAATAGAATTGTTGTTCCTCATGTCCCAAAGGCATACTGAGTCCCTGCACAGGCAACAACCAAGAATAACCACTTTAGAAGGGTTGGCAGTCTGTACTTTTTCTTATTATTGTTGCTGACTTAAAAGTTCAATTGCCACACTGCACTGAAGCATCTGGCTATGAATGGAACATGGAAGCTCTGGTATATTTTTCTTTTTCATTAGTATTTCCTATGGTCAGCTCCGCATAAGGAGTTTTAAATTGTGGCTTCTGGGCCGTGGAGAACTTGCAGCTGGTTCACGTAAGGCTGTCTAGTCACGTAGCGTGAGCCCTCTCCTATTTCTGGAGGCTAAACTCCACTGAAAGCTTTTTTNTTTTCCATATGCACAGGTCCTGGAGTTCTCCTAAGACTGTCCCAGCCGGGATACTTGCAGGTAGGGAAAGTACTGCTCACTTTGCAGCAGCCTACGGCACAGTGGGGCTCTCACTGGTGAGGTTTGGGGAGCTCAGCCCCATAGCTGGGACCCAGCCCCTGCTATCTCAGCCAAGAGGTTCTTTCTTCATTTTGGAACACCTTTATTTCAAGAAGTCTGACCTGCCTGCAGTCCTTGCCAGTACTCACTGCACCACTGCTTGCCTCAATAAAGGGCAGTACTAACAACTTTAGACAGTCATCTAAACTTTGCTTTACTTTTGGAATACTTCTTTTATTTTTCAAACCTTAATTGCTGAGGTTTTTTAAACATGCTGGCCTGGAAGGCATTGATTTATTTTCAGACACATTGGTCTTTTCCCTTCACTGAAAGGAAGAGGGGAAGGGAGGGGAGTGGCTTTTCCTCACCATGTCTGATCTCACTGAACACCGTTCATTCGTTCATTTATTCATTACTATTCACCACAGGCACAAAGCAGTTCAAAAGAAACAATTTACCCTTTACTGCAGATCAAAGCAAAACAATGGATTAGAAAGGTAAATGAAATGTGTTGACATCATTTGTAGTCTACAGTACACAAAACTTCAAAAGTAATTTTTAACCTGTAAATTCACACCTGGGTTACATAGATCTTTAAACACTGGCGGATTTTTTGGCACTAAATCTGGGCAAGCTATCAAGAAACTTTGTTTTAAACTATTTTTGCCTTTCAAAACAAGCAAAAAGAAGAAAAGACTGATATAGCAGCTGATGTTCCACATCCAATATAAACAAATTAGAACCAGAAAAAATTACTTTTTTGCTGGAAGAGATATGATCACATATTATTTGCTTTAGAGAGTGTAAACTTCAGACTGAGTTCATCCAAAGGTGTTAGGGATTAGTTGTAGGATTTCTTTAGAAAGACACACATCAGTTCTTCTGGCCAGCTGTTGTGGCAGACCTTTGGAATGCGGCATCTCAACACAGTTGGTGTCAGAAAGGAGTTACACAACTTACCCTTTAAAGTTTTAGTGAACTTGAAAACATCATGACAGAGCTTGCCTTAAACTGATTAAACTTCCCAATTCATGAGTTTTCCTTTTTCAGGCCTGAGAGTTCTTTTTGGTGAATCAGTCACCTGCCAATACCCACAGTTTTGATGTGACAGAGAAGTTTTGTCTGCAAATAAACTGGGGGGTATTGCACAGTTTGGGGGTTTATTATGAAACTGAGGATATGGTGAGGCTAAGCAGAGACTCCTCAGTAGGAAAGTCCCTGTGGGATCAGGAGATGGATCTGGGTGGAGGAAGGCAAGGATGTGATGGGAGGTGAAAGGAGAGGAGAACAATATATCAGACTGTGCCATTCCAGGTGGCACTTTGGCATCTCCCTGTGCAGCTTGGGACAAAACATCTCCTGCCAGCTGTTCTGCACAGCTTGAGAGCAAGACACTTTTGGTACAGCAGGTGCTATTTATTAGATAAAGCATCCATCAGCATGTTATGACAATACCTGATAAATTTGAGGGCTTATTTTTACAGAGCCTTATCAGTCTGTATCTGCAACGTTGGACTGAAGTCCAGGTAACATCCACAGCCTTTCCTGCATCCACCAGTTGGGTCACCTGGTCAGAAAAGGAGATCAGGCAGGACCTACCCCTCCTAAAGCCACGCTGGCTGGGTCAGATCCCCCAATCATCCTGTAAGTTCTGTGTGATGGCACTCAGTATAAACTGCTCCATTACCTTACTGCGTACTGAGGTCAGGCTGGCTGGTCTATAATTACCAGGATCCTCCTTCCCACCCTTTTTGTGAATGGGTGTCATACTGACCAGCTTCCAGTCATCTGGAACCTCACCAGTGAGCCAGGACTGTTGGTAAATGATGGAGAGCAGCTTCACAAGTTCATCTGCCAGCTCCCTCATCCCCCTGGGATGGATCCCATCTGATCCCATAGATTTATGAATATCCAAGTGGCTCAGCAGTGCTCTGGCTGCCTCCTCCTGGATAACAGGGGGACCATTCTGCTCTCTGACACCATTTACCAACCCAGGAGGATGGTTGTCCTGAGGGCAAGACATCTTCCCACCAAAGACTGAGGCAAAGAAGGCATTAAGCACTTCTGCCTTCTCATCTGCAATCACTAAGTTCCCTTCCTCATCCAATAGAGAACAAAGGTTGTTCTTGCTCTTCCTTTTGCCATTAATACATTTGTAGAAGCATTTTTTATTATCCTTTACAGAAGTTGCCAAATTAAGTTCAAACTGAGCTTTGGCCTCCCTAATTTTTTTCCTACATGCCCTAGCGACTCCCTTAAGCATTTCCTGAGACACCTGACCCTCCTTCCAAAGGTGGTACACTCTCTTTTTTTAAATTTTATTTTATTCTAGTTCTTTCAAAAGCTCCTTGCCCATCCACACTGGTCATTTTCCTCGCTGGCTCATCTTTTGGCACACAGGGACTGTCTGTTCCTTGCACATTCAAGATTTCTGTTTTGAAGCATGTCCATCCTTCCTGGACTCCTTTGTTTTTAAGGGCTGCTTCCCAAGGAACTCTCTGAATAAGCCTCTTGAATAGGCCAAAGTCTGCCCACTGGAAGTCCAGTGTGGATGTTGTGTTGATTCCCACCCCCTTGTTTCAACAAATATTGAAAACTCTATAATTTCATGATCACTGTGCCCCAAATGGCCTCCAACCACCACATCTCCCACCAGCCCATCTCTGTTTGCAAACAGCAGGTGTGACATAGTCCTTCCCCTGGTGGGCTCACTAACCAGCTGAGACAAGAAGTTGTCCTCCACACACCCTAAGAACTTCCTGGACTGCCTCTTCCCTGCTGTGTTGAGTTCCCAGCAGATGTCCAGTGGGTTAAAGTCACCTACAAGAACAAGGGCTGGTGATCCTGAAACATTCTCCAGCTGCTTGTAGATTAAGTTGTCCATCTCTTCATCCTGGTCTATAGCAGACTCCCACCAGGATGTCAGCCTTGTTGGCCTCCCCCCTGATTCTTACCCATAGGCACTCACTTTATCATCATTAATCTCAATTTCCATGGTGTTGAAAGCCTCTCTTACACAAAGAGTAACCCCTCCACCTCTTCTCTCTCTCCTTTCTCTTCTGAAGAGC
>VXBU01008189.1:179-37221 GCA_013400315.1 Bombycilla garrulus
CTGACACCCTGTCAGTCAGGGTGTTGGTAGCAGTCCAGTTGGAATGGTGGCTCCAGTAGTGCTCCTGGAGTGACAGATGGTTCTGCTGAGGCAGAGATCCTGTAGAAGGGCAAAGTTTTCCACCAATGGTCCAGTGGTGATGTTGAAGGGTGAGGTCCTTCCTCTGGGAATCCAGTGGGAGAGAAGGCTGCTCCTCTGGGAATCCAGTAGAAGGCAGATGCCTGATCTGTCCAAATGCCCAGATTATATCCAGGTGGGGAATGCTTGGCTCCTCACCCTGGGTGGAGCATCTCACAATGGGCTGATGTCATTCTATGAGTCATGGGATGGGTCCTCACAATGGCCCACTAAACACAAATGGCTCCCGGAGGGAGTTATCTGTGACTCATAGGGCAAGGTGTTAATGGCCCATTAACAGGAGATGGTCCGGGGAAGGAGGTAAGGAAAACACTGCCCCTCCTAATTTTAACAGTTCATGAAGATGGAGATAGAATACAGACCTTATGGAATATGTTACATTGTAACCTAGGACATCTATAGAACTATATAACACAGGTGATGGAGGTGTGTTTTTGTAAAAGGATGATTAATATCTTACAACTGCTTTTGGAGGCAGATGGCCATTCTCAGGTGAAGGCTGAAGAATGAACTTCATAAGCATTTCTTCACAAGATAGCCTGACCTAGGTGTGACCTCAGAAAATTTGTGGGAGATCCTCTCTAACATTTTGGAAAAGTTCATGAAAGTTTTTGAAAATTTTAGGCAGTTTTTGTCCAGAAATAAAACATTAAGTTTAAATGTATATTTTGCTAGCCTTAGCAGTAGCTTGGTGGGTAGGAAATAGGGCCAGGAGAGCTGAAGCATCAGAGATGATGTATCCTTCTATCCATGATCTTTGCTTACAGGAAGACTAAGTAGAGTAGAAAGGAAATGATCAATAAACATTCTTTATTTTCTTTTGTAATAGAAGTTTGATATCCTTTAATTTTCTGTTAAATCTTCAGTATTTGAGCATTTCAGGAGAATGATAAATGCTAGGGAAAAAGCAGAATCTTGTAATATCCTTGTTTTATAGGGGAGGTGGGGGGAAAAGGCTCAATAAACTAACTGATTTTGTGGCTTTACCATAAAGAATGAAGTAGATGCAACAGCAGTCCTGAGTATCAGAAATGCTGAAGTTGAAGGCAGTTTGTAGAGATTTCATAAACAAATTAACTAAAGAATTTTTGCTGCTGTTGTAACTGTTCATCAGCAGTTACAGTGGTAGCTGTTCTTGAAATAAACATCCATATGAATGAGAGTTGAGTCAAGGAATTCTGTCCTCAGTAATCTATTCTTTTCATCTTTGATAGTGAGCTCATTTTGTGCATATTATACAGCAAATAGAACTCAGAGAGATTTATGACTTCAGTCACACGTAATGGTGACAGTTTCATTCCTGAGCATGGCAGCTCATTTGTTTGCATGTACATATATGTGTGTATAAAACCCTAAAAGTTAATTTTGTTTTCATTTGCTAGAGTCCTTTTCTTGTGCTTCTCATTTCCACCTACAAGAGAAATAGTCAGAATAAGACAACTTTGGGCTTTTTGTCTTGGCTCTGCCCTCTCTGATGCTTTGGAATGATGCTGTTTGTCACTCCTCTCACTTGCTGTGCAGGGTCCTTCTCTGCCAATTTTGTTTGCTGTCTAGTCGGTATTTGCCATAACATTAAAGTAAAAGCAGGCTCTGTCTGATGTGCTTGAATGGGGATTTTTGGAAAGCAATGTGTGTATGAAAACAGTTCTTTGCAAATTAGTCACTATCTCCTTTGAGTTTAAAAAGAGCATGAGCCCACTTTCCATGATCCCTTCCCATTGTTAACACACAAATGTTCCAAAGGATGAGCTCCTGTGAGGGCATATAAAACCCAGGAAAACTTACTATTGAGAGATTCTTAAGGATTTTTCATCTGGATGAAAGGAGTTTTATACCTTGGCAGGAAATCAGTGCTTTCTCATTCTTATTAGGCCTGTAGACCTTCCTACACCAGGAATTTATTTAAAGTTCCCATCATTGCAGCCATATTTTTACTAAGAAATCTTGGGATTCCTCATGCAGATAAGGTTCCCTTAGTCCTTCTTGTGCTGGCAGCACATCAGGATGTCTCATGAAGGGCAGGTTTCCATGTTCAGCTTTGTTGCTGACTTTTTATCAGCTTTGAAAAAACTGACCTCTGTTTGCAAAGTATTACTGTGGGATAGCTGCTCTGTGAGTGCTAAATATTTTGATATTTCCAGCATCTGTACATCTGCAGAAATGCTAAATAGTGATTTACGTAGGCAGAGTCCTAGAACAACACAGCAGACTTATTCTCTCCTGTGTATTTCAGCAAAACACATCTGGGAAATCTTTATTTATACTTGAAATGCTGAGAAGGTAATAGACTAATTTTGACAGTTGTTTGAGTAGAAATGTTCTTGTGTACACACATGGGCCTATCACAAAGGCATTCTCATTATAGTTTGAATACTAACACAGGAAAGCTAATGACAATTAAAAGTAGGAAGAGGAGGGATAGATTATGGAGAGAGTGTCGCTTTTAAAAGAAATCATAATTCAGGTTCAGCTGCTGTAAAATGCCTCCTTGGAGGATAGCTTGATACTTTTTGTGTCTGACCCAGCAGCCTGAGCACCCTGAGACCAAAGCAGCAAAGAACTAGCCTGTGGTAGAGTTTCCTTAAAGATGAAGGAGAGAACAGGCAGCCCTTCAAGAGCCCTGGCATTCTGAATATGTAAGGCCTCTGAAAATTAGCAAGAAGCTGAAATGAATTACTAAGCAGAGCTAGGGACCAACATAAACTAACAAGCATAAATTCAAGCCTGAGTTTATCAGCTGAAGCCAGGCACATATGAGAGTCTGTAAGTTTCTTGCTAAAAGCAAGGAGTGAGAGGCTGATATATTGCTTTGGTGCTATTTAAGAGAAAATAGTTGCAATCCATATAATTTCACTGTCAAATGTATTTGAAAAATAGAAAACATGTTGGATATATGTTCTGCAAACACTTGTCAATGGTTCCAGAAGTATTTGGTTTAGTGGATTCCTTAGAATTCACTATTCAAATCTTACGTGTGTCTTGAATTATCTTGAAATTGGCAGTTGTTCTGTAGTGTGGTAGAGTGAGAGCATTGCAGAGGTTAATTGCAGCCTGTCAAAGACTGTGATGCTGCTGTTCTCAATTGAGAGACTCTTCCAAAGGGCTTAGTTTAGTCTGCAAAAATGAGTATTTTGCTCATGTTTTAGAGGCATTGCTTCTCTGTTTTCTATAGAAGGCTAGACTTAGTCTATAGTCCTTAGAACACCCTGATGCACTGGTAAAAAGCTTAAGCAAATCCTAATTCCAGGAAAGCACAGCTTTTACCTCTCAGCATGTGGTTATCAGCCTGATAATTGCAGTTGCATAAATGAAGGCTACAAAGAAAGGTTCCAGATTCTGATTTTTTATTATGTCAGTTATCTGTTGTGTGGTTTTAAGAAAATTCAATGCATTCTTTTGATTCCACTGAAGAAAATTGTAAAGGCAAAAGTGCAAAAGTGTAAAATATTCAGTCTTTCCTTTGTGCAGTGCTGTATGAGGGAAACTCCTTGTAATTATGGGAAGAAGTGGAAAGCTTTGGGGTCAGGTAGCTCATCACCTGTAACTAGTGTTTTACAAGAACAAAAAAGTAGCAGGATAGAGAAGTGCAGGAGCTGTGTCAAATTTGGCTCAGGGCAGCAGTTGGAGTTGCTGAATGAAGCAAAATATGGCCTGTTTCTCTGGGAGCCTCTTTGAGCCTCGATGGTATGATTGGTGCTCTAAAAATGTGAAGTGTTACTACAGGCTATTAGAGAAAGAGCCAGTTCAACATGAGTTAGAGCAAGCAGTTGTGACAACTGAACTGTGTAGTTAAAGGGCAGGCTGGTAGGGCCCCTCTTGTGTTACTTAGCTTGTATTTATGATCATTACTGTTGGTGATGGACAGTGATATAAAGGTTAATCTTCACAGCAGATATTTTTCCCTGATAATCTTCTTCATAGCTTTTTGTCACAGCCATACTTTGCCTCCTCACTGTTGGAACCCAGGGGGTCCATATGACACTCCTGGATGACCCCAACCCTGGCCAGGAGGCTTTTCAGCCCTGCCAGGGGTGTCGGAGACCTTGGCTTGACACCAAGAATGCCTGTGGCTTTGATTTTAACCCATGGAACAAGTTACCAACTCTATATGAAGAATTACAAGTCACAAAAGTTTAAATAGTAAAATAGTAGTTGTTATAGGTTAAAAGAAAAAAATTGAAGCTCTGTACAGGGGGGTTTGAAGGTCTGTACAGGGGGGCTGAGGCACAAGATGGAGGAAGCAGGATGTTTTTCTGTTCTTCTTTGTTCTTCCTCCTAACCTCCATCTTCTTGGTGATGGTGGCACTTTTGGATTGGTTTAGAGTAGAAAGACACTGTCTAACATAGGTGATACTCATTGCAAAATAGTTGTAAATAAAGGTTATGTAGATAATAGTATAAAAAGACGAAGCTGACCCAGGGCAGGCAGAGTGTGTCTCTGAATGCCTTGCTGAGTGGTCTGTGCCAGGGCAGAGAAATCTACATTTGATAAGAAAATAATAAACTGCCTTGAAAACAACAGCCGAAGATTCCAGACTGATTCTTCAGCGAGATGGGTTGGAGAAAAGGACTTTTACACAGCTGGGGTCGCCCGGGACAGGGCAGACTCCCACACCTCACCAATTATTTTCTTTTTTTTTCTATTTTTAAACCTAAATAATCTACTGTTGCCATGCACGTATGAAGTTTCTGAACTGAAGTAAGCCCACAGCTGACTCCCATGCCAAGCCCCCAGCACTCAGCCATTTCAGCATCCTGGTTATTCCACTTGGTTTTCAAATGCCACATCACCTCACTGAAAAGCATCTTGTAAATTCTTTTTTTCTTTTTTTCCTTTTCCCCTCCCCACTTAGAGCATGATGAGTGTGGCAGTGGGCAGCACAACTGTGATGAGAATGCAATCTGCACTAACACCATCAGGGGACACAGCTGCATCTGCAAACCTGGGTACGTGGGCAACGGGACCATCTGCCGAGGTAAGTCTGTTATTGGAGAGACACCATAAACTTGTCAGGCTTTATTAATATTTGCTGACAGTCAGCTGTATTTTGGTAACTTACAATGGCTGGATTTTGCAATGATTTGCTTTAAGACATCTTCTGACAAATGGACATGATAGGTGCATGACTTCTTAGGAAGAAGGAGATATTTTTGGAATGCAAGGAGAAAAGAACTTTATATTTGCTGCACTGAATACTGTCATTTGAGCTAGTATAATTCAGCTTTTGAGTGGTGTTCATGTTTTATAAAATGTGGATGGTATGTGCTGTCACCTTTGGATTTTAAGTTTTAATGAGATGCATTTTAAGTTAGGATAATTGTATTTTATGCTAACATCATGTGGTTGTTATTTGACTACTTGCATCAGAATCATGACGTTTTTAACACATAAATCTTTAAATGTGTATTTTGAAGATTTTTCAGTTTTGTAAATAAGAAATAATGATAGCCAGCCATGCTTTCTGTTAAGTATTCATTTATGGCATGTCATTTATTTAGGATTGGTATTATGTTTTTCTTTCGGTAGAGAAAGAGAAGCAAATATCTCATATGAGGACAAAGGAGGGTTGGATTAGTGAGGGCTCTGTCTTGAAGTACTACTGAGTTGTAAATCATGCATTTATGAATTATATTTGTCTCATAAAAAGCTGGGTTTTTTTCTTTTCTGGATTTTCATACTTCCTAAACAGAATTACTGTAATAGAAAACTAAATGTTAGGTTTCGTTTTTTTTTTTTTTTTTTAATTACATCAATTGAAACCAAGGAATGTACTGGATAAAGCGTTCTATACAATTTGGGGCACAACAGGCTGAATATTAATTTTTCAGACTCTTGTAAATCGACTAAACAATTCCTTAAAGGACAGTGAGCTTTGATGTCATTCCTCCTTCAAGATGAAATCCTTCACCAAGATTGTCCTGTCTGCTGCTGAATTTGCAACCATCGGATTGGTTTGGATATAATTTTTCTACCAATGCCAGACCATCCCTACCTTAAAATGGTTTGTTAAGGATTGAATGAAGAATAGAAAAATGTGCTGGCAGTGTTGGGCAAGTTAAACATTGGCTCGTCTGTGCTGAAGATCAACAGGTGATACCAGGGAGAAACACACTGCAGTATATTTTTGATCTTTGATTATAGTAAATATGAATTGCAGCACAGACAACTTGAGTTCCAGAGAAGTCCGAGTACTGAACAGCCTGACAGTAATATTTTCTTTTTATTATTCTTATTACAATTATTAAATTAATTATATTTCTTTGAAACTGGGCTGTTTGGATTAGTTAATAAAACTCTGTGTTTTCACACTGGTTTTCTTCATTTGCATATCTTTAATGTGACAAAAACTCAAAGTGAAACTCCTACTGCATATTTATTAATTTAGTAGTGTTGTAGTAATGAAATGGAACTAGAGAAATGTGGAAATGTTTTTACTCTCAACCTGAGAGTAAAAGAAACTTGAAACCTTAGCTACTGCAATATGTATTTTTGTGTATAGAAATATTGCATATTGCATATATAGGTTTTTAGTATGCCTTGAATTGCACATGCAAGTATAGTTATAGTTGCCTTTTTGAGATGGATATGCATGGAGATACAGGGAAATGTGTTCTTATATTCTGACTAGGAAGAGTAAATTGGAAAGACAATTGGAGAGTATAGAAGGGGGTTTGCAGTCTAATAATCATTGAAGTCACTAAGGACAAGAATAATCCAGCACTGCATGGAACAGTCACTACTGGTAATGAGCTACTATTAGAATCATCTGCATTTTAGTAAATTATAAAACACACAATATAAAGTAGTGGTTTGATTTTCTGAGCCTGTGGTTACATGAGGTTTTCACAAGTTTGGATGCTAATTGAAGAAATGTTCCCGTTTTGCCCATAATGGCAGAAAGACCACTTCTGCCTCTTTTTTTTACCAAGTTCAACAGTGATATGTCATCAGTTGCCTGCCACAGCATTTCCTTGCACAAATGCTGGGGCAGGCACAAGGAAAGAGGTGTGAGCATGTCAGGACAACTATAAACTGCTGTTGACTTGTTGTATTTTAGAGCTTTATCTTCAGGCAATACAGATTGGAAAAACGTAGATAAAAGTCAAAGTGGTATGTTTGCTGTAATACCATCTGAAGATAAGATAAATGTTTCTATTCTCCTTGCGACCTCTGCAAGTGCTCTATTAAATGTTTACATGTTATAGATGTGTACACACACAAAACAGTGGTTCCAACTACTTCTGAAACAATAAATTTCCATGGTTCAGTAGGAAATCTTATTAATATTCAGCAAATAAAAATCTTACTAATATTCAGCAAAACCATAAACAGAAAAATTATTTTATAATGAGAGAAAAGGACTGGCTTTGTGCATTCCATTTCAACAATCTATTTTAGCAGTATTATAAAAAGTAAACTGAGAGTAATGATCCACTTTGGCTTCAGTGAATAACACATTGATAGTTTTTATAAAAAAACAAGGATACTGTTATTTTTGTTTTAGAAAAGAAAACGTATGTATTGAATTAAATTTTATTGTGGTCTACTGGCAAATACAATTCAATTATTCTGACAGGAATTTGTGTTGTTTGCAATTTCTGTGAAAAGTGTGGAGAAATAAAAAGAAACAGAAATGATATGGACTTGAATATAATGATTGCTGGGGATTTATGAAAAATAACCAAACAAAACCAAAATATTGAAGAAGTAATTTAATATTAAAAAAAACCCAACTAAACCGACAACCCTGTATAATCAGGCTGTCACACCTCTTGACTGGCAAAAGATCTTTTGCATAAGGAATTGCATGTAAATGTAGTACACTGGGCTATGTAATTAAAGGCCAAGTTGTGTCAAAGATGTGGAAACAGTCACGGAGGAGGGTGGTGCAGAAGGGGCACAGACCAAGGCTTGAAGGCGCTTCAGCATTAAAAGAAATCCTGCCATAGTTTAAATGATGCAAAAAATGGAAAGAGAAGTGGAGAAGAATGGAATAAAAACTTAACAAACACATACTTATGTATATATAGACAGTGAGGCAATAAACTAGAGACAAATAAGGTTTCCTGTGGATACTCTCAATTTCACTGTAAGAAGCAAACTTTAGCATCTCAGGCAGATGCTGAAGTTTTGGTAATAGATGAGAGCTGAATGAAGCTGAGGTGAGCTGAAATGATAAGGCAAGTATGATGCCATGCCATCACCATCAGTAAACAGAACAGAACAATAGACCCAGAGTCAGGTAGATTATATATTAGGATTTCTTCAGAAAACGGTATGTAAGCTAGAGAGATCCATTCTGAAAGAAATTACAGCATCAAAAGCAGAGGACAGAGGTATAACTACTTGAATAGAGTAGTTCTGTATCTAGTAGATCTGAATCTACAGATTTGTTAAATTGCTCTTTTCTGTGAAGGAAACTTTGGAAAAAATAAAAAGAAATAAGAGTGGTTTGGGACATAGAAAATATTATAGGTGGATAGTGGAAGACGTGTCATGCCCTTTTACTTGAATTCTCTAAATGAATTATAGAATTCATAGGTGAAGGTAGAATAAGTACAATTGGAGCAATTACACTAAACTTCAGGACAGGGTGTAATAGTGCAGCATTAAGGCTGCACTTCAAGTGGAGTGTAAAGGTGATCAAAATTGGTTTAGCAACTGAGTGCTCTAGTTAAAAAAGTTGTGTTGAGCAAATGGTGGCTATTTGGTACAGCATGGTAGTTTGAAGTATGCCTGTCAGGATGGACCTCGTGGGAAGTCTATGTTTAGTAGCAGTAGTTAGAGGAAAGAAGTTTTAGTTTCCTAGGACAACCAGGTTTATGAATAACCCATCATCCATGGGCAGGATTGTGTATGTGAACATAAAACAGTATCATCTATAAAATAAGTCAAACTCACTGTCATGGCTTCAGCTGAAGAACCAGGGGTAGCAAATACAGATATAAATACCATTTTTAGACTTCAGAGGCTCTTGATCTGTGTTGTGCTGCAGTGTTTCTGTGTGTAATCTTGACAGGGCTTGAATCTGGGAGGCTGGAAAATATATCAAGGGGAAATGTCTTCCTCTGCTTTTTGTCTGGATAAGTTTCAGTTCCAGTTCTGCTTGGCCACTTTGCACCATGTGCTGTGGAAGTGACATGTTGAAGTAATATGTGCCATTTGTTTAAAACATAAAATACTTTGTGCCCAAAACAGTCCCTCTGCCTCAGTGAGAGGGGAGGCACAGAACACTTGCTGTGGGATGTACAGTCCTACAGCTTGGTGGAGTTAATTATAGAGCTTGTGCCTTGTACCACAGACTGAAGGCAAACAAAAGAACCAAGAAGGCTTTATAAGGTTTCTTAAAATAATTGATAGCATTTGGGATTAAATGCCTTAAACAAGCCCCTTAAATAAGCCCATCATATTTTACCAGGAACAATGTGCAGGTTGCCATCCAGGTTTTGTTGCAATTAGTTGTTTTCTTTTGTACAGGGAGATTTAGATACAAGCCTTGTCCTAACTCTTGTTGTTTTGTTGCAAATGTTTGTTTTAAAGCATAAATTCTGCCCACAGAAATCCTTATATACTATCAGAAGGATAGAAGTGGCCTTGAACATATTCAGATGTTAAACAGGAACAATTCTTCAGAAACATGGACAAGGTGTGTTTTCTAATCTTTCTCATGTAGCTTTGTTGTGGACAATGAACAGAAGTCTGGCACTTAATCAAGTGCAAATACTGTTCACTGTACTTTCATATTTTACATGTACAATCTGTCTAACAGGTATATTTAGTGTGCTATTAACATCTCATTTCATGGTTTATACTGAGGTGTGGATTTATTGGAATGATTAAATGATGTGGATTTAGTTACAATCATACACAATAAAGCAAATGTGTGCAATGTGACTCATGCCTGGGCAGAAAAACATCAGGTATTGTGAAATAAAAATCAAAACAGTGTTTATTCTAATTAATATTTAGGCTGTATAATGTCTTATTTCTGCCAGAGCATAGACTACCATTATTTTTCCCCTGTTACATTTTTCTGCAGCATCACACAGGAAACACTGAAGGGATGGCAACTCAATATATGGTGGAGTCTTAAATACTAGAGCTGTTATTTCTAAGTGACTCCATTCTGGTGTAATCTGAAGTTTGGTTTCTTAATTGCACTATGGGTCCCTATGTATTTTTGCTTTGGGATGTGTATTTAGGAGTGGGCTTGTCACTGGTGGACTTACTGGTCACTCCAGGAATAGATTATTTGGACCATATAAAAAGCAACCAGATTTTGAACAATCATTCTTATTTTTTATATGGTAGTGGGGATAATCATAGGGAGACTTTATTCATAATACACCTAGAATGTTTCCTGACAGCAAGAGTACATCTCAGGCTTAACAATTGCTTTTCTTTTTTTTCTTTTTAATTTCAGTCAGTAAGTTGGCCTCTTTTACCCTGTTTAAATCACAGATTATAATTGGATGGACATGTTGCTGTATCCAAAGGGACTCTGAGAGCTGTCTTGTTTTCTTTGTTTCAAAGCAGGTGTTTTTATAATTTTTAGTCTGAAATGCATTTAATAATCTAAAAGATGTTTCCATGAAAGAAGTTGTATATCTTCCAATGTGTAGGCAGTATAGTGATAGTGTAGTAAACAGGTGATTAAAGATAAAATAATTTTATATGTTATAGAATTTCTCCTGATGTGAAAATTACTCAAGAGTATTTTTAGTTAAGAACTAAAGAAAAAAAATTCTCTTTGCCTATTTCTGTACTGACTAGTTTACTTTTTTGTGTCCATATTACACTGACATCAGCAAAGCTAAGGTAGATTAACTTTAAAGGTTAGCAATGGGAGACAGCCAGACACGCTGATATTTTGATATTAAAGTGTATCAGATCACTCTAAGGTAACTAACTGCCACTTAAGTTTATGTTTTTGCATGCATGTGTGTCTGTTGGAAGTGGAGCTAAAAGTCTTTATGAAGCATTGGAGTGAGTTATGAATAAAATGTAGGCCAAGATGGAAAGAAATGAACATGACCTTCTCATAGCCTTGAAATTTTTTGTGGCTGTAAGGCTTTGAATTGTTGATACACCTTACTATGGCTTTAGTTGCTGTTTTGGTGTAATACTCACTAGTCTCATGAAAGAGTAAGTGAGTTTTGACTCATACTGAGATTATCTTAATTCTTCACAGTCTTGAGCTTTGTATAGTTTTTATAGCTAATATATAGTGAATAAATCACTGCAAAAACAGGCAAGGACATTCATGTGCATTTTGGTGTCACATGGCACACGAGGAAAATGCCATGGCAAGTGTAAGACACTGGGGTAGTCACACTTTTTGGGTGAGGCATTCTAGATAGAATTGATTTAATAATTTTAACCCATTTAGAAATCTTACAACTTTTTTCATTCTAAAACTAGCATGGCTGGACACAGACTCAAGACAGTATTGTTGAAGCTACTAAATTTTCTGTAGTCCTAAATCCACTGTATAAATAAAAATGAAAATTTGAAATTTTAGTATAAGAATCTTTGTATTTTTGTTCATGATTAGATGTTTATCAAATGTGGTATGGTCATTGTAATTGCTATTTCTGTGTTTGGATTTTGAGTTATATAAACTCACATTTTAAATTTGCCACATAATTGTGTGAGGTGATGAAATTCAGATGTAATTATTTCTGTATGTGTTGAGTTTGTGTGACCGGGGCTTGGAAGTGGGGGAGCTACTCCCTGTCTGTGCTGCTGGGGAGAAGGATATAAAGCCTGGGAAGAGTGAGGGGTGGGGGAAAGATGTATTAATATTTCTTTTATTTCTCATTATCCTTTGATTTTGTTAGTAAAAAATTCTGTTAATATCTGCAGGTTGAGTCTCTTTTGCCCATGAAGTTATTCAGGGAGTGATCACTCTCTCAGTCCTGGTCTGAACCCATGAACCCTCAGTTCTGTTTTCTCACTCCTGTCCAGAGAGGCAGTGACAGAGCAGCTCTGATGAGTGGATGCCTCTCAGCCCACTGCACTGTATTGAGAGCTAAGCTCTACACATCCACCACTGTGCAGCCCAATTTTACAGCCTGTCTAAGGGCACAGTGCTTCCTGGTGCTTGGAGCCTGTTCTGTGCATGAGATTGTTCAAGGTGATTTAGAATGCACATCAGTTATGGAAATAGCTTATTTAAAACCTATGATTCATGTAACTTGTCACAATCCAGATCCCGATCATTTTGCTGTCACAGATTTTCTCACCACTGTAGATTTGTAACTAATTTAAAAGGAGTGATTTGTGCTTGCTGGAGAAGTGGTCCAGTCCAGATAACTGATGTATCTGTATAAAAGGAAAGAAAAGCTGTAGTTATATGAAATATTTTGAAACTTAATCTGACAGGCTTTTCTGCCTGTGTAAGCGTAAAGGGCTCAGCAGACCTACTCATGAGTGCTTATGAGGGTTCCTAGGTTCATATCCTGAAGTGGAGAGTCTCTTCTTGACTCATGTGCTTGTTGTCTCCTATTGCTTTGGTTTTCATTCATTGCTTTCAGGTCACCTCTTCACTCTGAGGTCATGGTCCTGTGCAGCATGCACAAAAGAACTGCCGGGTAATGACAAGTTAACAGATATGTTTCCCACAACCTCCTGGCCGGTAAAACTGGGCTGTGTAGAAGCATGAGACTATTTCAGTATTCATTGCTTTCTCTTTCAAGAGCAATGTTAATAAAAGCAAAAATGTGAAGGTGTTACTTTATAGTTAATTTCTGCTCCATACATGGTACTCATTTTCTACACTGTGTTTGAAATTATCTTAGTCAATAACAGCAGATATATCTCCTCCCAGGTTGCTGTCACCAGTACACTGAGGACCCCAGTTTGGAGCCTCCTGAAGTCAAGATGCAGCTTTCTAATGCTACTGGAATGGATCATTTGTGTTACACTAGCTAATACTTTTCTTTTTATTCCTCTAGTATTGAAATCTAAAATTATCTATCATTAGCCCTCAAACACATTCTTTATTGAAAGAACTCATTTTCTGTGCTCTACTGCTTTTTTGACAGGAGAGCAGTAGTCACTATTGACAGTAGTTTGTTCAGCAGTACTGTCTGCCCTGAACTTGTAATCCTTCTGAATGAAACCCTGTCTGTTTATATCTATTATTCTCCTGGCCCACGCTGTGGGCTTGACATGCAGTTATTTGGAACAAAGTATGTATTTTTTGATGGTGGCTGAGAAAAATTCATTCATTAAGAGCATCTTGAAATATATCATTGCACAAAGCTGATTGCAGCGTGGGCTCGGCTCAGAGCAGCAATTGGAGCACAATAGCAGTAGCAGTGCAGAGTTTCCTCTCTTGTGAAATCAGTTACAGTGTGCAACCATTTTGGGATTCGTGTTTATGGAATAAGCACATTAAAAGGCAAGGAGTTGCCAAATAACATGAAACTATTTCTACTCCCTGTAGAACATAACCAAACAATTTTGAAAACCGAATATAAATATCTTACTCAAATGTAAAATAAGGGCCTTGCAGTTGTTGGTTTTGGCAACAATTTTTGGTAACATTGTACTGGCACCCCAATGCCTAAGAAATTAGCTTTTCACAGAGCACATAATTAATCTGGAGAGTCCTTGGTCACAGGGTGATGAGGATGGTAGACAGAAAAACTGCTGTATGTAGGAAGAGCAGCCCAAACAGGGAGGGCAACATATTTGGTTTGAGAAGGGTGATGAATAATCCTTATTTACCAATTCCTTGCCCTGTTCTTCTCCTTGATGTTTATTTTGGGTTGTAGTTGGAGAGAGGATGCTGGACTAATAGGCCCTCTGGAATAGTCTGGTTGATTGATTTTTATGTTTTTCTTGATGGAATTATTATTAGAGAAATCTCTTTTGGGTGAAATTAATATTTATGTGTGTTCTATTTGTATGAAAGTTTTTTGCGGTCTATTCTTTGCCATACCAGTTGAATAGATACCATCCAGAAAACGATTTTCAGCCCCTTCTAATAATTTCCCCCACTACAATACTTCAAAGTAAAACCATTAAGTGATTTGTCAAATGTAACATCCATGATTGGTACCTGATCCAGGATTCAGACTCTGTTCCCAGTCTGATAAGTCTGTTCTTAAAACACTGGGCTGTGATTTCTTCACAAAAACTATCAAAACCATTTTTAAAATACCTAAAGAATCAAGCAGAAAGACTCCAAAATCAAGCACTTGTGAATATGTAAAATTTAGGTTACCTATTCAGTGTTCAGTCACATGCATAAAGTCCATCCTAATAAAATCACAGGTGTTGTGGGGTTTTTGGTCCCTCTGCCTCATTCAGTGCACAGTATAGACATGGAAATCAGTGAGGGAGATGAAGTCCTGAAAATACGTGTTCTGTGTTTGTTATGTTATTGTTCGTTGTGTGACCCAATTTCTGTTAGTTACTGTCGCAACATTTGTACTGAATTTAAGATGTTACCAGGTCCTTTAGAAACCAGTATAAACTGTTTTTATCAAAAGCTTGTCATGGAGTGAAGATGCACTTTGCCCTCACATGAGCTTCTGGTATAGTGCAGTGATTTAGTGGTTTGAGCAATTGTCCAGGTTTTCAGGCCTGTGGCTCTCACCCTCATGTTTTTCCATGACTTGAGGAGCAGGATATTACTCCGCAGTATTCACACTGGAGGAGGATGTGGGGAAAAGGGGCTCAGTCCCACGTTCCTGGATGAGTGTATTACAGTTGACTTTCCATTCTGCTGCTCCTGCAGACCTTGTTGTCTTCCCATTCCCTCTGTTCCCCAGCTGGATCTTTCTTCTCTTTATTTGTCCTCTCCTGGCTCAAGCACCATTGTGAAACATGTTGAATGCTGTGAGATTAATGGTGTGTAATTAAACATTTACAAACTGAGTTTTTTTCACAGACAAAGCAAAGGACATATCCTTCAAATCTCTTGTGCCAAAGTGGGGGTCCTGGGCCAGTCAAAAAACCTCCAAAAACTACCTGTTACGCATATTGAGAAATACATGGATTTTTTTTTTCTACAGTGCACTTTCTGATAGATATCCATCAGAGGAAAACGTACAACAAACTGTTTACTTGACCACATTACTGAAAATTATATTTTATAGTAATAAAACTTGGATTACCCTGCATGTAGGTATGGCTCACTTTGTGTGAGTTACGTTGGTTGGCTTGCTAGTTTTGGAGATTGCGTTTATTTTTTTGAATACTGAGAATGGCAAATCTGGAAGCCGTGTAAGATGTTTGATGGGACAATTTGCAACTTTTTATCTGGAAATGTTCTCCAGTTCAGCTGTTTCACAGTGGCGCTGGTGTTTTAGCCTCTGCAACATGCTAGAAAGTTGAGGCACCACTGTGTGTGTATGGAGTTCTTACCTAAAGTGTTCAACAATAAAAATAATGAATGTGGCTATGCTAAGTGAGCATATGCTAAGTACAAGACTAATGGCAAGTTTAAACCATATACTCAGAATGGTACCTGAAAGAAATGCTGCAGTGAAAAACAATCTATTCTGGAACCTACTAAAAAAACAACAAATGGTGCTTTGAAGATTGTATCATCAAAATGAATTATTAGGTGAATTCAGTACACAAACTACAAGAATAATATGAATTAAAATAGCTCAGAACACATTATGTGCAGAGGGAATTAGAAGTTAAAGTAAACCAAGCAGAAGTGGGAATTGAAGGTGTCTTGCTTTTCAACATAATTTAAAATTCAGTCATCCAGGAGTGAAAATGAACAATTTGTATGTCATAAAACCTTAGAGTTTTTACATAAGTATTCCTGAAGGGCCAGAGTTGTGTTACCTGTGTTGTTATTCTGTCAATAAATATTCAGACAACTTAGTGTGTCACCTTGATGGTGCTTGCAGTTTTCCCAACCCCTCTCCTCTCCCCCTCTGCCTTTTCTTTTATTTGGTTGTGACCATAAGGAGGAGAATTGTCAATCTGAATTCTTGAAGCTGAACTTTAAAACTGTTTATTTATATAACTTTATTATACACAGGCACATCAAGCAGGGTTTGAAATTTTAAAATTATGTAAAATTCAGAAACTTACCTTTTGTCTTTCAAAAATGTGAAAGCAGTACATATCCATACCTTTGTGCACATCCATCTTACCTATGTTCCTCTGTAGTCTTTTAATTATGTTGCAGCTTAGAGGGTATAGATTATGGGATACGTTTGCTGCCACTGATGAACAGACTGAATAACTGTTCTCAACAGTCACTTGTACTGTTAAAAAGTCTCCACTCATTCCCTTCAGTATATGATTTCACAGTGTCTGATGGCTTTGCAAAGGAGCTGGTACTGGTGGAAAACCCTGGGATGGAAAAAAATGGCAGCTGGGTGTGGAGCTGCTGGAACACTTGCAGAGTTTTAGTAGGCAATAACCATTCCCCTGCATTAATTGTAACGGTTTACTGATGCTCATTAATATGCCACTTTTATTAGCGAGACACATGGTTGAACTTTTTCCTGACATCCATTATTCCTCCCTCTGAACAGAACAAAGGGAACAATAGTTGTCTGATATTGCCATGACATACGTTATTTTTCTATAAAAGATGGAGGCAATCAAATCAGTCCTGCATGCACAGCACAGTGTTCCCCTTAGCCTTCGGAGAGAGGCAAGTGAGCCAATTGTTAATGTGGTAATTTTACACCTGACTGAGCAAGATATGTGTCCAACTAAAAGTAAGTATGATTGTCTCCAATGAGATTACTTACATAATTAGGCACTCAGTTTTTTCAGTTTCATGCTGAATATGCTTTGCTGTATTTATATCATACATAGAAGAAACACAGACAACAAGCATTCATCTTCTGCTGTGGGCATGAAGGGCAAGTTGAATTCATCATTTCTGAAGAGAACTGAGTATTCACATCCACCTGTTGCTCATCTTTGAATCCTTGGCAAATAGAGTGGGCTTAAAAGAAGATTTAGAAATAAATTTTCAATGACATCACAGAGAAGTAGTTTAAGCCAGAATAAAAATGAGTGGGTATCTGTAAGTAATTGCTAATGGTTATTGCCAAGTGATTTTTAGTGCTCCACTATTTATACTTTTAGTGTTCTAAGAGCTCTGAAAGTCAGAAATAGCTCAGATGTTAAGGTTCTATCCATTCTGTATCTGTGCCCATTAATGTTCATCAGAAGAAAACAGAAGAATCAAATAAGCACCTGAACACAGCTGGAATAGAGAACAGGCAATATATGTACCATCTTATGGCCACTCACTGTAACCAGTAGCCCCAAGCAAACACAATGTGTACTAAAACGGTGACCGGGGGTTGCCTTGCCTGGGTGGCCTGCCTGGGAGGCAGTCAGACCCCCGGTACCGCTTTAGATTGCCCGGACAGCGAGGTCCCGGTCCCAGGAACGGCTCTTGTCCTGGAGATCTCCGGCAGACGCCCTAGCCGCAAGACTAACCTGGCAAGCTCAGCCTGAGGCTATCAGGCGGTTCAGCTCTTTAGTGATTTCAGCTATCAGTGATTTCAGCTCACAGCCTGCCAGGTAGTTGCTTTGCTAGCTCAGGGGTGAAGAGACAAGAAGAGCCGAGCGGCGCATTCCACAAAGTCTTTATTGGGGGTTCCGTGAAGGGGTCCAGGAACGGCGTCTTCTCCCGAACTGGGCAGAGGTAGGGGTTTTTATAGGGTTAGGTAGGATTGGGAGAAGTAGCCAATAGTCTGGGGTCTTGGTGAGTTGACCTATAGCCTTTGGGTTTCTAGAATGTAGCCAATAGTGTTACAGGGAGATAACAGAGGGTCTTAGGAAGTAGAGCTTAGTACATGACTATGCATTTTCTCTCCACGGAGGCCTTGCTAAAGGCTCAAAGACTGCAACAGTGTACCCCAAGGGGATCTGATCTTTGGATGAGAACAATCTGTAATGTTGAACTGTATGTATAATATTGGTTGCTGCATGACACTGTCACTGTATGTCATAACTGCTGTGGACAGGGAGTATGGACTGCTCCAGATACACCAGTTGTGAGCTCATGGTGCAGCAGCACAGCAGCCCTCCTGTCCTGGGAGACATCCAGGGTGGATAGAGCCCACAGTCATGGTCTGAATGAACTCAGCAGACATCTTGGCATGTTGGAGGGATGGCCATTGACTATGGAAATTATACCCATTCCTTTCTGTGTGTGTGTATATATATATATATATGTATATAATTAGAAAATGTAGGATATGGGCATGACATAGATGGTATAGAGTAAGAGGTGCTTATATCCTGATTCTAGCCAGGACAGGGTTAATTTTTACGCTGGCCAGGAGGGGGCTTGGCTAGAACATGGAGGTTATTTCATACTCACTCACCTCATTTTCCAGGAATGGGGGAAGGGGTCTCTTCTGAGTCACACAGTGAGACATTGCAGTTGGGTTTTCCATGGGGATGAGCACTCCAGTATAAATTGTTTGTCTCTTGTACAGTGTTCTATTAATATTGTTGCTGCTACTGTTTATTTTCTTATCTTGTTGCTGTTTCCAGTAAATTTTTCTTATCTCAATCCATGATCTTTGCCTTTTGTGCCTCCAGTCCTCTTCTCCATCCTGCCACAGAGGAAGGCAAGAGTGAGTGAGCAGCATGCGATTTCAAGTGTTTCAGTGGAAACACTCATTGGGGAATACCATTCCTAAACCATTACTTCAATGATGGAATAGCATTTTTAGACGTAGTTACCTAAATTCTGTCCACATGGCATTTGAGGCATGCAGGAGTTTTTGTTTGTTTGTTTGTTTGTTTGTTTGTTTGTTTGTTTGTTTGGGGGTTTTTTGTTTGTTTGTTTTTGGTTTTGTTTTTGTTTTTGTTTTTCCTTTATGTCAGCGTTCCTGTTGGTCTGGTTGTCTGTTTGGGAGAATTACACCTCATGACAGACTAAGTTACACCTCATGCATGAAATTTTTTGCTTGAAAAGGAGAGTAATTGCCTGTCACTGTTAAAGGCAGATGTTATAAATTTGTAAGCAGTATTTCTTTGTGCCTTGTACTTTAAATTGAAGATTGCACATTCAACAGAAATATGAGGCATATGATTTCAGGTACTTCTATGATGTGTTTCTAAGGTCTGAACTGCATTTTTTTGTATGTGCTTCAAAGTCGTTGATATTGCTGTGTTCTAGCAGTTGGTGAGAAATATGCTGGCCTTCCATGCAAATAAATGACACTGTAAGAATTTGACTAAATGTTAGCAAATGTGGTATTTTTCATCTGGATATAGTTATGTAATTGTTATTTAAAACTTAATGTCTTTCTGACCCTGTGACCCTGATAAACCTTGTAAATTGTCTTGTAGGTCATACCAGGCAGGTGCAGTCAGGCTCCATCTCTTCTAGACAGGCATGCTAGGAACATGTTAATGAGGTAATACATGAAGACAGTCTGCTCCTGCCTTGAGAATTACATTTGACAGATAATATATTAAACTGCTACCAGAACTTAACCTGTTACTTCTCATGAAATTTTGCAGCTATCCTGAGAAAAAGCATCTTCATCAAAAATTCATTCATGCCACTCTTTTGACACTTCCCACTCTTTATTTGGAGCGCATTGCAGGCCTGAAGTACTCTGCAGGACTGGTTGCTCTGGAATGTCATAGGTTGCATCCATGGGTCTCATATTAGTAGCTTCAACATTTAGCAAAAGCAACATTTATCTGTACTTAGCTGCACCACTTAAGCACTTTTCTCATCCACAGACTGACTCTGCTGTAGGAGGAGGAAAATTTAACAGAAGTTATTTTAATCCTACAGCTGGAAACACACTAGTTTATAAAACACGGAGTGGATGGAGGATGCTGAGGTTGGTGCCTCTGCAGACAATTATTCACATTCTTGTAGTTGGTGACATTTGTTCATGGGGACTGTTGTACACGCATTCAGAGGCTTTAACATGGCCTATTTAGTGTGTGCAGTGATAAATGGCTGTAGATGTAAAAATGTCAGAAAAGTATGTGGTCTTATTAGAAAGGAGGAAAGTAAAAATGTTCATGCACTGATACTTGAATTCCACTTACACTCACCAAAGACACAACCATAGAATGGTTTGGGTTGGAATCATCCCTAAGGATCATCCCATTCCTGCCCCTTGCCATGGGCAGAGACACCTTTCAGTATCCCAGGTTGCTCCAGGCCCTGTCCAACCTGGCCTTGGACACGTACAGGGATGGGGCAGCCACAGCTTCTCTGGGCAACCTGTGCCAGGGCCTTGCTATGATCTAAGAAAAAGAAAAAAATAAAAAGGCTTCACTGCCTTCAATGTCATACCTTGCAGTTTGCTCTTTGCTACATAAAACAAATGGTGATATCTGGAGGTCCATTTCTTTGCATTTGGTAATCTGCGGTCAATATAACACTTTCTGTCATGTGTCCACTATTATTTTTATGCAATTAATATGCCAGTGTAATTGCCAGAATTATTGTTGAACCCAGCCTACCCACCTTTTCATAAAAGTCGCCTGTTAAATTGTCAACTTTATTCAGTCATGTTAGGTATTTCTCATTAAACCATAATAATGTCAACTCTCTTCCAAGTAAGTCAGGTAAGACTTTGTCATGAATGTATGATAATTATATTTGTGATAGATCAAATAAAAATATCTTCTGCTAGCAGGATTATTTGCATTTCACTTGTGATGTTGTGTAGCTGGCATGAAATCTCTTTTCTTTTTATTGCCTTATTTCAAGGATGCAGGGAAGTGAGTACTGTGTATAAAATGACATGAAGACAAATAGATCTTATAAGTTTGAACCAACACAAACCTTAATGGGATTTTTGTTTTCCAAGCCCAAAGTCAGTGCAAGCATTTGGAAGGTTCAGATCTGATCCTCTGCAGATGTGAATCATATTTCTTAATCTCATTATGCAGTTTTGCATTTAAACAATGCTAAAAGAAGCATTTATTAATGTTTTCTTTTTATTTTTCACTGAGACATTTGCCATGCTTGTGTAGATATGACACATTGATAATGTATTCTGTGAAATTTCTGTGTTTGGCAGACACCAACTTTTGTGGTGGTGTTTGTAGAATCATAGGATCATTTAGGTTGGAAAACGCCCTTAAGACCATTGAGTCCAACCATATGTGGTTGCAGTGAGGGTGATACTGAGCCTATCTGACTTGTGAGTACAGCCATATGGGTGGGCTGCCTTCTCTTTCATCCCTCTTTTCCTTGTTACTCTTTTCACATCTGGGTTGTGTGAGTTTTGCCTTGGCATGGCTGCTGAGCTGCTTGGTCCCTGTATGCTTTTGTATATTGAGATCAATACTGACTTGATAAATGTACAGGGAAGGGAGAATGGAGAAAGTTCAGACAGACTCAGGAATCTCCCTGCGCTCCTCTTTGTGCTCATTGAGTTGATTGGATGGGTCAGGTCAGAGCTCTGTGCTCTCCCCTGCAGGAACCTCAGCTGGGCAGCTCAGCACCTCTGTACACACAATGCATTTCTGTACACAGAAGCATTGGGACTGTACTTTGTACAAATCATTGTCAGTGTCTTGGAAGACCAGTTAATAAGGGCATGGGAACAAGTGTGTTACTAATGCCTGTCACTGCCTGCAGCCATCGCCGCAGCGTGAGGGCTGATGAGAAGCAGAGGAGAGGGTGACTCAAGGAAACAATGCAACACATTGTCTGTTTCCCTTCTTGTTACATCTTTTCCTTTCTGACTTTAATGACAGAACCAGTGGGCAGGTTGTAGCCCTTGGAGTTATTTTAGATTGTCTGTAGCAATTTTTTTTCTTTTTTGTTTCCTTTCTTTCTGACTTCCAAATTGCATTGGTCAGGATCCGCTGCTGAAAGAGCAGGACCTGTGGACTGTCCCAAGGGTGTCCTTTACATTGGTTAAAAACCAGTTAACGGAGTTGTAAAGCAAGTGCTTTGGATTTGCTCTGCCACAGAATATGAAGTATATTAACTGGTTTAGTGCGTTTGGTTTTTTTAAAATAAGCATATTAAGGTCACTTTTTCTCCCAAGTCTTCCAGCTGGCAACATGAAATGTTACTTTGCCACCAGGACAGCATTTCTTCTGCTGTCATCCAATGCTGGGGGTTAGGCATACTTTTAAGCTGCTTGGGTAGAAGGATAACTCAGTGTATTTGATTTATTTATTTTTGAAAAATACATGTTGTGAAATTAAATGAATAGTTAAATAGTAAACTGTTAGGAAGAAATGTCCCTTTAGTATCTCTTAGATTAGAATTTATCAGGAAAAATGCTTCCAATTTTGAATTCAGCATACCACCACAGACTAAACAGGCAATTATTTAAAAATGTTTTTTCTTTCTTTTGCTGGTTGATCTAGTGTGAACAAAATCAATATTGACAGTTCTAAAGGCAGAAGTCCTCAACTTATTTTATATGTAGTATAACACTGAATGTAAGAAGGGAAAGTGCCATTCCCTTGGCAAGGGGCAGGCTATAAACTCCAGGAAGTGCATCTTCAATGACCAGCTGCAGATTCATGAAATAGGGTAAATTATTTTTACTGTTACTTTTTCTAAGTTTTTTACTGGGCCAAAAAATACTGAAGTATATGGATTACTTTATTTTTGCAATACACTTTAGTGTTTAGTGTCTTTGTCTTTCAATATACATGAACCTTTGTTATCTCATGCATTTTCGTCTTCACCCTCTTTCCAAACAAGAAACATGTGAATATTCTGCTTGGAAACTTCTATTCCAGAGTTCTTTGCTACAAAAAATTCATCACGGAATGTCAATTTTACACATTCAAGAAATATATTTTTCTCTTATGCTGATTATTTCTTTTTCAATATTAGAAGCATCTCTAATTGTGAACTTTAAATAGGAATACAAGGGTGGCCAGCTTGTACAGTGAGAAAATGTTTAATTTCCAATTAAGTATTGGGGCAGCAATGCCTTGTGGGCAGAAAGGCAAGAGGGGAGAGGAATTTATTGTTGGTATTTGCTGACTGGGTGATCATTAGCAATAGGAAATACTGAAACTTCATTAGAGTTTCTGATCTGAAACAGTGTATTAGGTTTAATTATGTCTGGAAGTCTAATATTTTACACTTTTTCTTTTAATTAAAATGCATGAATGTTAATAGAAAGCTTTTAAGTTTTAAAGTCTGGGAAGACCGAGGGCAAGAAATATCTACATTGTCTACATAAGGCTTTATTTAAAAAAAAAGCAAAACCAAACAATCCAGTGGTAGAAGTTGAGGAAACTGGAAGAAAGGTGAGCTTAAATAGCTGACCTGTAAGAATTGAAATTAATTTTAACCATGTACAAAGTAAGGCTTCTTGGTAGAACTCCTGCCAGTATCTGTGTGACCCAATATGTAGCAATTTATCCTAATTTTTAGCTGTCATGGGGTCACACCATGCTGTTGATTGTTCCATTTTTGGTGTCAAGCATGAACATTGAAGATCCATAATGGAGAACATTTGGAATCATACAAATCATCCCCTGAGTGTCCTGGGGAAATTACAGTTGCTATTCAGCACAGATGAGCTCCAGGCACCTATATATATGGATGAAATTATTCCTCTGCTAGAGTTTTTCAGCACAATAACAGGTATAGCAGTGTTGTGTAAGATGCTGTGTGAGATAATGCAGATAATATAAAGCGCACAAATTAAAAATGAAAATGAAGAAATAATGTAGGGATTCTTAGATTGATGAAAGTTTGTGCTGGTTTGAGATTGATTAGGATTTAGTGAGTAGGAAATAACAAGCCATAACAAAGTGCTATTAAGGTTATTCTAATTACTCTTGATAAGAAAATACAGTAATAAAGATAATACACACTACAGTATGAATTTAAGTGATCAGTCTCAGCATTCATTCTTACATTTTAATCTCCTGAAAGGAGTTTACTGCTCCACCATGGCTGATGGTGGTGATAGATGCAGACTATTTCAGCAACTCTCTCTGTTTTGACAGCTCTACTCAGTCATCTGTAGTGCTCAGACTGCTGGGATAGATCTCCCTGGGGTTTGTTTTGTATCTCAGCAGATATTCTCTCTCAAGTTTTTTTGTTGTGAGAGATTGTGTTTATTCCTCCTCAGGGTCTGGATGAAAACTACACAGATCCAGTAACTCCTCACATAAACCAAGTTCAGCTTGTTCTTTTTTCTGTTTCTGACCTTCAAGTGGTAGAAGGTTTATGTTTAGGACAGGTCAGGATTTTCGGTTGCACGAAAGTGCTAATACATCTTTTATTCAGAAAGAAAATCCAGAAGCAGAGCATGAGGGGGAATGTAGGCATTTTAGCTGCATTAATGTAGCTGGAGGAGTTGGGTAGGAAACCGAAATGTGGAGGAGAAGAGCAAATAGAAGCTATCAGGAGGTGATGAGGAATTGCTGATGTGCCTGTCGGTTTGTGAGGGGCTTTCTTCTGTTGTGGGAAACATGTGGAAGACAGCCATGCACAACTGGGGGAAATTGAGAAGCCCTAACACCATGGTGTGTTTTATATATCTCTTTGCTGTTTCTGGATATCTGCACAATTATTTTCATGTTGTCCCTCTCCCTGAGGTCATGAAATGCTGTTCTTAATTGCAAGTGCGTGAGTGTAAGAATAGTTTCATATACTCCCCAGAGGCAATATACTGATAAAACTTGTGTTGAATTAAAAATCTGTTTGTTACAGGGACATACAGGAAGAGAATAAAGGCCAGAAAACAACAATAGGATCCTCCTGGGAGCATGGAAGTAAATTAGTAGTTTTATTCTGTTCAGAGTATTTTCTTTGGGTTTGGCTTGGACAGAAGCAGTATGTGCGTTTCTGGAGAGTAGGATAGGCACATGGAAACAAAAGGTGGTTGTTTGGAAGTGCAGGTATTGTTTTGTATATGACTGCTGAAAAATAAGTAGAGCCAATATTTAACCCCAAATTTTAGTTATAGTAACTTTAGGACCTTATTGCTTCTTGTGTTGTCTTGGTTTAAATTGCAGCTGAATATCAAATTGCAGTTCAGGAGTTTTTGGGGAAAAAAGGTCAGAAATTCAGCTGAATTTATGGCAGTTATAAGTTTGTAAGGTGCAGTGGTTAATACATCCTCCTGTTGGAGCAGTCACCTAAAGAGTAAGGTCTTGCAGATCACCAAAATTGGACCTGGGATAAGTTTTATATGAGAGGCTTGCAGTTGTTGAAAGTTTCTTCATGCATCTGGGCTTTGTTTCAGATTCATTCTTATCATCTTTACCAGTGCAGAATGTCTGTGTTGAGTATATCTAGGAGTTATAAATGGGGAACAACTTATGCTTGTGTAAAGTAAGATAATTATGTTTTACACACAAAAATTATTAGAAAAGCTTACACATGGTTGTGACAGCACCACCCACTGTAGTACAAAAGATGTTTATTTTTTTAAAACTTGATCATTGAATCCTACAATGATTTCAGTAGATTACAGCAAGGTTAAAACTTTGTCCTTGATAATGTCCGTAGCTTTCTTGTAACAGTATCATATTGCTGGAGAAATGATTCCCATTTGTAGCATCTGAGTCTCGGATATGTTTACAGACTGTGCTCTATCTCTTTCATTTCAGAAAGTCAGGTGAAGATAAAAAAAGTACTTTATCTGAAGATGTTGTTAGTGAGTTAATTAGTGCAAGCAACATAAAGATAGATCTAGCCAGACTTTTAGTGCAGGAATGTATCAATATTATATTATTGTGGGGTTTTATGTTGGGTTTTTTTTCCTTCTTGGTAAGAGGTAGTGCTCAGTCCATAGAATCATAGAATGGTTTGAGTTGGAAGGGACCTTGAAAGACTTCCAACCTCCTGCAGTGGGCAGGAGCACCTTTCACCATCCCAGAGCTCCATCCAGCCTGGCATTGAACACCTCCAGGGTTGGAGCATCCACAACTTCTCTGGGCAACTTCTCCAGTGTCTCACCATCCTCACAGTAAAAAACTTCTTCCTAATATCTAATCGAAATCCAAGCTATTCCCACTTGTCCTGTCGCTCCATGCTCTTGTGAAAAGTCTCTCTCCATCTTTCTTGCAGGTGCTGGAAGCCACAGTTAGTTACCCTGGAGCCTTCTCTTTTCCAGGCTGACCAATCCCAATTCTCTCAGCCTTTCCTCACAGAAGAGGTACTGCATTACCTTGGTGACCTCCTCTGGATTTACTCCAACAGCTCCATGTCCTTCCTGTGCTGTGACTCCAGAGCTGGATACAGCACTGCAGGTGGGGTCTCACCAGGGAAGAGGGGCAGAATCCCCTTCCTCTCCTGCTGCCCACATTGCTTTGGATACAGCCCAGGACACGGTGGCTTTCCAGGCTGCAATTACACATTCCTGCCTCATATCCAGCTTTTCACCCACCAGTACACCCAAATCCTTCTCACAGGGCTGTTCTGGATCTGTGCATTCCCACCCTGGATTGATACCAAAGGCTAACCTGACCCAGATGCAGCACTGGCACTTGGTGTTGTTAAACCTCATGAAATTCCCACGGGCCCACTTCTTGAGTTTATTCAGGTCTCTCTGGACAGCTCCCCCATCCCTCAGGTGTGTCACTGCACTCTCAGCCTGGTGTCATCTGCAAACTTGCTGAGGGTGCACTCAATCCCTTCATCTGCGTTATTAATGAAGATATTAAATAACACTAGTTCCAGTATGGCCCCTGAGAGACA
The DNA here is from genome assembly GCA_013400315.1 of Bombycilla garrulus. Taxonomy (NCBI): domain Eukaryota; kingdom Metazoa; phylum Chordata; class Aves; order Passeriformes; family Bombycillidae; genus Bombycilla; species Bombycilla garrulus. The sequence goes on from VXBU01008189.1 coordinate 26,945, forward strand.
CCACTTGTCACTGATATCTGTAGGGACTCTGAGCTATTGACCACAATCCTCTGGATATTACTGTACAACCATTTTCCATCTGACAGTCCATCCATCAAATCCATCTCTCTCCAATTTAGGATATTGTGGGGGACGCTGTCAAAGACTTTACAAAAGTCCAGAAAAATGGCATCTGTAGCCTTTCTCTTGTGCACTGATATAGTCACCCCACCACAGAAGGCCACTGGGTTGGTCAGACAGGACTGGTGCTTGGTGAAGCTGTGCTGGCTATCCCAAACCACCTTCCTGTTCCCCATGTGCCTTAGCACAGCTTCTAGGAAGATCTGTTTCATGATCTTCCCAGCATAGAGGTGAGACCAACAGGTTGATGCTTCCTAGGGTCCTCCTTTCTACCCTTTTAGAAGACAGGTATGGTGTTTCCCCTTTTCCAGTCTCTTGGGATTTCACCTGACTCCATGACTTCAACTATTGTGGAGAGTAGCTCAGCAGCTACATTAGCCAATTCTCTCAGGACTCTGGGGCGCATCTCACTGAGTGCCACAGAATTCTGTACATTCAGATTCCTCAGGTGCTCATGAACCTGATGTTTACTCAGAGTGGGAATCACTTTGCTCCTGCTGTCCATCCACTTGAAAGGTGTGGGAACAGAGGGTGCCAATGAAGAATGAGGCAAAAATGTTGAGTACATCACTCTTCTCCTCATCTGGAACTTTGAAGTTGAACTACCCCGTTTTTCTCCTGTTCTTCCAATATCTCTTTTGCTTAGTCACTCATTATCATGGCATGTTAGTAGCTGTGTTTATTGTAGATTATAAATTCCAAATAATAGAAACTTTATTCACTTTCCCTTTGAAGATATTCTTGCCTCAAATTTTACTAAGGTATTATTGCATGCTGATACACATGAATTGGAAAGATAGATTTTTGACAGACAGCAGCACTTTTTTGTGGTAAACTCTATATGGAATTGAAAAGGAGCCATAGACTTCTGTTGTCTATCAGCAGCATGACAGTAATATTAAAAGTAATCCCTGTCAACAAATGATGCTGTAGGAAGGAAAATTTATACTCAACAGGCTCCCTCATTATTGCAACTTCTGCTAAAATAAACAAGTTCAGAGAGCTTTGCTAGGAAAGCTTGAGTTGCTCCTGAACTGAGGCAGGAACTTGGAGCATAAAAGTGTGCTGCTTTGGTGTGAATATATGTTTGTGGCTGCCCTGAATAGGAACTTGGGAACTTGGCATTGGAAAAACATACTTGCTCAGTATCTGCTGCTTATATCGGGAGCTTGGTTGGTTCCCAGCAGGTTTCACAGGCATCCTGATTTCTGACATTCTTTACCCTGTGAACAGCTCTCATTGGATCAAGTTTACTGCAGTTTTTGGAATGACCAGTCTCTTGAAATTATTGAAGCAATCTCTAAATGCAAAAGGCTTCCTGGGAAGGTTGGTGCCCCTATACACCAAAATGAATAGTGATTATTTAAGCAATGTTAACTGGGCCAAAGCCACTGTGGGCCTTGTTCAAGTTTTGGAATTCAGCAGAAGCCTTTGTGGTGAATTAGTCAGGATAGATCTGGGTGTGTTGCAAGGTGTTGTTGCTCAGTTAGAGGGTAGTACTGAGAACTCACTCACTCAACGTGAAAGCTAGTGGATAGCATGGTAGGTCATCATTCAAAATACCAAAAGGCCTTAATAATCTTAACAATTTATGTATTCATGATGACTTATGGGGATTTGGGAGGACTTCCAACCTAAAGTCTCCTCCAGGAAGAATTATATGGTCTTGTGGATTAATGTAATCATGGACTTTAAGTACTGTAATAGCCTAAGAAGTCTTAGAAGCTGATTACAGGGAATTTTTCTATACAGCTGGGGCTTCTCATTTTGAAGTAGCATAGAAAGTGAGGTGGTGTTGGTCTATTGATTAGGTGAGAGTGAGCTGCTACTGTGAATCACCTCAGTGAAAGGTGAGGTACTTTTACTAGAGGTGAAGAAGCATTAATATTTTACAAAAGAATAATGTAAGGTCTCATTGAAGGTACTGTATATGTACTTCTGTCATGTTTGTTCCAGAAAGATAATTTTAAATGGGGAACATATTCAGTGATGACTGTGAAGGTGTGTGCAGAAATGCAGAATCTATCTGATAAAAATGGATTAAAGAGAGTTGCCTTTTTTTTAGTATAGCAGTATGAAATTTATGAAGAATTAATTGTACCATGTACAAATGCAGTGAGAGATAAACATCAAGGAAGAAGAAGAAAAGCAGTAAACGACAAGAACAGATGTAGTTACAAGAGCAGATGATAAAAAATTTTAAAGAATATAGCACCTTGAAAGTAAGTAGATTCCTGAACATTTAAGGTGTAATAATGCCAGAATTTTTTAATGACTGATTCCATATATAGTTATTTAATACACAAATCTCAAAAGGGAAGAGCCCAAAGAAGGCAAAGTGCTGAGACGGGCTGCAAGGATTTGGTGATCTCCTGTGCTGCCACAGCTGTAGCTGTAGCAGCACTTTTGAGCAAAACCTGATGTGAGTTGTCTGTGTATGAAAGGAAGGAGAGGGATCAGCATTAAAAGTCTCCATGCTGTTAATGAAAGATGTTTATGGGTAAGGTCATAGTGCTTTACTACATCTGTGTGCCCCTGGAAGGGGAGTGAGACATCATCTGCATGAGGGGTGATATCTGCTGACATCTGGCACCAAGAAGCTTCTCACAGGTACCACCACATTGTCTGGCACCATGGAGGAGTGAAACTGGCTGTGGTAATGCACTTGTGGTAGGTGTCCTTGCCTGGTGGCATGAGCTGGGGTGGTTTGGGCATAGGAATGATTTGTCCTTGTCAATAGGCACCGTAGCTCAATCCACCCTTGTACATACAAGTTCTCCATGACTATGTGGCATGCCATATTTTCTGCTTGATGACAAATCAGGGGTTGAAGTGATTGATTAGCCAGACCAAGACAGTGCCAAGAATCTGTCAGACCATGACCATGATTCCAAAACACAGGGAAGAGTTTTCTGACACTGATAAGTTATAATGTATTTACTAGGTCAAGGTCTTTTACTAAGGAGGAGGTGCAAAAGAAGTGCTTTTTAGGTAAGCTGTTCTATTTCAAGGTGTTTAAATACATAATAAAGGCATGGTTTGCAGTTCAATGAAAAAGATCAAAACCAGAAAATCTCTTAAGTGCATTTAATACTGGGATTATTGAATAAGAAATCCAACCTAGCAATTAATGCACTGAGTCAAAAATGAGAGTGAAAGTATTTAGGGGAAGCAGTAAATGAAGGGATAAGAACGTTAATATCTTATTTCAGGCAGAAGCTAGAAGTTCAGAGATACAGAGGTTTTGTTTCATGGCACAAATAACTTTGTGCTGCAGGAGCACAAGGAGATGTATGCTGTTGCCTTTGCTGAGGCGTGGCGACCTGGTTCAGGAACGGCACGGCGGCCAACCCCAGGCCGCTTGGGCCATAAGCTCACAGACACCAGTGTGGTGGACGGCAAATGGCGTTTATTAATGGGTTGCATGGGGTTATATAACTTGGGTTTACTGCGTCACTTCCTTCTGCTTGCGTCATAGCTTTGACTGCTGAGAGGAGGGGTTCTATCTGCCCATACAACATGATATCTTCCGATTGCCTATCCCCAATCACCCACATTTCCCCCCCCATGATAAACTACATAACGCACAAAGCATAAGTGTAATAAAAAATGCAAAGGCTGTTAAAACTGAAATAATAAGTCATAAAAAGTAATGTGACATGTTAGTAACAAGTGCGCTTCAAAGCAATTGCTGGCGGTTAACAAGTAAAATGTTAACTTTTTCTAAACGGCTCTTAACAAACGACACTAATTTGTTTAAAATGCAAGGCCCAAAAATCAATGTCAGGAGTATCATGGCAAGAGGGCCTATTAAAGTGGAAACAAGAGTGTTCAGCCATGGAGATTGGTTGAACCAAGACTTGAACCATCCTTGTTGGGCCTCTCTTTTCCTCTGGGCTAGTCTTTCTCTCAGTTCAGCCATTGAGTCTCGCACGACTCCAGTATGGTCTGCATAAAAACAACATTCTTCTTTCAAGGCGGCACACAGGCCTCTGTGACGGTCTCTGCTATCCCAGGAGACCTCAGAATGTACAGAAAAGTCCAGTTTTCCAACCCACCTTGCTGAAAGAGTAGTCTGGAGTAGTTTGTTCGTGTTCTCAAGGCAGTTTATTAGTGCCTTATCAAAAGCAGATTTCTCTGCCCTGCCAGGGTTGACACAGCAAGCGTCCAGAGACACACTGTGCCCGCCCTGGGTCAGCTCTACTCTTTTATACTATCAACTACATATTTAATGTTTACCATTAATTACCAATCCATGACCCTCACACCACACTGTCCAGATCTCTGTCAAACCAATCCAAAAGTGCCAACATCACCAAGAAGATGGAGGTTATGAAGAAGAAGAAAAGATAGCATGCCACGTGTAAAAATTCGCCATCTTGTGCCTCAGACCCCCCCTGTACAGATTTTCATCCCCCCTGGAAATACACTTAAATTTTTTCTTTTTACTTATAACTACTACTATTTTTCTATCTAAGCTTTTGTGACTTGAAATTCTTCGTACAAAGTTGATAACTTGTTCCAGGGATTAGAATCAGAGCCACAGGCATTCTCAGTATCAATCCAGGGTCTCTGACACCTCTGGCAAGGCTGAAAAGCCTCCTCACAAGGTTTTGGGTCAGCCAAAGGTGGCATAGGAACCCCCTGGGTTCCAACAGCCTTCTTGCTGCATGAACAAAAGGTCCAGTCCTCACCTGTTTTGCAGGACAACTTCCGAAAGCGAGGAGACAGATTTCTCTAGAAAGGAGATGGATTTCTCAGTTCTTTGTCAAGTTCTCGTCAATGGTCATTTGCAGCTGAGAAAGTCCTTGGTGCTGGGTTATGAGGGCTGAAACACCTGTGGCTGCGCCAGTAGCTCCTAGACCAAGGAGCATTGCAATGGTTATGCCTGTTATTGCTTCCTTTTTGTGGAGCTGGTTGGGTTCTTCTAAAAAGTGATACACCTCTTCTTCCTGGTGATACCGAACTCTACGAACAATTAAAACTTGGACACAAAAGTCCACAGATTTATTGAATTTTTTGAGGAGCACACAGGTGCTAACCCCGGATTGCTGGCAGACCAACATTCCTGATATGGATGGGATTGCCCACTTATCAGTATTTCTATTAGGCTCAATGAATTCAGTGCAGATATTGCCCATCTGTCTTGCTAAGGTTGGATTGCCAAAGCACTTGCCTTGGCCTGTGACTTGACTTAGAGTAATTCCCCTCTGGGGGGTGTCCCACCTACACTGGTGTGGATTTTCTGCCGCTGAATAGATAAAAGGAACATTACGGGCAATGCCCTCATAAAAAAGGGGTTTTGCATCATAGCATAACCAACATGACCGTGTAAGGTTCGGGTTTGATTGGTTCAATGACAAAAAGGTAGCGTTTAGCACACTAAAAAAAGGATTGTAAGGAGCTGACTGAGCTAAAAAGCCAGATGGGGAAGAGGTAGATTTTACTACTTGTGCATTAAGCATGCTAGTTTTGGTCTCTTTCTTGGGTCCGCTTGCTGTAAGAATCAGATTGGGCCCGATTGATCAGGATGCTGGCAGGAGGAGCCTGATAATTTGTATGTTTAACCAAATGTTGCAAAAAGTACGAGCAACACTCTGCCCACGGCCCAACTCTCATGGGTCAGTTGTAAGATTGTCATTGTGTAGTAGCTACAAGTGTGTTTTCTTCTGTCTTGGGGAGTGTATATTTGCTTGTCTTCCAAATTTTGGTTCGCAACAGCCATGGGGAGCATACTTGACTTGCAGGAACCCATCAGGTTGCTGCAGCTGTCATCTGTCGCTTGTCATGATAGTTTCATACCCCCAATATCCACAGTATCCGTAGCCTGGATAGTTACAGTAACTTTTACCTGGGTTGGAGGCAGGGCACCAATAGGTCTGGTACAGTGACGGATCCCCTGAACTGGGGAATCCTAGTTGTGGGTGAAATAGGTATTTTAGTTTAAACTCAAATGATGGGCTGTCCGGTGTAATGGTTTCTTTGATTGCCCTCTTGCCCGAAATATGTTGCAGGACCCACCTGAATGGCTGGTAAGGGTAATACCTTGTATCGGCTTGCCCTTTGCCAACCAACCCCAAAAGCAAAATTACACAAAGACACCGTTGTTGCCTGGATCTCACCAGTGTGGGATTCTTGGGCACTGTCGAGCTGTTCAACAACTCATCACTTTCCTCTGGTACTGGGGTGTACGGATTACAGGGGCGACCAAGGATCCAGTCCTGCAAATAAGGCCTCACAATTTTCATTAGTTCTATTATGAAGGTCTGGTTTGATCGACTTAAGTGAACACCATTTAATTCTACCATCTTTTTTAACAGCTGCGTACCCTCGCCCCATGAGCACTAGTCTCCAACCTTGTTCCCATTCCCCCAGTTCGTTTCTAACTACAATATGTGGGCCTTCCTCTAGTGCTCAGGTGTCTAGTGCCCAGTGTCTCTGGGCGGGACTGTTTGTCTCATCTCCCCTAGGGAATTGATTTAATGCTAGCAGAGCGGTTGCCAGTATGCGCGCTTGGTCTCCCAAGGGAATGTAATTGGTAAAGCCCTCTGCCATTGCCAGTACTTCTATTTTGGTTTCCACAGTCTGGTTTGCACACTCAACAATGGCCTGCCCGGTGCTATTGTACGAGGTGCCATGTACTAAAGTGATACTCCATTTTGAGAAAAATGCTTGGCTTGATTTTGAAACAAAATTTGGGCCGTTTTCTGTCTTGATCTGCTTTGGAATGCCAAGCCACACCATGACCATTAGCCAATGTTGGATGGTTGCTTTAGAGTCGGTTTTTAGGTGTTGTGTGGCCATGCTCAGTCCGCTATATGTGTCTACAGTCACTGCAAGCCACGCTCGGGGTTTTAGCAGCTGACATAGTGTAAAGTCTGTTTGCCATAGTTCTGAGGCTTTAAGGCCTCTGGGGTTGACTCCACTGGATCACAGTGGTGATTTTTGACAGTAGGGGCATGTGGCTACGACGTGTTTTGTGTCAGCAGTTGAAATCCCACGTTTTTTTGCTAGTGCTTTAGCTCCAGTGTGAGGAGACTCGTGTAGCTGACAGGCATCTCTCAGTGTCCACAGTCCTTTTGTGGCTGTGTCTGTCTTGTCGTTGCCAATTTGAAAGAATCTTTTAACTGGGTTATGGCTGTTGACGTGGATGACAGATATGGTGCCTTTTTGCAAGAAAAGTGCTTCTTCAAGCATCACAGTCACCGTGAACACTGCCACGCCGGGTCCTGATATAGCCAGGCAGAGCTTGGCCACAAATACAGAGTTGTTTACGATGCTGAGGTGCTCTTCTGGGAATAGTTCGCACGCTAGTGCTATGGCAGCTGCTTCGAGTTGCTGGACTGAAAGCGTAGGGTCAGTTGTTTTGATGCATTGCCACTGTTCACCTGACTGCCATACTGCCACTGCGGTGGAGGTTACCGAAGATGCGTCTGTGAAGACTGTCGGCCCTGGTTGTTGGTCACTGATTTTCGGTGGGAGATCAGTGTCGACGATCGCAAGCAGCTGAGTCCCAGGGGGTTTTGCTGCGTAGTTAATCTCTCCTCCAAAACCAGAAAGGGCTATGGCTAGATGCTCTGACATTGTCGTTGATTGTGTGGAAAGCTGTTTGTGAAAGGGCAGATATATCTTGGTGGGTTCAGTGCCCAAGTGCTTTAGGGCAATTTTCCTGCCTTTCATGATAAGGTTGCTAAGACACTTGACTCCCGGGGAAAAAGCGTGTGGCAATTTTCCTAAGACCACCCATTGTATTGGTTGGGCCTTGTCGGGGGGCCCTTGGGCTAGTGCGCCTACTCCCCCTTTTTTTGTAAAATGGACATATAAATCGATTGGTGCACCCGTGTCCCATCTGGTGAGCGTGCTCACTGACATTTGCCATTCGATAAAATCGAGCGAGCTTGTCACTTCTGGTTTCAGAGTTTTCCATTCCCATGGGTTTTTCCCTCTCAAGAGGTCATTTAGGGGGTCCATGACCTCGGGAGGAATCAGGATGATATTGTGGAGCCATTGTAGGGATCCCACCAGCTTCTGCATGTCATGGAGCATCTTGATGTCTTGGAGAATTTTTATCTGGGGAGGGGTTATGTAGGAGCTTGAGATCTCCAATCCCAAAAAGGTTATACATGGTCCCTTTTTTATTTTTGCGCTTGCGATTTCAAAACCATTTGTTTTTAGAGTCTCCGAGACTGTCGACACTAACCAGTCTACTTGGCCTGCTGATGGTGCAGCAATCAGGATGTCATCCATGTATTGAACAATGGTTGCGGTCAGATCGCTGTGCCGCACTGGCGCTAGTGCTCGGTTTGCTGGGATCTGGCAGATGGTAGAGGAGTTGACCATTCCTTGGGGCAGTACTTTCCACTGGATGCACAGGTTAGGCCATTGACTGTTTGGGAAGACAATGGAAAAAGCAAACTGCTCTTTGTCTTAGTCATGCAGGGGTATGGAAAAGAAACAGTCTTTAATGTCAAGCACTGCACAGGGCTGTCCTTTTGGTATCATCAAGTTCATGGGCTGCAAAGTTTTCGCGGGGCCCATTGGTTGAATTCTTTTGTTCACCTCCCGCAGGTCGTGCAGGAGGCGGAAGCCCTCACCAGATCATTTGGGTATTACGAAGACTGGAGTGTTCCATGGACTTATGGGGGGGTTCTGTGTGGTTCCACTGTAGCTTGTGGCCAGTTAGCTCAAGGAGGCCAGTCATTTGAGGCCTTGACAAGGGCCACTGCTCGACCCACACAGGGTTGACCGATTTCCATGTTAGTTTGATGGGTAACAGCGGGTACGTGGCAGTGGCCCTTAGAATAAATTTGTCACCTTGACTTCCAGCATGGCTAGGGCAGCCCTCCCCAACAAGGGTGGACATTCTGACATAACATATGGGGGAAGGGTGATAGTTCTCCCCGGCCCTCTTTCGGTGCAGAGCCTTATCGCTACCGGTTGGGTACTTTTTCGGGCCCAGGATAACCCTCCAACTCCGCCCACCATGGGGGCCTCCTCCAGTTTCCACTGTAAGGGCCAGCGTATATCTGGGATGACGGTAACGTCTGATCCCGTATCAACCCAAAAAGGGAGACAGATAGCAGAGTCATCAGAGTTGTTATGGAGGCGAAAAACTGCTCACACTATTAGCGGGTGTCTGCCCACCTTCACGGCTAGGGCCACCCAGGGGTCTCACTTCCACGCCTTCATGACCAAGGCCACCCAGGAGCTTCGCCCCCAGGGGGTTGTTCCTGGCATTCCTGAGGTGTAGATTGGTCTAGCTGAGCTGTTGGTTGAGCACAAAATTGGTCATTTCTCAGGAGGGCAGTGGGTGCGGGGACTCCACGCCCCATTGAGGATTGACATAACAGGGCCGCNCTAGGGCCACCCAGGGGTCTCACTTCCACGCCTTCATGACCAAGGCCACCCAGGAGCTTCGCCCCCAGGGGGTTGTTCCTGGCATTCCTGAGGTGTAGATTGGTCTAGCTGAGCTGTTGGTTGAGCACAAAATTGGTCATTTCTCAGGAGGGCAGTGGGTGCGGGGACTCCACGCCCCATTGAGGATTGACATAACAGGGCCGCTTCATGTCCCAAGTGGGAGGGAGCTGTGTGCGGCCCAGATGTCGCCTCCCCCTCCCGTTTCCCTGAGGCTTAGATCTGCATTCTTTGGCAAAATGCCTCTTCTTTCCACATGCCCAGCATGGCCCCCTAGGTCATGTCTGGCATGGGGGGAGTGCTATTTGTGGCTGGGGGCAATTTATTGCTACGTGGCCTGCCTGGCTGCATTTAAAGCATGCCATTACACTAGTTATTGCAGTACAGATGGCTGCCTGGATTGGGGCTAGATGTTCTTCCTATGCGACATGCTTAATCGTGTCTGCGATGTTGGACCCGGATGGTAGCGACTGTAAAATGTTCTTAGTGGCTGAATTCCATTGTTGGTGCATACACTCCGCTAACACAGGGCCTTTCGCTTCTGAGGGCAAAGCTGAGGAATCGAGTGCTGCCTGGAGGCGGTCCACAAATTGTGTAAAACTTTCACTCTCACTTTGCTTTATTGTGGGCCATGGCGATGGTCTGGCGATAACCTTAGAAGCAGAGCAGATAGCCTCTCTAGTGGTGCGGATACTTGTCATGATCTCGTGGGCCCGTAGGCCCTTGGCCTGTGCCTGGGGGGT
>VXBU01008190.1:0-28067 GCA_013400315.1 Bombycilla garrulus
CCCGGGCCCCGCTCGCCGCCCGCGCCGTCAGGAGCCCCCGGGGGGACCTCACCACTGAAGGGGCAGACACCAGGAGGGGAGGGACATTCGCCCTGACTCCAGGGCTTACACTCTCACTGGGAGCACCACAGGGCTCCACATTCCGCTGGCAGCAGCACAAGGCGCCCCAGGCTGTTCCAGTCCCTCTCTCTCGATGCTCAGCCTGCAAGTCCTGGCCCTGGCCACCAACATCAACTGCTGACAAGAAACTGCTTGTCAGGGTGAGGGAAGAAGGGACTCCTTCCCCGGCCCTCCTCTAAGAGCAAGAGACACATGTAAACACAAGCAGCAGAAAGAAACTGGCTCTGCAAGCACTGCCAGCTCATGTTTAAGCAACAGACAAAAGAGTTGAACTGGAAAATCATTCTGCTCGCCCCCTTTGCCCACATGCTGACCCCACACTGCTCAGTGCCATAGGCCCTGTTTCTGCTGAGCACAGCCAAGAATGTAGGCAGTATCACTTCAGATGTTTGCTTTACTCATAAATTCACAAGTCCAACAAATCCAACAGAAATTGGGATTAGGCCTGTACAATCCATATATAAAAAGGGTTGGTTTATTGTAGTTCAAATACATAAACTGAACAATCCCAACATTTCAAAATTAAACTTTAGAAACACAAGTTTAACATTCAAAACAGGAGTATAGTTTACAAGAATTGCCCAGAGTGGGTATGCACAGTCTAATCCAGAAGTATGTAAAGATCACTTTATCGTAAATAAAAATGTGTTTATACAACCGTCCTGGCCTGCTCGGTCACCTCTGGCATTTCCAGCTTCGAGCAAAACTCATTAGACAGAACTTCACTTGGGCAGAGCAACCTGACTGCTGCAAATCAATGGCTGGGGGCAGGAGCAGAGCAGCCTGTGAATAAACCTGGTTTGGTCTCAAAGTCCCTATTCTCCACTCAGCTCTAACCCTGGCTCTAACAGATTTAGCTCCATTCCCAAGGGGGGGAGCAGAGAACTGGGACTGGTGTTTTCCAGAGCAGGCTGTCGGTGATCAGTCATTTCAGCTACCAGAGCGTGTCCCCTCCTCCTGCAGGGACTGTGGCCACCAGGAGGCAGCTGGTGGCACACACACACACACACATATATATATATTTATTTTTATAAATATACATATATGCACGCTCAGAGCACAACACGGTCACCCTTGGGACTCACATGTAGGACACTACTGAGAGGAAAGCCCCAGGTTCCAGACACCTACACCTCACACAGCGCCTCGAGACCCACAGTCACCAGACAGCCCCCACCTGGGGATTTGCCAGTCACGCTCCAATTAACTCATCATAAATACCTTTAACGTGGGGTTTTGTTGCTGTTGGTTCTCCCCCCAGAGATCACTTTATGTTCACTAATGCTGCTTGTGCCCCTGCTCCTCAGATGTTTGGGTATATTGACGGCAATGGATGTGTGTAACCTGACAGATGGCTCATGCAAGCGTTGGGGCTGACAGAGCCCAGGCAGGAGCAGCCTGGGGCAGGAGCAGCCCGGGGCTATTTGGTGGTTCTCCGCGTGGGCTCGGAGGCCGTGGGTGGCGGGGGTGGCCCGCGCCGGTCCAGGTCATCCACGTAGGACACGATGAGCTTGCGCCGCTCCTCGGGCACGCAGTCCAGCACCAGGTACCGCTTGTCATTCTGCAGGATCTTCTCCACATCCTTCAGGTGCTGGTCGGACTCCTGGATCAGCTTTTTGGATCTGAAAGCAAGTGTGAGAATGCCACTGGAGCATGGGGGAGGCACAGGGACAGGCCAGCCAGGGAGGGCCGCAGGGACCTGGCCACCGTGGGATCTAGGAAGACGCCACATTAGCTTGGGATGGGCACCCAACAGGGCACAGAAAACACAGGCTCGTTGCCTACACTTTCACTGTGTTAATTAAGCAACATGAAAAACTTCAGTAACAGGCCTCAACTAGGAAAAAACAGACATCAGTTTGCTGCTGCATGCATGGCAAAGCAGAACGAAAGCCAAGTCCTGCACCGTGGCACTCCCCACCTGTAGGTGATGAATTTGGTCTCCTTGAGCAGCGTCCGGAAGTCGGCTTTGGCAGTGATGTATTTGTCCCGGATGTATTCCTCAAACTCCCTCTGCTTTTTCTGAAAGACCAAAGATAAACATGAACCACTGAACGCAGCTCCAGTGCCACAGAACACACTGAACACCAGCACTAATTACATGTCAATTATACTTTTCCTTACCTTCTACATTTTTAGTTTTTAAAAATCATATTTAACTACTAACACCTGTGTCCCACAGAGCTGACCCCACTTCAGCAGCCACCAGCTCACTTCTCTGTACCCTGCAGCAGACTGGGAGTTGGCAAGAGCGATGCAAGCCACTCACCCTGTCACTCGAAGAGAATTTAATGCACCTTGGATCTTCTTTAATGATTTTTTTCACTTCCTTCCATGTTGATGTTAAAGTTATCTTCAAAAGAAGCAAAAATAATTACATTAAAAGAAAATTAGATTTTAAGAATATGAAATGCAAACAGTACTAACCTCTGAAGACTTTAAATATATCCCAAGACCGCTGACAAACTTGCTGTTAAGTGCTTGGTTGTGATTACTTATACCATCACAGCTGTATTTTTAAAATGAGTTGATTTTACATCTTGACTCTTCTTTCATATTTTGAGATGGCATTTTCAGATCAAGGTCATCCAAATATAATTTACTTTCTGAAGTCTTTTTCTAGTACAATTATGTACTTGGTGTTAAAAATTACCTGCAGAAATCTCACCTCTAAACTAAAATAACTAATGCATTAAAAATCAGGTAAAAATCTCCAGGTTAAATGAAAGCTGTCTGAAGTTGGCACAGAACTAAAAAAGAGGAAACTTCACTAAACCCCCAGTGCACAGAATCAGGGATGCATTCCACAGCACGAGCAGAGCAAAAGTTCAGGTTCAGCAGAACATCAGAATAGATGAACTGGGTAAGACCATACTGATGGCCATTAAGGCAAACACCCTGAATATCTGAAGGAGCGGGACAGTGGGGAGTATAAAATAACTCAGTACTGAAGAAATAAAAAGAAGATGAAAAGATCACTGATTAGAAGTTTGTATGTAAATTAACTGTATGTTCAATCAAAGTAAAACTCCAGATAAACTGGCAAGGGAGAAAAGAGAGTAAGAGAGTGATGAAGCAAAGAGGTCCTGGAAATAAAACCAATCAGACTGTGGGACAGAAAAACAGAAAAAGAAAAATACCAGTGGGCTGCAAAGATTGTCAATTTGAACATCAACAGCTCTCACCGCTGAAGTTTCATCCAGAAGTTGCCTGAAGTGTTCCCTCTTCTTTTTGGTAAGTGCCTCAATGTGTTCATTGAAGAGCTTCTCCTTCTCCTCCCTCTCGAGCAGGGACCCCGACTCCCAGCGGTGATCTTTGCGCAGAGTCCTCCTGGTGTCCGACCAGGACACATCTGAGGAACGCACCTGAGCCAGAGATAATACCTTCTTAAACCACTTTCTCCACAGTTCACTGGTAATTATTATATGCTTTTTTTAAAATCACATTTGAAGTTAAGGTTAAAATAAAAGACAAATCCTTAGCTTTTAAGAAGAGACTGTAGCAGGTTCTCCACAAACACTGAACAGGCAGCAGCAGAAGGATCCCTCCGCATTGGTTAGGAGCAGACAGAGGTGTCCCACTGACCCAGCTGAGCATTCCCAAAACCAGAAAATCCCAGCACCCTCCTTTCCTTCCTGTTCTGTGCCTAACACCCTGTGTTCACCAGAGTGCTTGGAAAGGCAGCCTCAGAGGTCACTTTCCAGAGACACCACGAGCCCTGCAGTGTCCCCCTCTGGATGAGAACCCTAAATGCACAGCCTTCTCTTCCAACCAAGGCAAAACTCCAGGGGAATTCCCCCTCTGTGGAGTGGAACTCCAAATGCCAACAGGCTTCTACAGGGAGCACTAGCCCTGGAGCCGGCCCTGCAAGGGCCTCACCATGTCTGAGAGCAGAGCTTTGAAGTTCTGAATGGCCTCCTCGCGCTTGTGCTGCTCGCGCTCACGGTCGATCTCCTTGGTCTGCTCCGAGCGCGCCTTCTGCACCTCACGCTCACGCTCACGCAGGCTCGCCTCGATGCGCGCCTGCCGCTCCAGCTCCTTCTCCTTCTCAGAGTCTACGTTCTGCAATTCAGCAACAGACTGCCCTCAATAAAAACAACACTTTGCATCAGAAAGAGAATTAAAGGGCTGTCAAACTAAAGGCAGCTCAGAACAAAACACTTTAAAGGGATTTGCGATCTACGGATTACGAAATTTTGCTTCAAGAGCCATGCTGAAGCATGCTGAAGGGTTTATATGGGGGACAAGAATGGTCACAGATCAGCTATTCCCAGGAGCTGTGTCCAGTAACAGACTCGGAATAAGGGAGGCCAAGGGAATCACTGTTGGCCCAGTTTTAGATTCTCAACCATTAATTGCCTGGAAGAGAAAGGTAGGAATATTGGATTAAGAGAGAAGCAGCAGTGAGGGAACTGGGTATGAACACACATCCCTAAAGGAAGCTCAGCTAATAGGGAAAATCACAGCAAAGGAAACGCAGCCCATCCTAGGAGGAAGTAATCGATGTGGTGTCTGTAGCTGTTGCAGGTTTGCAGCCATTTTTACCACCAGTGATTTCAAAGGAATCTTTGAGGCATAACTTCTCCAGATATCGTGTGTGCATGCAAACAGGTCCCACAAACATTCCCCCAGGGACAGAACTTCTAAGTTCCAAGCTGCCATTCTAGGGTACTCCTACAGTAACTGTGGAGCTCTCTTCAGCACAGATCAGCCTGCCCAAGCACACCCGCAGTGTGAGCCTCACTCCCAATGCTCCCTGCCGACCTTGGCTATTTTCTCGATGTACTGCTTGAACAGGTCCTCCCTCTGTGAGGAGCTGTCCACCGCCTTGTACCGTGGGTCAGTCTCAACTTTGTCCTTCACTTTGCTCCAGCGAGACTGACTATCCAGGTGGTGGTTTGCCAGCAGCTCAAAGAAGTCCATTTTGATCTGTTATACAGACAGAAACAGAAAGACAACACTTGAGAAAGACACTTTAATATCCCACGGTTTCTCTTATGAAAAAAGGAGTTGACTTACCTTCATCAGAGGGATCACATTAACATTACATACCATTGCAATTTAGAGCAATCACTAAAACTCTGAATTTAGTTATAACTCCAGCCCAAATTCACTGTTCCTTGAGGCAATTTTTCCAAAGCAGATACGTTTAGGCGATCTGCTACATCTAAGATGAACTCTATAAAGAATGATCCACCAATACACTCTTTATTATTTTACAATTTAAGCTTGTTTTTGAGCTTTTATATATGTCAAATTAACAAGTTACTGATGCTGCATGATAGCGTTTTGCATATCAGTACTCCAGAAGCCATGCAGCTTGAAACAGGGTTCTAGAGAAATCAGCTGTTTATGGACTCATCCTTCAGGTGTACAATTAACAGAGGTAAATGCTTGGATCTGCCAACAAAGAGCCACGTCTTAAGACGGATCTAACCAATAAAGAATAATCCACGTATGGTAATTAAGTAAATTATATTTAGGATGGACATGCACATTTACAGAAAAGTTTAAAGAAAATGTTTTAGTCTACTCTGTCAGTTGGAAATGGCATGTCATGTTTCTGTCCGTAACAACAGCCATTTCAAGGGCTGGCAGAGGATCAATCACAGCAGGTTTTATTCCAATACAACTAGACACGTTTTCATCCAAAGTCCCAGAAGCAGCAGCTGTAAGGGCAACTACTGTGCCTTTATTAGATAGCTTGATTTCTGGGGAAGATGATCTCCCTGTTCCTGCTGCACTTCAGATCTTAGGTCAGCACACACTCCTGGCAGGTTGGTTGGCCTTCCAGCCCCCCCTCTCAAAGCAGAGCGAGAGCCAGGGTTAGGGTTCTGCAGGCAGGGCAAAGGGTCCTGCCTCCACAGCACCCCACACCCTACCAGGGCACAAACCCAACACAGCCTTATGGCACAGAGATTAAAAACCCAAAATCCAGGAGGACGTCTGGCTGTTACTTGCTACTTAGCTCCTCATCCCTTAAGAAAGGGAAACCAGGAGAAGCAGTTTAGCTGCAGAACACTGAGGCTCCTCAGGGATGGGAGCAGATGGACAGAGCAGGCTCCGGCTTTCCAGAGACCTGGCACATCCTCATCCTCCAAAAAGTGTTTAGTTACAGAATGCAGGAATGGAATGAAGATCAGCACCAACACTCTGCAGCCTTGCCCACCAATACTTTTAGTTCTTCAAAATTTTAACATATAAACATAAAAGGCTCTATAGGCTTTCTTTACTATACCAAAGGAGACTAAGACAGTAAAGCAGAGATCAGAGACCAGCCCCTTAAGTGCCAGTGGGATGTTGTGCTACAGCACTACTGCTTTACCTTAAAGGAGCTCAACAAAATGGTAAATAAACTGCTTATTCATTGTAAAATTAAGAATGTTGTTTCAAAACATCATAAAACATGCATGCAGTTTCAAAATATGAAGCTTTCTAAGCCATGGCATTTGAAATATTTGTTAGAAACCAAACAGTTCCCAGCTGTTCCTACAGAAGTCTCTAAGGTAAGGGTATCCCCAAGCTTGTACAAATCACCTGTGTGTGTATTCCACAGGACGAGGTGCCACGCTGCCAGGAGCACCGTGGCACCAGCTGCCACACAAAGCTTCACCTGAGGCCACCACCATGGGCTGCAGGAAGATACTCCTGCAGGAGCTGCCTGCAGCACCCCTCACTGCTGGGATCCCTCTGGAGCTCCTGCCCAGCTGTGCAGCTGCCAGGGAGACCAGATGCAGCCTTGCCAGCTCCTGAGTGGGCAGGAGACAGCTGGTCACAGCCAATTCCCTTAAAGGAAAAGCAATGGCACTTGGGGCCTCAGTGCTCTAAAGCAGTTTTCACTTCACTCAGGTGCCCTGGACACAGCGCAGGCATTGACAGCTCATTTTAAATTTTAAGAAGATGAAAATGTCTCAAATAATTGGTCTAAAGCATCTCAGCAAGGAGTAGGGTTTTCAGATGCCAGCTGTGGACAGGGAGTTCTGTGCCTGCACACAGGGACTCACAAGGTGCATCGGCAGAGCTCTGGCCTGGGGCCAGCCAGCAGCACGAGGAGCAGGGTGTGCAGCCCCACATTCCAGCCAGCCTGGGACAGCTGGGACAGTTCCCACAGCTCATCCTGGGGACACGGCAAAGGGAGCAGCCCGGGCAGCACTACCTGCCCACAGTGCCTGCCCTGATATCCTTACCCCCAGCTGCTCCTCTCTGAGACATGCTGGCATGGGATTTGCTCACTGAAATCAGGCACAGGAGTAAAACCAGCCCCTGGAAAAGCTGGCTGCTCCATCCACATCCCGTAAGGCATAACCCCGTAAGGCAACATGAAACATTATAGATATAATCTAAAACCCTTACGTTAAAGATTTCTGTAAAGTTCACTCTCCCTAAGTAAAGATTTTGGACAGACTGAGAAAGCTTCAGGTTAAATGCCTAAAATTTTCTTTTATGCTTTAAGCACTTTCAAAATCAAAGGAAAATAAAGCTGAAAACATTTCAGGTGTATTTAGAAGTCTTTTTTTTTTTTAACACATTGCAGGTACAACTCTCATCACTTCACAAGGAAAAAAACTAAAAAAATGTAAAGTACCGGAACTGCGGGAGGCTAAAGTCACCACACAGAGATACCAATGCTTTCCTCACTAGGGAATCCCATAATATTTGCGTGTCAGTGATTGACAGCTGTCAGACTGAACTGATTGACAGGCCGCACAGCACATAACTGTAAAGTC
The DNA here is from genome assembly GCA_013400315.1 of Bombycilla garrulus. Classification (NCBI taxonomy): domain Eukaryota; kingdom Metazoa; phylum Chordata; class Aves; order Passeriformes; family Bombycillidae; genus Bombycilla; species Bombycilla garrulus. Next base: position 7,848 of record VXBU01008190.1, read on the forward strand.
TATCCACTTGTTATAAAACAGAATACATAAAATGGTTACAAAAGGCTTTTGGAGAAAAAAAAAACATTATTCAAAGCAAACAAATACAATCTCTTAACTTTTCAACTTTAGAAAAATCATGCAACAACAAAACTAGTATTTATTCTTTAAAGTCTTCAACTGCACTATTAAGCTGAAAAAATGCTTTAAAATTCCATATTCACAATCAAACTGCAGTATGTAAAATCTAGTCTTGAACTGCCTCAGTTCCCCTCTGAAAGCACAATCATTTATGGAAAACAGCAGTGATAAGACAGTGTTTGAGAAAATCAAGTACAGAATCAAATTATACCAGATAACCCAGATTTTAAAAATATGCAAAGCTTCTCCAAGAATTAAACTGTCCCCAAATTCGACCTGTCCCCCAGCATTTCTCTTTCCTGCAAGCATTCCAGGTAGGGAAATCTGCAATAACTTCACATTACATCATAAAAATTGCAGACCTCCACATATCCAAAATGATTGGCCTTCAGAAGTGACCTTTTCCACTCACACACACACAGGGACGTGGCAGCAAGTGGCCCCAGGTTTTGGTGACCCCATCTGATGTCTCCAGGGGGGAGAGCTGCTCCCCACCACTGGCAGTGCAGGCAGTGACAGAGTCCAATAATCTCTAACAGCTGACCTTTAAATCTAATAAGCAGCAGTTTATACATAAGATCTACTTATTCAAAGCTTAAAAAGTCTCTCCCTAACTGCCTGATTTGAGATGGAAAGGGAACTGTTTGAAACGTAAAGAGACTATCCTCAAGGAATTGCAAGTCCTGCCTGCCCCCACTGAGGGAACAGAGAGGTTATGACCAGCTTTGGGGTTCCAGCCAAACAGGGTAAGACTCCTTTGCCTTCTCATGCATCGGAATAAAAAATCTTAATAAAAAAATTTAAATCAAGCATTACTTCAGTTAAGAAGATAATGTTACTGCTTGGGTAAATTAAAAAAACCCAGTGTTGTTGTTTAAGCAAACTCAGCTTCTCAGGTAAACACAATTCAGTTCTAAATATTCTAAAAATCAGTAGAATGCAAACTTGAAATTGTTCAGAAAGAGCAGGGGAGCAGCCCTGAAGTGTTTGCCTGTAAGAGCTCTAGGGAAGTGTAGGCCCTTTCTTGGGGAAGGCTCAGGGAAGCCAAGCACTGGCTCTGTCCCATCTCACTCACACCACTCGCACTGCTGGAACTCAAGAGTCCCCTTACCTTCTCTCCCCTGGTCTTCGAGTCTTCCTTCTCCTTCTTTCTTGCCGCTGTGATAAACTCATTAAACAAGGCCTCTCGATCTTTCATCTTTTCAATTGCCTTGAACCTCGAGTCTTTAGCATGCTTGGCTGCAAATTCACTAAAAGTAGTTCTGCAACAAAATGGCAAGTGAACTCATTTGGCAGAGCTGTCTGGGCTGGGAGGCAGGTTCAGCAGGGAGGTGTTTCCTCTGCTGCAATACATGCCAGAGCACAACTGACAAAAACCCAAAAGGCAAATCCTGTGGTCTCACTACAGAGCTGCTCGACCAATGAACTCTATCAAAGGAGTCAGCACTCACACAAGAGGTGTTTGTCAGAGACTTACAAGGGTTGGTTTGTTCAGGTACAGCCACCTGCAGAAGGGGCAGGTGTAGAGAGAGACTACAGTGCAACCAAGGAGAAGGGAAAAAAAAAAATCTCAGTTGTCTACAAAACTCTTCTTTTCTTTTCTGTGGTTAGCAGTTCAGCCACCAGTCTGTCCAGGTATTTCACAGCTGTGAAACTGAAAATCTCAGGTGCATTCACTTGCAGCCAAACCATGCTAAGAGTTCACCAAGAAAGTCAGCCTTTGATAGGAGTGCCCACAGAACACTGGCTATACCAGCTCTTCCCCTGCAGCGCAGAGCCTGAGCTTGAAGCACTCAGGGCTGAAACCCCTTCAAATGCCATGGGCAGAGGCAGCAACGCTGGGCTTTCAACCCCTCATCCCACAGCGTTTCCCTGACTGTTTTCTCACCTCCAGGGCCAGATTCCAACCTGTGCAGTAGGTACATTACTGCCACTTACCTCGGAAAAAAATCACTACTGTGCTTTTTCCAAGCTCTGATGCAAATCTGGCCCCAAGAATACGTGAGACACTTATAATCATACGAATGTTTTCATCACAGCATGGAAATAATTAGACTTGGAAAATCCAGCCTACTGTTGCTGTAGGGTAAATTGAAACAAGAAGAGAATTTGGTAGCTTATTCAAAAGGATTAGAAAGTGAATGTACAGCTAGTTTGAAGAACAAGAGCTGCTCAAGTGAAGTGGAACACAAACTCTTGAGCATGTTGGACTGAGATAGATGATAAAAAACCAGTCTGGCACTCACAGAAGTACAGCAATATCTTTAGACAAACACTGAAACCAGAAGACAAAGGATAAGATTAAACAAGACAGTATTTCAGCTGGAATTCTCTTTCCCACCCCAGCCCATAATCAGGTAAAGAATCGGTCCCAACACGACATACTGAAGATATGCTGAAAGCTGAGGATAAAGCTAACATAACCGCTTCTTAAGGCATTTCCATGCCTCCAGTCTTCCAGTCTACTACTGAGTTATTAATCAGCTCTGAAGAAATTTAGAAGTTACCACGGCACTGTCACCAAATTTCCAGAATGAGTCCCTGGAAAAAAAACTGAGCTGAAGTGAAACAAATGAGCTGTTATTTCACTGGGAAAGAATTCATGTCAGATGAGCCAAAAGATGCTGAAAGAGGATGCTTTGGAGCTTATCTGGTGACATAAGCATGTATCCCATGACCTCTATGTGCACAAGCTGTGAAACAAGTAACAGCAGTGAAATCTTGAATGCACATTCACTGTCATCCCCTCGCTCTTACTGCTGCCAGTGCTCTGGATGTGAGGGGGGAAATCAGTGCTGTATTAAAGCAACCAGAATATATCATATTTTATCATATCATCAGCGACATCGTTGGTAGCAAGAAAGACATCCCTTCAGCCCCCTCCAAACCCATGAAACCTCCCTAGTATTTCTCAAAGACTTATTAAGAAGAAACAGGGTTATTAAAGAAACTTGTGGTGGATCTGAGGCCTTTCTCACAACCCAGGCAGCATGCTGGGGATTTCTTCAACTTGAGATACGTAAATCACAAGTTATATTATTTCATGCATTAGGTGAATACAAACACACAAAGGAAGATTTCAACAGTATCTCACCATTTTTCTCCTCTTTGCCCATTTTGAACAAGGTTAATCAGCCCAATACCACCCAACATGCTGCATCCTAGCAGAGCTTGTACACATGAACCACATAGAAACTCCTACCTTGGATTAATCTTTGCTTCTTCCATCATTTTCTTGAAATCCTCCTTGGCCTGCATTATTTTATTTTTCTTCTCCTTGCGCTCTTCCTCTGCTCGGGTTTTCACATACTGATCAAACACCTACAGAAACACCAGTCACCCACAACAAATACACAAAGTGACACACAGAAGCTCCAGTGATAAGGGAGGAAAAAATCCCACTTCTTTGCTTTTCTCTTGTTTCCTTTCCCCTCACCACAGAATCGACACAGAGGAGGCAGAAATCCTAGAGACACTTTTCATTTCGATATGGAAATGATCCAGGCTGCTGCACATGCAGGGTGCTGTACCTAACACACCATCTGAGACCCGGGGAGAAGTTCCTTACACATTCCAGTTAACATTTTCCGGGGTCCCATGCTTCAGACACTTCCCATGTTCTTGAAGCTTTCCATTTCCCTACATTGACTCGAAGAAAAGCTGCTGAAGTGAGAACTTGCTTAACAATAAAAATACACTTCAGGTTCCCCCCCCCAAACACTTTTTTAAAAGAAAATAGCTAGATTACTTATTATGCCAATACTTTGACAAGATACTGATGACTCTCACTATTTCATTCAGGTTTGAGCAGTGCTCTGTAGACATACAGCTTCCACTGTGTTAAAATATAAGACCTTCCAACCACAGGAAATAAAGCAACTATCAACACTTTGCCTTGCTGGTTTCTTCCATTTCCAGGTAAACCCTAATCATTACAAAAATCCCTTGCAGTGCTAATTAGTCTGAAAGGTTTGCAGAAACAAAGACTGAGGATTCATATAAACCTGTAGTAGCTGTGTCTGCATGGGAAGTGAATTTAACTTCTTTACCTGTTTCCTTTCTTTTGGGTTGAGCAGCAAGTAACGAGGATCAAACACAATCTTGTGCAGCTCTTTCTCCCATGTTGAAAAGGCAGAGACCTTTAATTAAACAAAGATGGATATACAAATTATATGGGAGTCGTGCAGTTTTCCTTGAAAACACTAAGATGTAATGAAAAGAGGGAACCAAACTCATCCTGGAGTTTTCATCACTAATGGATGACAGAGGCTATCATAGAAAGTTTCAACTGAAATTTCCTCTGAAAACTTCTAAAGTATAATACACACTTATTTACTACTGCTGTGTGACATTAAAATGTACATCGAAAGAAAGCCTTGAGAAGCTGTGTTCCATAGGCAGCTGGAACCACTTCCATTTTTTAGTTACCATCCAAATTTATATTCAGGTAGTCTAATTTATCAAAATTGATTGGCATCAAGTAGATTTCTTTAGTTAACTAAAAGCAAAAAGTCTCCCATTTAAGGATAAGACTGTACAGACTAGAGTGGAAGTTGCTGCTTTTCTCAGTAGGAACATTTTCAAAAGCATTAAGGATGTGTCCACTTCATGTGTCCTATTCAACTTCAATGGCAATTTCCACTTAGGTAATTACTTAATTTGAGGAAAAACCTGAGGGGGGGAAATTATGTCTTGACCCTGGCATTTCAGTTACATGGAAATCAAAACTTTGCTGTAATTGTAAGTTTCTTTGAAATCTGGAGTCTTGTACCAAGACCATTCCTGGTCGGAGGAAGGATGAGATTGTTGCCACACACAAAGTGTCACAGGTTTGGAACTCGACAAAAACTGAGAGCTCTGCATGAACGTCCCTCTCTCCCTCCTCACACACACACACACAGATTTCTGACCCCTCTTTCCAGCAGCATGTCCTTGAACTGCTTCATCCGAGCCTCCAGCGGGACGATGGCTCTCTCTCGAGCAGCTTTAATCTCAGCCTCCATAGCAGCCTCCTTCTCAGAATCAATGTCTTTGATATCATCTTTCCTGAAAAAAAAAAATCAAACATGAAGTGTAAGTTGGGAAGTAGAATGCCAGCTCTGGAGGTCAGAACCTGAACCACACCATCACTGATCACACCAGAAGAACAGGCTCACAATCCATGAAAGCCATTCTCAGAGGTGGACACGAATGCTTTCCCACCCAGAGCTCAGGAGCCAAGGTATTCCAAGTAACTTCAGTGCCAACAGATCACTTCAAAGCAATCAGCACAGTCTGGCTGTATTCAAAGGTCTTGCCAGACATGCAGCAGATTTTACATTAACAGCACTGATTTTCTAACCTTCTGTTCTGGGCCATAAGGCACTAATGGAGTTTGTGCAGGTTGGGAACACCTCACAATCATGACACCAAGAATGCTGAGACACAGGTGAGACCTCATCCATCAAAAAGCTTCTGGGGAAGTGTGCTAATTTAGGTTTACTAAGAGCAAACGCACTTCATCCCAAACAAACCCCCAGCCCTTACTGCTAACAGCTCCATGATCCTCCTTAAGATGACACAGCCACAAATAACATGGTAAAACCACTTTTAAAACAGCATGTGTATCTCATACATCACTTCCAAAAGGCAAATCAGACCAAAACACATAAACCAAATCTGCAAACATTTGTAAGAGTGAAAATGTAGGAAAATACCTTCCACTATGAAAATCTAGGTGGCAGGATATTTTCACAACGAAGTCTTGCACCCAGAAATTAACAAATAACAGAAGCAAGCTATTTAAAATACACTACACTCAAAATATTCCTTGCATTCACTAACTTACACCATTTATTTCCACCTCAAATGACTTCCAAAACATAGGCTATTTCCTCTCTGCCCGGGCTTCAGCTATCTCAGGAAAATATCAAACACCTGAGCTGCTGAGCAGCAGAAAGCTGATGACTCTTTTCATCAACCCTCTCTGTTCCCATTCTACTCTGCTGGACATACATGGCTCAAGTAACAAACTTCAGTTATTTTACCTACACAGATCACTTGGTATTGAAAAAGCAAAAACTTACTTGCGCTTTTTTATTTTAATAGGCTCATCTTCATTTGCTTCCTCTGCAGCATCATGCTCTTCTCTAACTGTAACAGATTTCAAAAAGATTTTAGATTTTATACTGATGAAAAATTTTAAACTTATGAGTGAAACCTCATGCACAAACCAAAGACAACAAGTGCAGCAATTGTGTTCTGACAAAGGGAGAAGACACGTGGTTCTCAGTCGTTTTCAGAGTAAGTGACACCATGGGAATTTGGGGACAGGACCCCAACAGTGGACTTCAGCCAACTTGAAATTTGAAATGACAAACACTGAGCTCTTATTTTTAGAGGAAAACAACTCGGGCTAAACAGTCTAATAAGTCATTTGGATCTACTTGATTACCTGCACTTTGCTCTCCTCCAACTACAAAGCAAATATGTCATCCCAGGACCATTTCCTAGAACTCAGGCGAGAGAGAAATCTTATCTCAGAAGCCTTCTGAATGTTCTCTCTCAGCAGCTATTGCCAAACTCTACTCCAACTGGTGATCTCAAAGTTAACTCCTCCTCTGTGAGAGCCCATTCGTACATTATGATTAATCTTTTCTGGTCTCTTATAAAACAAACACAATCCCCTTTCTTTAGTCAGTAAAAACTGTGGGGTTTTTCAACCTGTTGGCATTTAGCAAAACAATGCACTTTGTTAGTATCTACTTTCTTCAATGGGCTATCTTTCCTCCAAAAGGACTCTGCAATCTGCATGCCACATTTATACACCTTTTCAGTATGTCCTTACATTTCTGCCACTTATTTAAATGTTACAAGCTTTGGAAAGCAAAGTGGTAAGTTATATTTATGCTTCCTAAGAAGGCAATAAGATTGCTCTTACTAAGTTTTTTTCCTTCTTCCATTCCCTTTTTGTGAGGAGGTTCTTGAATAATTTTGTCCACATCAGCTCTCCCAATGAGGTCGTCGGGCCGGTCCCACATGGACAGCCGGGTGGTGGGGTTGTAGAAGAACACTCGCTCGTCACCAGTCCACACCACGCACCTGGAGATGGCAGGGGAGGCCTGGGTTACCTTCACTCACTGGCACCTGCTCCACGCTCACAGACTGCAGCACCATGGTCACACACTCACAGCACAACTGCCAGCCATTCCCACTGCCCAGCTGGGACCCTGAAGTGGTGCTTTTCTCTGCTGCCAGATTTGAGAATACAGTATTTGAAATGTGAAATGGAAATTTTAAGAACGCAGCACACTGAGAACACACTCTCCACACACTACCACTTTTTCGAACTGCCCAGCAGCAGCTGTGCCAGTCCCATGGCAGCAGTCACCTACCAGGGGGTGCCTGGAATAGGCGTGGTGGCCACTGGCTTGGCCTTCTGAGCTGCCTTCTCTTCCTCTGTCATTTCTTCCTCTTTTGGCTCCTCAATGAAAAAACAAGTTTGAGGATCAGGCAATGACAGCTGGGTAATTATTACTTACACAGTAACCAATTTGTTTTACTGAAACCATGCTGACAAGCAGCTCACAATGACACTTCATCCATGCCTTGAACAGAAGCACTGGAATTGCAATAGCAGCTGCTACTCCAAAATCTCAATTCCAAAACCTCTATGCATTTCATTACCTTTTGACTTTGGCAAAACCTTACTTAAATACCTTCCTGGATCTGCATGGATCCTGGAATCCAGGAAGGTCTGGATACAGGTGTAAGGGTGTATTTTCTGACAAAGGAATTTTCATTTATTCTTACAATTAGTTTATTTGATAATGAGATACACAGTATCAAAGAGTGAAAACCTGAAATAACTTCTGTAGCAGAAATCAGCAAACTGGTAACTACCTCAGAAGTAAACAGGGTGGAGTGCTGGCAAAACCCGGCAACTGAAATCTGTGGTTTTGCCTATTAAACTACACTGAAATTCACAGAAATAAGGATAAAAGCTTTAATTTTTATCTAAATACCCCTTAGCATCCTCAAAAAATATGCTGTTCAGCACAGCAAAATGCCTCCAAAATGAAAAGTTACTTTTGTTTAACGCAAAGACTAGAGTCCCTTCCAGGACACGTGTTCCCAACAGCCTAAACTTAGCAGTTACAGCATGGGGGAAAGTGTGAGCTTTAGGCCAAACTCTTCAAAACAGTGAAGCAAAGAAATAGAGAAAAAACTATTGAATAGTTCAAACAATCTGGACAAGTTGCATTTTCTGAGTACCATAAAATCAGTGAGAGAACACCACACCTGTGTAATAAGACAACCTCTGTCCCATGCTCTTATTAACTTCTTAACTGACATATTACATATTTTTCTTTTGAATATTCTTTTTTCCTTATGTAAAAAAAAAAATCACAATAGAAAAAGATCTGAGTCCAAAAATGGAGGCTCTCAAATCCCCTCAGGAATTTAGGAACTTGAATTAGTAACCATGGTTCCTGCCAACCTGCCTGGGCTAAGATGCAGCTACAGCTGAGGGATGTGAGATTTCAGACTGGCTTTTGGGTTCAAGGTCTTTTACCTCCTTTATCAGTTCTTTTATAGGTTCTTCTTTAGACTCTTCTTCTTCCGTCTCCATTGGTAAAGACTCCTCTGAGGGCTCTTTAATTGGCTCTTTGACCTTCTCTTCCATTTTTTCTAAATAAAGATAACAGTCTTCTTGAGTATTATTAGGAAACCACTACAGAACCACAACAAATTTCTTTTTATCAGTATAATTTTCCAAATACAGCACCAACCCAAAGCTTCTTCTCAATATATGCTCACCACTTTCTGTCTCTCTTGGGCTTTACAGTGTCTGCTTATAGTCGTAGTTATCTCCTGTGCCAAGATCTACTTGGTACTGGAAAATGAAATATTGTAAGGCAGCTATTATACTAAAAGGCTGACTGAAGGGTACTATCAGAAATGCTAAATCAATAATAATTCTTGATCAACAGTGCAACACTGAAGATTTTCACATTTAAATGCTGCAGACAAAATAAATAAAAAATCAGACATTGTAGAACCACCTGGGGATTTCTCTGCACTCTTTTGCAAAACCTATAAAACATACAATCTCATCTCAGCAAAATTAGTCTTTGCTGTCTTACTTTCATCTCAATAAAACGATCATTATTTAACCCAATTTATTAGGAAGATGGGCATTAATTGAACCAACAGTGTAAGTGTCCTGCATTTGCCTAAACAAAGACTTCTTGTAACTAAAAATTCAGGAGATGATAAAAGGCAGAACTGTTTGGATTTGCTTTCTTAAAAGACTTTATGAACTGATAAGAGCCACAGGACTTTTGCCCCTTCCTCCTTATTTATCACAGAACAGCAACCTCCCTCCATACAACACTAGCCATGGATCCAATGTGCGTTTACATGAACACAAGGTAGACATGTGGACAGGGGGAGGACAACATCGTTTTACTTCATACTCCAAATCTATTTATACATTTAGTTTTATATCTGAAATTCAGCACAGTGACCTTCATTTTTTCCTGGTCTACAGCCCTCAGTGACTTTTCCCCTCAATTCCCCTCACTTTCTGTCTGCAGCTGGAGCCTTCTCCAACACGTGTGCAGGGGAGGTTCCCACTTTCTACCAGCACAGGAACATGCATATGCCCTCAGCACAGGATTTGGGATCTAGAGCCAAACACTCCTACAGTACACCAGGAAACACGCTGCAGCTTCCAGACTGAAGACCAACTCATGTGGATGCTTACAATCAGAACTTCAAAATACTCTTAAGGGAGGCCAGGGATTAGAAACACTCCCGCTCGCACTTTCAAACACAACCACTGATGGTCTGAGCCATGTTCCCAGCATGAAGCTGCAGTTAAAAAAACCCAATAAAGTACCTTTCTCCTTCAGCTCTTGGGGTTTCTCCCACGTGGACTCCAGAGTCCTGTTGTTGTAGTAGTAGGTCTTTCCATCTGCAGTTTTGTACTCTGTCCACTCGGAGACGGCGGCGGTGCCGGCCAGCGTGGCCGGGGAGGCGGCGATGGCCACCTGCGGGTGGATCATGGGCACGATGGGGGGGGCCATGCCCGGCAGCACTCCTGGGCAGGGGACAAGAGCGACAGCGACAGGAGACAGTCAGTGACACTGCAGGGCACAGTACCAACACCTAGCACGGCACTGACTGAACTCACAGAAATTCAACCCAGAGAAATAAACAGAAGGATTGTTTTCAAAGTTAAATTGGAATTCAAGGTGTTGTTACCAAATTTCCTTCCTTGTGTTCTGCAATCAGAACATTCCCAGGCAAACTGGATTTTAATTAATTTGTGTAATTCTGCAAAGCACAAAGCTTGTAAGCTTTCAGACATTTATTCTACTATTTCAAAATCAGGTTCTCTACTTATTAGAAGTCTTTATCAGATGCCAGGTTCTCTATTTATTAGAAGTCTTTATCAGATGCCTGCAGCAAATAATTAGGATTAAGTTTAGTCCACTGCTTAATTATGCTGTCATTGTACGAGATATTCCTCTTAAAAGGCAACAGTGGATTGAATTTGAGCCATAGAACACAGAATAGAACTCTGATAAATCTTAAATACTGGCATTAATTCAGAGCCTTGGATAAAACCTGATGAGAATGAAACAGTATCAGATTGTTGGGTTTGTTTAGTACTGCGAACTCACTGAAAAAAACAATTTTATTGAAATCCTAAAGCAAAATGGCAAGTAAATAGCCAAAGAAAGCCAGAATGCTGCAGTATCCTATTATCTCTCCAGTCATCCCAACAAACTGAATATAATGAACTGATTTGGAATGACAAGTTCTAGAACAACCAATTGGATAGGATTGGTACTTTAAGATCATAAATCTGAGGCTTTAACATTGAAAAAGTCTCATTGTAAATAACAGAAATCACACATTACACATTGCCATAACGTGCTCTTAGCAAGTGAGTAATCCACAACTGAAATGTGAAAGTTCACACTCAGACGCACAGACACACACACAACATGCGAGCACAGCCAGCCACTGCACAGGTGGAGCAGGAAAACAAAAATCCACACAAGAAACTAGGAACTAAGTATGGGCATGAGAGTCACGTCATTACAGAACTCAATGGTTACAGAAAACTGTACAGGAGTTTGGGTACAGAATAAGCTGACACTAACAGTTACTTGAGGAAGTTATCTCTTGACCAAATATGATATTTCATTTATACTGGTTTTGAAAATAAAGTATATGTAATCATTCAAGTGGGGAAGCAAATAAAGAAATAAAAGAAACAACCACATTCACTACCATGCCAACTTACAGACAAAACGAACTAGGATGGGTTTGGAAATTACCGGTCTTGGTGGTAGCGACTGTCTTTACATACGGGCAGCTGACTATTTGCATCATTGCTACACCTGCAAAACGGATAGGAAGCATGTTGGAAAGCTGCCATGGGATGTCAGCTACCACGGGCTGCTACGGACTTCCTGCCACAATTTGGAATGCCATAAGCAGCTGGCAGAGTAGAAGCCTTCCAGCCAAGAAAATGTGAATTACTTTTGCTCCAACATTTTAGGCCAGATTGAATATAAAACTAATTTTAAGCTGCAGCAAGAGTCTCTCCCTATGCTAAACCAGCTGCTTAGCAAGTTATTGGGATGTCATTACAAAGAAAAAATGTATTTCAGTGAAGACTCAGGGGTTTAAGTTCATCCAAGGGGGAATGCAGCTCCCCTTATAGGGCAGCACCACAGGAAAATATCCCACTACTGGGGCTGCTTCCACAGGCAGCCTCTGGTGGGACACACCTGTGGGGAGCAGCAGCACAGTGAAACCCACAGGCTCTGAAGCTCCCAGTCTGCTGCTGCAATTAGAGAGCAGAGCAAGGGAAGGAAGACAGGTCTGAACTAGTCAGAGCAGCAAAGCAGGGCAGGGTGGACAGCCAAGTGCAACCCAGAGGGAAAGCTGAGGGGATGAGGGTCATTACAGCAAGGCTGGATGTGAAAGAAAGGGGTAAAAGAAATCAAAGCAATGAAGCTGCAGACAGAAGTACACAAAGCTGCACTAGGTCAGGGGCATTTTCTTCATTTTTCATTATTGAGAATGTCGTGAGCTGAAAATGCTTTAAAAACCAAAACTCGCCCTGAAACCTGAAAGAGGTGGCACCATGCACTGGTCTGCTCTACAGCTCAGTCAGAAATGATACAAAAAGGCACAAAAAGGCAAGCAGCTCATCCTCTTTGATCAGATCAAAATCAGTAGGAAATCAGGCAAGGCTGAGGGGAATGCATTTCCAAAACCTCCATTTTGGGTGTGGAAGGCAACTGTAGAAGTGCTCTCTGGCTGGTCCAGTCTGGATGCTCAGAAACTTAAACACTTCCCTTCAAAAGTTCAAATTCATCATGTGAGGTGGGAAATGCTCCAGCGGAAAATGAAATTAAACCCCTGTTTAAAACCAAAGTAGGTTCTGCATTTGGTCATTAGAGATCTAGTATGCAAAATATACATAAATACTGCCAATTTATTTGAAAACAAATTTGTGAGAAGACAGAATTGAATGTTTTCTAAAAAGAATTTCAATGAGACAATTGCAACTAGTTTTGTTTTTAAAAGTATTGAATTGAGACATAAAAACATTGACTCAAACAGCACTGATTGAAGTGTTTCTCTAAACTGGAAGGGTGGTCATGTTATGTACCTAACAACAGATCTGAAAATTCGTTTTGTTAAGGAAGTTACAGCATGTCTCCAATGTGAGTCAATACAAATAACACTGTCTGGGGCTCGCTGGAGTTAGGGATGCTGCAGCACAGATCAGACTGAGCAAACACCCAAGCTGTTTCTGCTGCCAAGGTCATTCCCAAACATAAAACTGACTTAAAACATAGGAATTGAGAGAAAGCAGACTTACTTTTTAAGATCTGAGATATCACTAATGAACTATTTCATTACTCCTTACTACAGTTCAACACAGAGATTAACTTTGAAATCACTTGACAGCGGCATTGTTCAGCTCTGTCCCTGTAACTTCTAATCCTCTGGCTGATATCATAGCTGGAGCTGAAAGCCCCACACATCTAGAGCCCAACCTTGCTAAGACCTTCTGACTTCACCTGATACTGCCTTGAAGTAATTTGACATCTCTTCTGTTCCTTGTTACTGTAAAATATTTTACAGTTTTCCTTTCCTTTTACGGTGTTTAGAAACCATCACAACCAACTCAAGTCAGAATTAGCTGAAAGACACTGACAGATTTCATTCTGTAACTAAGCAAACTGACAAACCAGACCCACCAGTGGAAGCAGCACTTGCTGCAAGGTGCCCTTCCTACATGCTATGGGCTCCACCTGCAGCCCAGCTCACAGGAGAACTGGTCAGAGCCAACACCTCTTACCAGGGAAGCTCTGAAAAAAAACAATTTTCAAATATGAGTTTCAGGAGAATGATGCTCCTACTCTGTCTTTGCTCCTGTACTTCACTGCTCCCAAAACATTTTGATTGAGAGCTCACAATAAAGCCCAGCCTGGGCATACATCCAGAATCTCCATTTCCACTGTTCTGACGATCCCATTTTACCCAACAGGTCACACTGAGTAGATTATACCCCTCACAGTGTGCAACGACCCTTCATTCCTGCTGGTCCTTTGCTGGCAAGGTTAGAAATGGCACTTGAGAGCATTCAGCTGACCTCTTTTAAAGCTTAACTGTTTTTATTATTCTTCCACACCTCACCAACAAACAGACTTCTTTCTCCTACCTTTATTAATTCATTGTTCAGCCTGGAATATCATGCTCAGAATAATATTTGTTTCCTGGTTTAAACCAACGAGTGCTACACTGCGATTTCCTTTTCGACCCAATACAGATTAAAGTAGCTCTGCCCAGTTATTTTAGAACCTTATTCCAGAAGCAGAGGCAGCTAAAGCTGGTGCTCTCTTCTTTAACTGCTTTCAGGCTTTTTTGTCTTATCAAAGTAGTGTTCTGAAGGGTTACTTTTCATCCATCCAATTCAGTGGGGAGGTGAAGGCCTCACTCCACACCCACTGGGTGGCTGCATTGGGAGGACAGCAGGGAAGTCACCTCACTCAGCTGTTACAGAGTCAGAAACATGAAGATGCTGCTTAGAGCTGCTTCTTTGTCATTTAAAATTTGAAACTAACTTGGATCCAATATACCTGCAGTCTCCAACCTCCCTCTGCAACTGAAAATCATCAGTTTCTGGTGTATGTTTTAGTGCCACTGTGCACTGAAACACACTCATGTTGTATCAGAACAGGAACTCAGCAGTACCCACGCAAATGAAGGCGGTGTGTAAGGGCTAAATGTCATCAGTGGTCTCCTGGGAGGCCCTCTGCAACAACTACAGACAGTGAGTCCAACATTTTGCCAGCCTAAAATTCCTTCCTTAGGTATCTAAACATTTTGTAAAAATTTAAGAAACTATGATCTATCCAGAAGAAGTGTGCTGCCACCTAAGACTCCTTCTCTATGTTCTTTAATCCTAAAGCCTGTGAATAACAACACCCTGGCATCCTAAATGCCTCATTATGGTCCTCAGATCACACCTCAGCACTCAGCATCCTACACAATGGCTGCAGCCTAAGAGAACTGGGAACACCTGATTTCACTGGGGTCATGATTTCCATGGCAATTCTTCCTGCTCATCCATGTCCTGGTGAATATTTATGCACAAGACTTAAGGTCTAGATCAAGTAAGTAGAAAAAAAATTAAAGCAATATTGCAATTAGTAAAATATAGCGCTCAATATCCTCATTTAAACATTACATGTTTAAATGCAGCTGTTTTCTGCATTAGAGAAGAAAAAAAAAAAAGTTCTTTCTTAATTAAAAAGTCTGTCTGCTAACCCTGAATTCTTTCAGAGATACTCTGAGGAGAGGATCCAGGCAAGTTCTGTACACAGTGGACACATGAGTGCAAACAACTGACAACATGGACATGTAGCAGACAAGACAATTACAGTTTGCCAATTTACCTGGAAGTGGAATAGGCATGCCAGGAAGGGGGACACGAAATGGAGGTACCATTACTGGTGGAAAAGCAGGAATTGCTGCAGTTGGTTGAGGTACTGCATGAGGAACTGCAGGAGGCAATGTCTGTGGGACTGGCTGGGGTACAGTCTGCACAGGTGTAGCAGAAGGAGCAGAGGTTGAAACACTGACTGATGGTGTGGCAACTGAAACACCCGAACTCGGGGTCTGGTCTTGTGTGGTAGGTGCTGATAAAAGAACACAAAGAACACCTTGTATCTTAGACACTGCAATATATTGCTGCAAACATACTGGCGCTCTGTTTCCCCGTATCAAGCAGGTATGCTTAGATATAACCAGCAGGAAGTCACTCCTGGACAAAAAATGCTTTGCCTTCTCTGGAACATTAAATATCCACAAAGAAAGTCGATTTCCAATTTCAATTTGTGCCATTCTTTACACCTAACATGTTTCCACAGCAGTAGCAGGGTTGTATCAAAGGACAATACAGGCTGAAACGATGTTCTGTTCAGAGAAACAGAAAGGGAATATTACAGCAAGTTTCCAATGGCAACAGGCTGTCCTGGTGTTACATGAACACAGGTTCTGCTTTTAACAGCAGCAGCACGTGCATGACAGCATTCTGCCTTAATCTATGCCAGGTTGCACACCCAGAACAGAGAAACATCAATAAAGATGTTTAAATAAGCAAGGAAAAGGAAAATACTTTTCTTCAAGAGCTGCAAGAACTTTCTTGGTCTTCAGTGCCTCCCACCAGAGACACACACAATTGGCATTCAGTTCTATAATCCTTGCAGCATGACTGGTTTCAATTTCAAATTGTTTCAATTGGGAGCAAACAGTCTCACAGCACAGGCCAACAGGAACTTGAGACAAGTCTGCTTAAACTTGTAAACTCACTCTGTAAGATTTGGTGCAGAGGAGAAGGGAAAAAGAAAAAAAATAAAGAAACCACACCAATTTACAGCCATATTCCAATGGGCACACTGTACATTTTCTATTACTACTAGAAACATTCCAAACAACATATCAGTATTAGCATATTTAAATAAAGATTTTTTAATTTTCGGTAAGTGTTTCAGAAAGGATGAGAGTGCTTAGCAGTGCCTAACATTTAGGGAAACAGAGCAGACAGTCAGTATGTGATTTGTAAGACCTAAGTCATATCAGTATAAGGCAAGAATGAAGCTCAGCCAGAAGTCCCAGGGTTTTTTAACAGGCCAAGTCTAAGAGTTAAAAAAACTATTTTAAATTATAAAATTTCATAATCTAGGCACAGACACCAACAGTAACAGTTCTTGAAAGCAAAGACAAAGTTTAGCAGATAGAACAGGTAGAAGTGGAACAGATTGTCAGCATTCAACATTAAGAAATTCAGAGAAAGTGCATGAAGTGCTGCTCCCAAAGCATGACTAGCTCTCCCCAGCCTGACACCACGTCAGGAGCTAACATTCACCTCCCACCTGACCTGTTACTCAGTACAACAACTAGAGCATAGCTCAACACAGTGAATGAACACCACACTGAGCTACCCTTCCAATTAAACAAAATCCCTGAAATGCTTTGAGCAATAAAGTTCTTTACTGCTCTAATGACACGTCCTCCCTCCAGCCTTAATGAAAGCAGAACTGGAGGGTCACCTAAATCTGACTCCCTTTCACGCACAGATTCTGAAGTTCGGGTTAGGTGGTGAGTTAAGCTTGTCTCATCTGTTACAGGAAAAAGATGAATTCCAGAGAATGCAACTGTACCCCACAGCAGGAGCTGGAGCAGTTCCCCTCCTGCATCCTTCCTGGCCTGGCTCAGTGCACACTCGAACCAGGGCAGCCACAATGCCCCATGCCCAGTGCCAGACTGCTGCTCAGCACCAGGGCTGGCTGTGGCCCTTCATGCCACACAGGCTGCTCTCTGAGCTGCTCCCTCCCCTGCACACCTCGCTCAGGGCACGGGGACTGACCTGTCTGTCTGCCTGCTGTGACACACCCCCACAAACACTCACAGTACCTAGCACACACCTCTGTGGACATGCACTGAGGCACCTGGGCGGCACACACCTTCCAAAGCGCAGCGCAAACCACGCTGTTCTGTGCACAGCCACGCACTTACGTGCATGCTGCACAAATTCAGTCCCCTTTCCTTAGCTGGAAAACCCTTACAAGCAAAGGCTCAGTCCATGGAAGCAGCAGTGATCTCCAGACTATCATTCAAAGGTCATAAATTAACAAAAACGGCTCCAAGGACTTTGTTTTTCCTCTTTGTGGAACTCTAGAAAATAGGAACTGAGAAGGCTTAGGCAGAAGAATAATGCTAATAAAAGTAATACAACAAAGAAACTCTATTCTGTAATCAATCAATGCCCACAGACCAGCAGCTCTGAGACTCGAACTACAGGAACACACGCCATGAAGAAAATGAGGAAATTGCTACAACTAAGCTACCTCAGATCACAGTTTCTTGTGAAACATTTTTAAAACAATTTAGCTCTGTCTATAGTCAAAAGGAAATAGATGTGCATAGCTCCGAGATGATGTGATAACAGCAGAAGAAAAATATACAAAGACCTGAAGAATTCTTTGAGACTGGGGAGAAAAAAAGTTTGCATGCAAGGTTTTTCTGTACTTTAAATTCACACTCCATGCTGAAGCAACCTCATCCTGAATACCCAGGCTTTGCCGCAGCAACACCCCATGCAGCATCCCCACACCCTGCTCCCAGCCCCATGAGGCCTGAGGCAGCCTCAGATACTCACTGGAGTTGGTCTGGGACACGGAGGTGGCCGTGGTGGTGGTGGAGGTGGTGGAGGACTGCGTGCTGGAGGAGGTGGAGGGAGATGCTGCAGATGCAGGGCTGCTGGTGGTGGGGGTGGAGGCCCCCACGGCCTGGGCCTGGGCCGCCAGCATGGGCGTCAGTTCGGACTGCTGGATGACCTTGACCCCGTCCGGCTTCGTCCATGCCGACTCACGCGTGCGGGCATTGTAGAAATAGACCTGGGGAGAGCGGCCCGTCACAGCCCGGCCATCACAGCCCAGCCTGCTGCGGGCCCCAGCTCCTCCAGGGCGCCCCAGCGGGGCCCAGAGCAGGAGCACCCCTGGCACCCGCTCACCTTCCCGTCAGGAGTTTTGTTCTCCACCCAGATCTCCTCGGCTGGGGGCATTGCTGGCGTTCCCGGCGCGGAGACCGGCGGCATTCCTGGAGGGAACATCATACCGGGAGGTGGTGGCATGCTACCCATGGGAGGAGGCATAAATGGTGGTCTCTAAAGGCACACAATAACAACAATGATGACAATGATAACAACAATGGAATTT
Organism: Bombycilla garrulus; assembly: GCA_013400315.1. Classification (NCBI taxonomy): domain Eukaryota; kingdom Metazoa; phylum Chordata; class Aves; order Passeriformes; family Bombycillidae; genus Bombycilla; species Bombycilla garrulus. Next base: position 26,267 of record VXBU01008190.1, read on the forward strand.
CAAGCAGTTTTCCTTTCTCAGAGAAGCAACAGACACTACACCACAGTAAGGACAGCTGTGCCAGGCTAGGATGCTTCTCTAACAGCCCAGTGCTCCCAGCTCAGGGAATGTGCTTCCTGCCAACCCCCCACCCATGGCACAACAGCCGAAGCCAGCACGTCACTGCTGAGATGCAAACATCAAGGCACCTGAAAAAGCTGGCATGAACAGAAATGTGGTCAAAGAAAGTCCAAATTTCCTCTCATGAAAAGGAGAAAATATCTCCTTTTGGAGATATGGAAGGCGAGATGGAGAAATGGAAGGAAGAGAAAGAATGGAAGAGCTGTTCCCAAATAGCTGCTGCTCAGACATCCCCATCTGTCAACCAAATACCCCAGAAACCAAATGACCCTCCCAGGAAAGAAATGTTAAAAAAATCTAAATTACAAATAAGCATACAATTTGTCAGCACAGCTGAGCAGTGAGCTGAATTAAAATCCACTACACCCCTAAATTCCCACTAACTAAAACTCTAACTAGTGCCAATTAAAATAAAATAAGATAAAATTACATGTTCATTATTGCATGATAAGAAATCCTGACCTGTCCTGCACAGTTACCTAAAAGTTTGAACACCTGTTTGGAATTCAAAGTACATTCAGTTCTTTCATTTTACTTGTTTACTTGGACTGTTTGAAATTCCCTATATGCAACAAGTACAGTGAGCACTTCCCCATTCTAACCACGAGCCCCTGACCACCACATCTGCCTCTGCACTGGACACCGGGCAGAGGGTGCAGCCAGCCCTGGCAGAGCACCGTGCCAGCAGTGTGAGACCTCCAGCCACGGCTGGTGCTGCTGAGGAGCTGCAGAGCTCAGGCCTGGGTGACAGCTGGGAGCAGCAGCACACCCTGCACGGAAATCAAACACACAAATCAGGGAGACACCCACAGCCAGGCCTGGGATCCAAAGGAGCTCTGCTGGGCTCTTCCAGATGTAATTACAAGGAGTGGATTTACAGCACGTGGCACCATTCAGCTCCTCAGCCTGCCTACAGGCTCTGACCCTGCCCTGTGGACAGGCACCCCCACCAAGCAATTCAGTAACAGCACAGGGCAAGTCAAACAACCCATTTCTCATTCACAAAGGTGCTGTCCATTGCAAACTATTCAGGCCTCTGAAAAACACACAGAAGACCTTAAACCATCCATCAATGTAGCAGCAGAGGAGCTGAGAAGAAGCTGTATTTGCACATACAGGTGGTGTATAACCCCACACCTGAGCCCGTGCTCTCATCATGTGTGCTGTTCCCTTCAGCCATTTCAGTGTCCATTCATACTATTTCCACATAATCACAGAATCAACTGCATTGGAACAGCCCTCCCAATCCCCACCTTGTCCCCAGCCCAGAGCCCTGAGTGCCAGGTCCTGTCCTTCCCTGGACACCTGCAGGGATGGGGACTCCAGCCTCGCCCTGAGACTGCTTCTGTCCAGGCTGAGCGCCCTACCTCCCTCAGCTGCTCTCATCAGACCTGTGCCCCACCAGCTTTACTGCCCTTCCTGGACAGGCTCCAGCACCCCCATGTCCTTCCTGAAACCGAGGGGCCCAGAAGGGGACACTGCCACGCGTGAAAACAAACACAAGATCCCCAGATCGCACTGAAACAACCCAGGAGAATTCCTTACCTGCAGGTGTGGAGGCCCCATGGGCGGGGGGATCCCCCCCGGCGGCGGCATCGGGGGCATGCTGGGGTCAAAGGGGGGCCGGCCGAAGGGGGGCCGGGGGGGTGGAGGAGGGCCCCGCATCATCCCGAAGGGCGGG
>VXBU01008192.1:0-18639 GCA_013400315.1 Bombycilla garrulus
ACATGACCCATGGATGCTCTCAGTATATAGCTGTAGGCTTTTATTTAACACTGGAGGGGGACATTTTATATTCGTAGTATTTATACTTATTAGTTTCATGTAGGCTAATAATGAGAAATCTTTCTGAAAGAATTCCAGGTTGCTTGGATGATGCACAGGAAGAGTTAATACCATCCTATAAAGGTCAAATAAGTTAATAACAAAATTTCAGTGTTTTCAATAACGTCTTAGCTCTCAAACTCTATGGTTCTAGACTGTGCAGAATTTGGGTATAGCCAGGATTTTTTTCAGAAGTTAGAATATCTGTTTTTTCAAATTTTTGTGAAGTTGTACCTCTGTCACTCCCACCATCTTCAAAATTGTCACCTTTAAACAGTTAGCCAATCTCTCTGACTGGTAAAGGAAACTGTCCCCTTCTGCTATCTCTTTGTGTATTTATCTCCAAAGGAGTGTGAGTACAGGAGAGATTACACTCCTCAGCCCTTCTTTGGGGAACTCATCTATAAACGGAATGGCAGAAATGGGGAGGGAGGAAAGGGAAACAGGATGTGAATTCAGTACCTGCATAATGACCACAGATGTCCACTGCTAGACAGACACTGATGTCAGGTGGATCACACCCTCCCATTAGTGCGCAGAAGGAGAACAATGCTGGGATTTCTGAAACTGCCCTGAATTAGATTTGCTTAACAGGTATCACTAGTAAAAGTAGTCAGAGAAGGAGTTTTGAAACCTCATCTGAGCTGATGATGCCGCCTATCATGTATCTTCCCCGCATTCTTGTAGGGAAGCTCTTTTTGAAGTTTTCCCATACTTCCTTTTACAAGAGAGCAAAAATTCTTTGCCAAGTATCACTCTTTCAGTTTTGTTTCCTTTCATCTTCCGAGATTTGATAAAGTGAACAATCAGCAGAACAGTTTTGTATTTTTTGAACACAATTCTTCTTTTATCCAACTGAGGCCCTTATGTGACCATAAAAAAACAAAAACTGTTGTAGGCTACAGTTTACACTGTTAAGAGGTTGATATGGATCAGTTCTCCAAGGTTATTCTTAGTTCAACTGCTATGTAAACTGTTGATGTCAGTGATTGGAGGCTGCTCTCCAGGACATTATATATATGATAATTATATGACAGAAAATGCAACATATAGTTGGATCTGACCTTCAAGTTCACTAGCTTAAAAAAGGAAATAAATGTCTGTAAGAAATTTGCTGGTTTTCCCATTACTAAATGCCTTCACATTTATATTTAGTTTACTGCATTATACAAGAGACTTTCCTTGCATGGACAGCAGTGCCCATCCATCTTCAAACTAGGGTATATGTTAAGTCCCAATGATCACTGCCTCCAGAAAGCATTCTTGAGACAAAACAGGCAAAGTCTTTTGCATAACTATACAATCATCCAGTACTGGGATCTTCACTCTTGCATAAACACTTCATGTTTTTCTGCAAAGGAATCTGAGATAGATTTTTCTGAGAAATAACAAACCATCAAGAATTAATTAAATAACAAACAAGGGAAAAACACACTTCCTCGCTCAGCACACTTCCCTTGATTTTCATAAGCATTCAGATTTAGAGCTGCTGATACTACCACAAGAGCAGGTTTTTTTCTGGTTTTACTTCCTCTTCCAGCAGAGCATGCACAGCTGCAAAATGCAAACTCATTTCTAGGCTCTCTTATACATCATCAGTTTACCACATTTCAACCAGTCATAGTTGTGCAACACTCCATCAGGGTACTGGGAGGGATTACTACAGTGTCACAGACAGTTTAAGTGAGGCTCAAGGAGATGTACAGTTTTAACTATGTTTTATATGTATAATTAAACGATGCATGACATGAAAATAAGCCAGCTGTACAGAAATTTAACAAACTAACTGCTCTGATGCAACAGTTAAGCATCTCATCAGTAATAAAATGAAACAGGTTTAAAGCAAAAACAATATAGAGAACAGAATGCCTGACATGGTAAAGCAGCATGTTCAAAGGACCATTTTTGAACATTAAGCAAGTGTACTCATCCAGTTAAATTTTCAAAAGAATTCTTGGCACCAAAATGTTCTCTGTTTGCTTTTGCACCATGTTTAAAGAATGGCTCACTGTTAGGGGGAAGAAAACCCTGTGTGCAAAACAGTGCATGAAACTAAACAACCCTTTACATGTGGAGCTGATGATTTAGCACTGTCATCCTTCGGCAGAGGAGAAAGAACTGCCAGTCTTTAGTTTACTTATATAAGATGAAAAAAGTGAGGAGTGTGAATTTGATCTTGCTTCAATTCACTTCAGTGGCCAAACTCTTGCCGTGATTTCAGTGGGAGTGAGACTGCATCTTAATTCATTCCATGTGGAGAAAAACAAATCAGCTGAGAATAATGCTCTTGTTTATTAGATTTAAATTACTCCCATAGTTTTTCTAACAGTGCTAAGTAAATCCTGTTTTAAAAGCCAAAGGTTGCCCTCAGTCATGCTTTTTCCTACGTACTGTGTCACAATGCAGGATTCCTGGTCATCCGACCAAGTCACCACTGTTCACGGCAAGCATGGCTTGCTCTGGGGCATGGCCACATTCCCACATGGGAATGATAGATGTTTGTGGATGTTGCTACTGAAAATGTCCAAATCTGGGCTGGGGCATCCCCCTCAGCCAATATCCAGGCTGCAAACCTCTGCAAAATAAATGCATTCACTGAGAACAAAGACTACACCTACTAAGATGTCCCTAAGATGAAAAGCGGCAAAGTAAATCAAATCAATAGGGCCAAATTTGCAATTAGGAATCTTCATTTCTGCAAGAAGATTTTAGGATAGCCACATATTGAAAAAAGTTTAATATTGTTTTGTTTTTCCTTAGAAGGCAGTAAGCCTTCTGGTTTGGCTATTCTCTTCCCTATAAAGTAGAACCTAGAGAAACACTCCAAAAACATATATGGAAGTACCTCTAATGAATTAAAAAATATTATTACTCAATAGACAGAAACAAGACTGTCTACACTGTATGAATTAAACTTGTATGAATTAGGACACAGACTCTTCCATTCTTTAGTAACAAGACTGATGTTGTCCTGAAAATGAAATTAAAGAATGAGACTGGTACATGAAAACCTTCTGCATCTGCTCTAGAGATTGGAATGAGGATGTTAAATGAGGCAGCAGACAACGAGGAAAAGCTTCTTAGGGAAGCTGAATGTCACTTCTGTGCTTGAGGAGTTCTGCAGTTTTGACAAAAGTCACAGGTTATCTCCAGCTGTATGAAAATGAGTGATAAATACATACTGTTTCACTTAGACTGGAAGAAGTGCTAGACAAAGTGTATTAAAATATGGCATATTACTCAAAAATCATCCCCTGGTTTTCTAAAGATGGTGATCTTCTACTAGAAGACACTCTGTTACCTCTTCCATATATTAAAGCTATAACAGTAAAAGCACCTCAAACTTGTAGAAGTATCTAAGATACATAGATTAAATAAGATCTGTGCAGTGAGGGCACCCTAAAAGCATCACAAGAGCAGTGAAAATTTCTGGGATAGCAATGACATGAACCAATATCTAAAAGTTAAGTCTAAGTGAAGATGAGAATTTTTCAACTAATGGATCAGGGAATATCTGGGAATAAAGGATGAGATATGTAATGAAGATCATAGTGTATTATATTAACACAGGTGGAGAATATATGACTTTGATTCTGTATTACAACTTATTTAAATTGAGTTGTGTGTAGTTTTAGTTTTATACATGCACGATTTTTTAGAACACATTTTTAGACTGAGGCAAACAATAAAGGAAATCCATCATATGACATTGCATTGATCCCCACATCACTCACGGGAATATCTTAACATTTCCAGCACGGATTCCCACTCCTTAAGATGAAAACACAAAGAAGACAAAAACCTACAACTGCCATTAAGAGAAGGTATAAAATTTTAATTGCTGTCTGAACACAAAGGAGCTGGGACATGCTGTGGTTTACTGAAGCACTCCTGCAGTTACAGACACACCTTTAACTACGCCACCCTCTCCCTCTTCCCCAATCCAGCACTGACTGATGCAGCTGGGAGATACAGTAACTGCAGAGCAAAACCCTGCTTATTTTCAGCTCTCCTGCCCCAGCAAATGCTCAGCCCTTCTGGGAAGATGGATCTATGGCATAAACACATTCCACCTTCAAGGGAATGAAACCTTCCCTTCAAAGACATGTGAGTGACCAGGTTTTTGGAACTGCCTGATGTGGCCGGTTTTCATCTGCTTTCCATAAAAAAGGGAAAGAATTCTGTATTCTCCTCCTCATGATATTTCAAGTCTTAATTCCAAAGAACAGAGATGCCAGGACTTGTCAGTGACGTGATTAACAATTTTATGAGACCTGGGAAGACAGTTCATTTCTCCTACATCATACCTGCAGAAACCTTGGAATTATTTTGTCTGAAACACTTGGGGGAAGGAAGGTAGAGTTAATTCTGACAACTTTATTAAATATTCAGTACATCTGACATCCTGTTATCAACAAAATAAATATGGTTTAATTATTATAAGCCATACTGGAATAATTTACAATACATAAATGTGAAAAAACAGCAGTAAATTTTTTCTTGTTCCATGTGGAAAAATAGACACCTTCCACCCTCCAAAAAAAGTAAGACAAGGCACAATAAATTCTCGCAATTGTCTTTCCTCTGGCTTTTCAATTCCATCACAGCTCTCCAAATTAAGATTTATGTGCTATTTTGCATCTGTATCCGTTGTTGGTTTCCCCCCCCTACAGGGACATAGGTGGATAAGTTTGGACAGGAAACGGTATCCCTCAAGCCAAACTGAAAGGTTTATAAAGTTGCTAATAAAAGTTTGGGTCAGGGCCTAAATATCAATCATCTGCTCATTGTCTTTTTAAACGAGCTCAGGCATTTTCCCAACTGCTTCTAGCAGGTTCTCTGCCACTATTTTAAACTAAGATTTTGGTCTTTTTTCTTTCCCTGTGTTGACCTCAATAATTTTTCTTTCTCCCCCTCTTTACCTGCCAAATGCATCCATCAGGATTTTGCCAAAGGCTATCTGCTTTTGAAGTTGAGAGGAATTCACTAATCGTGAGTGTCAAATCCACAATAAATGCGATTGCCATATGGTATATGCTGCTTTTGGGAATTATCTCAAAAGGCCTAGCTGTGAGAAGGCTGGCTGTATATTAGGAGGGTTTTACTGCTAACTTTCATAACTCATGTCAGGTCTTTCAGTTTCTGTATTCATTGGCTTCAGTGAGTGCAACTGTTTCCTGAATTTATAAAAATGTTGTCAAGATCCCTTGATCTTGCTTCCTCTCTCTCACACAAACACATCCAAACACATCTATACACAGTGAAATAGCATGCACAGTGGCATGCAAATTTAGCAAAAGAGAAGCTTGTAAATAAAGAGCATGTCATTCTGCTTACTCAATAAATTCCTCTGGGTGTTAAACTCATGATAAACATATCATAAGCCCTGATGAAGGCTTTACAGCCTGCCCCATCACACCATCCTGAGTGTGATTCTGCAACGCATAGGAAGACATTAGTTTGTAAAACAGAGAAGAAATAGCTCTCATAAGGGTAGGGTGCTGACATAGTTGAAACATAACTAACTAGAGAGCATTTGTTTTAGCTAAATAAGACAGCATCAGTGACACATCTCTGTGCCTGTGGAAGTGTACTGTATGTTCAAGGCAACAAGAAATCTACCTTCTTTAAAAAATTGTCCATTAATACATAAATATGTCTTTGTTGAAACCCCTCAGACAGTACCGTTCTCAACAAGAACTACACACAAGAATAAGAAATTCCACAGAGAAACATGCTCTTGTGATACAAAGAGGCAAGGAGAAAGAAAACCACATATGAAGAGTTTAACATACCAACTTAGTGATAAAAAAGAATTACAAAAATAATTGTCAGTCTTCTTAAAACACTTCAGGCATCTCTCTTGACTTTCTCTAATGGTCTAGGAAGGTGTGAACGTCCTCCATGTCTCACATCATCCCCACCAGCCACCTGTAAATGTCTCCAATTCACCTCGGAGTGTTTCAAGTACCACTCCCCTCTAATTTACATAGTCTGTTAACATCCTCTTGGAGCAAACAAATAGTTTAAAAAGACAGTTATATTTCAGAAATGTGCCTCTACATGATAAAAAAAACCACCAGAATTTAATACCGTCCGTCCCTAGGCAGAATTCATCCATCCTTAAGGCTTCTATTATGTATTTCTGGGACAGTGTTTTGCTTTCCTGGTAAGTAATACAAATGAACTGCTGGCAACATCACATCAAAACAAAAGTGACAGAATCAGAAAAAATACTGAAAAGTTTACCTTTATAGGAAAGCTTCAGTCTTGGGATATTTTGTTTTGACGTTCCAGTGACTGGAAGGAACAGCATCACTAAAGACAGCAGGCTGCAGGCATGTGGCACTTCCAAAGCTCTCATTCTGCTTTCTTCCGTGTCTTCTTTTGCACTGTGGTGAAATATCTCCCCACTTTTCAAACAACACAAGTTTTATCTGGAAGAAAAAAAGGAAAACATCTGTAGACCTGAACTAGTGCATAAATAATAATTCTGTAAGCAAACCAGACCTATCTTTAAAGAGCAGCTCATTTAATTTCTTTGCTACAAAAGTTATTTTTTCCTCTAGTACAAGTAAAATGTTTTGTTTCTTTATCATTAAATTTACACATTTTGACATTGGAAAAATATGTAAACTTCTCCAACACCAGTGTCCAGCATAGCTGAAGTTTAAGGACAAATTAAATTAACGCAGCATCCACAAAAAGAATATTTGCCATTCAAAAGTGACCACACAACTTGTTGGTTCATACCAGTCCAGTGGATTTCTTAATGTTTTATAACTCTTTTTATCTCAGTACAACAGCTATTATATGTTTATGCTATGACTAGAATGAACTGTAATGTCTCAGATGCCATGGGGGTACAAGCAGAGTTAACAATGAGTACATACCCATCAAAACTTTCATAAATAAACTAAAGAAATTGGATAGAACAAGCAGTTGTGTTTAGTTTAGAAAAAAAAAAAAGTCAATGTGAAGGATGGATTTAAGTATGGTATTTCCAGCAGAATAACTGCCTCAACTCATCCACCAAAATGTCCTATAAACTTTAATGAGTGTTTCAGGCTGGGGTCAATAGGCTGATACAAGATTTTGTTAGCACAGTGCGCAACCAAGCCAGCTTTGCAGCACTTTTCACTTAATAAGTGTCATACATATTCCATAAATCTTAAAGTGTTTTACAAATGAAAGCAATTATCACTGTCCTTATTTTCCCTATGCAAAACGGGACCATAAAGCTGCAGTGAACCTATTTCCTTAATGTTACACAGCTAGCACAACAGTTGAAAAGGAAACAGCAACAGCAATCCTGGTGTCCTTTGCACCTAGCTAGGATCCCTTTTGCCCAATAACTCCCCTTTTGCACCTGAAATTATTTGAAATGGCATCTTAGTTCTGAAGGCAAAACTTGATGGTTAATGAATCACAGAAATCAGAATATGAAAATATTTGTAAGACCAGATCCTTCCTCCTGCAAACGCAAGATGCTAGAGGTCAAGGGAGATGGCTGGTGAAATGACAAATATCAGTGTTTGAGTAATGCTGTAAAACCAAGAAGTAAGGAAATGTTATGGTTAGCCAAGAGATTAATGGCTCATGACTTGTCATGAAAATTCTTTTCTGAAAGGTACTGGAACTGCCTGATTAAAAGAGCAATCCTAGTGCCCACATCAGCCAGCACTTGCACAGACATCAAAGGAGAGGCTCCTTACAAGCCCATGAGAGATGCAGCTCAGCCTGTGGCCCCTGGTCTGGAATTTGAGCTCCTGCATCACTGGGTTAGGTAACTCCGTGATTCTGAGCTACAGCAGCACCCAGAACCTCCTGATGCAGGCAGTTCATCCTTCCTGAAGTGAAAGGGTGGAAACAGGTCTCTCTGACAGAGGAAATCTCTCTCAGATGAAACTTGGGCTTTCTGGGCCTCCAGACCTTCTGTCAAGGAAGTGTGCAAGAAGAGCACGATGGTGAAAGAGAGAGGGAAACGATTTGTAAAATACCCAAAGCATAGCTCCTATTGCAGAACACTGAGCTTCCCTCTTCTCAGTCCCCTCTTCAGCAGTCACATCCAGTGTCTGAATGCACTACTCTTGGCCAGGAATGAGTACATGTTCATGAGATGACATGGAGGGAAAACGGACAAACATGAAATGCATGTTTCATCTTTCCCTTCCCTTTACTGAAGTATGAGATCCTAAGAGAAGACCCTTATTTCTTCTGTGCCAACACATCTATTTGAGGGTGGACCACAAAGGACTGATGTGGATTAGACTATCCCAGGGTTAAATTGCCTTTAAGAATTAGGGGGAAGAAGGGGAAAAGAAGGGGAGGGGAAGAGGGGGAAGAAAATATGAAGATGAGAAATCAGACCTGTTCATCTTCAGTAGGATGATAGTGACAAACCATACTTCAAAAAGAAGCAATTAAGAGGGAGCCAGTCTCACTGCAAGTATGTTGAGAAGTCATGGCCTGAAGGTCTGGGCCTCAGCCAACAGGGAATTAACCAAAGGATTTCTTGAGGCAAATTACTGTGAAGAATCAAGACTAAATTTGACTAAAAAAACAGTTGTGTCAATGCACTGTCATTTGTTGAATTAACTGAGAATCAGCGTCAAACTCCTCGGGCCTTCGGCCATAGTTCACAGCCTCACTTTTTCATTTAGGCTTTTTTGCTAATGGGAACCATTTTTTCTTTTTTAATTGTGGTTTTGGTTTTTTTTCCCTTTTATTTGAATCATGTCTGTGAAAAACCATTTGCTTTCACAAGGCAGTTAGTTTACACTGGAGGCAGCTGCTCTGTGAGCTCAAGCCAACCCTGTCCTGTCTCTAGATTCATTGCTATCTGGCCAGATTGTCACATATATTTTTAGTTTATGATGATCCTCTAATACAATTCCAGCTTCCACACAGAATCCTTCCAACAGTCCAGCTCAGGTTAATGAACTTCAGGCCTACTAACCTGCCATTAATCTTCAGGAAATATCCTTCATCTCTGTAACATATGCAATGTCAATCAGTGTCCTGTGCTGAAAAGACCTACAGTCACACTGATCAGAAGCAAACAGTCCCACGAGCAGAAACAGAACATAAAACCTAAAGCAAATTTTACTCCCCAATTCTTTCCTCCCCACAAAAATAAGGAGAATTTGGTAGGAGAAGGAAAAAAAATCACTGGTTTGTTTAGTTCTTTGATACTTCAGCTAAGGACTGATACATTCTTAAACTTCCTCACCATGAACAGATCCAAAATAAATGAGGAAAAAGAGTCTGAAAAGAAAAATACTGAGACCAAAGCTACTTTCCCACCTTGGCTTCAGCTAGGAAATAGCACTGTGCTGTGTTAATTATCACCTGCAAGATCGACCAGGGAAGGAAGCCATGCATACACCTCGCTGAAACAGGGGCATTTCCAGTGGAATAAAGGAGCTTTTATTTGCCCCACTAGGGGCGGGAGGCACAAGGCTGAGGAGGGGCTGAGCAGCCTGGCTCCATCCTGCTAGGACCTCCCAGTGGGGCCCATAAATTCGGAACGGGCTGTGGGTTAAGCTGCCAAAAGACAGAAAGCTGAACTGCTGGTGCCCTGCCATCCTGACAGAGAGAGGGGCTGGACCTGAGGGGCACATGCGTGATGCCACACCCCTGAAACGAGGTGTCACCTCCCTGGTCACATTCAGTGGAGCCTATAAAACAGATTGCTCCGAAGCTACTGTCTGAAACAAGAAAACCTGGAGCCAATTTACTAAACATAATTTATTCCAGGCCCTTTGTGGCAATAAACAGAGCTCTTCAGGCTTCTCAAACACACAGACAGTAAGGAGCTCTGTGCTTATGGGAGCTTTTTCAGATCATTCAGCTCAAACCTATCTAAATGCAAAATCTTGCATTCACAAATACTGTGTAGTTTCGGAGTTCTCCTGGCGTCAAGAAGTCCAGAGCTGAAACGACTGTGACTCATCTGCAAACACTTTTTAAACCGTATTCATGAACTCTTGGTTGATTCTGTTAAAAAAAACCTTTATGGAATTGGAGAATAGTTTAAAACCTGTTTCCAACACTAGTTTTCCAAAGTTTTTTTAAAATTCAGAATTCTATATTCCAATAAAGAGTTACGGCATATAAAACTATGGTTTTAGTAAATCTAATAGCAATGCTGCAAATTAAGACAACTGAAAATCTAGAGCAACCTAGTCACTATAAGCTTATAAATTCATTATAGACCTAATGTGTAAGTTGCCAAGGCCATGTAGCTTCAATGTGTCATTTTCTATCACTGATGTGAGAGATTTTTTTTCTTCTCCTCATCTATCCTTGTTTGAGATCTTGGGGTTATATTTTATTTTGGTCTATGGACACAGAAGAGAGCAAAAGATGTCCCTTCCAGACATCAATAAAATAGCATGAGTGATCTGTCAGACAAACATATTGCTTTAAAAGATTTAAAACTGATCAACTACAAGAAGAAACAAAAATCACCCCACCTACAATTCAAATTTATTGAAAGGCACATTATAATTTCTTCATTAAGTACATGTACTTTATCTATATGCACACACCTTATTTCAACTACAAGTATACAGACATATGTGTCCACTGCATCATGTAGATGTCTCACCTTGAAATTATCATACAAATTCCAAGAGAAAAATTACTGTAGTTGTCTACTGTGTGGTTCAAAACTGTACTATAATCATGAACTGGATATTAAATTGTCTTTGTTAATGAGAGGGGAAGCTGTAACTATACATGACTCAGATTAGTAACTTAGAAAATCAAATAGACTAAAAATAAAATTACATCTTTAGACATATTTAACACTTTTAACTTAGTTCTGCAATAATAAGGATGATATTTACCCAGAGTACAATGAAACTGTGTTCTTGAACCCCTTAGATAGATGGTCTGTTTATTATTTGGCAGAAGATGCTTTTCTCTTCATTGTGAAATCTTACTCAAAGCTAACTCCATCCAAGAACTGGTAAATAGGATTATCCATCACTATTCTCCAGCTTCTTAAGTAGGTTTTATGGTGTTTATAGTCCAGAAAATGTTCTCTTTCAGGATTCAGAAAAATAATGCTTTTTACACAAACTCCAGATCAGCATTACCTCACTTCCCAACACCAGAAGTTAATGACTAAAAAGACAATGGTACAATCAAAAAACATTATGTGGGCCTACAGTAACTGATTTTCTTTTCCATTTTGTTTTGTTTAGATCACTAGGTTCAGTGTACCTGGTTTAGATGAGGTTTTACCATAGAGCAGTCTTTGCTACTGTTAAATACCCAAACAATTAGCAAAAACTGTTAAGAAGCATACCCAGCTTGCAATGAGTTTTACAAAACTTTAAAGGCTTTAATTTTTACTGAGTTCCTCACAGGATTTACACACTATCCATTCAACACCAGTAACTTGACAAGAAAAATCACTGCTCTGATTCCCACTTAAGAAGAACCAAATAGAGCAAAGAAAAATGAAGGGTCTGAGAGACAATGAGTATGCAATTGAGGAGAAAAAAGAGCCAGCAAAAAATCTGGTTTTATTGCAGAGAACCATCTGATAATAAATAAAGCTCTCCATTAGAGAGAAAAAATATATTTGAGAATTACACTGGATTTTTTATTGAGATGAACTCAAGCTGAAGTAAAAATGGTGACTAAGGAAGTGAAACTGAGAGAAGAAGGAAGAAACTCCCTTATTTTGTTAACTTTTTCATACTTTTCAGCATCTTTCTGAAGGGAATCCACTGGTGGAAGCATTTCTAACAGGCATGTAGTCTGTTTGGAGATAAACACTGTTAGAAATGGTAGAAATTTTACAGAATGGTTTGTGTCACATTGCTCTGAAGAGCTTATCTGACCATGAAATTTACTTTAGGGCACCTAAAATTATACACATAGGAAATGAGCACTTCACCCTCAAAAGATATCAGGGTATTTTTCAGGCCAATGTCAGTGAAGTCAGGATTACACCCAAAGATTTCACACAGACACAGAAGCCATCTTTTCAGAAAGTGGCAGATAGACAGCCATGCACACAGACATGTCATGTATCATTACAAACAGTGATTCTGAGAAATTTTATCTGTGGCATTATATCTTTTGGACATGTAACACATAAATCCAAGTGCTATTCTCTAGTTATTTGTATATTGTGTCTTCTCAAAAAACCAAACCAAACAAAACAAGAACAAACACACAAACAAAAAAAACTCAAACCAAACCAAAACAAAAAAAACCCACAAAAAAAAAGACTCATAGCTTTTTGCATTCTATAGACTGTTTCTCAAACACAGTATCTATTGTTCAAGAAAAAGGATGGTATGGAAGGCAACTTGTCATCCGATAACGATATTGCCAAGAAGAGGTAGGCACATAAATAAAATGTCCCACCGGTCAGATGTGCAGCTGGGATCTTTGCACAGAAATATCAACATGCCTTGCACTCTAAAGTTAGATGCATATGTATCTCTTATGGATTCTTTTTCCTCTTGTTTCTTCTTGTTTTCTTTTGGGGAAGGAGCTATGACTTCAGATAATACGTCCATAATAACAGCTTTGCATAGGCTCTTTATTTAAAAGGACATGAGAATGCTGTACAAGTCTGATCATAAAAAATAAAGAATAAAACAAAAATAAAACCAAAAACAATCACAAGCCAAAGAAGAAAAGAAAGCAGTGTAAGGCACGATTTAGCAACACATAAGAATCAAAAGGAGCCCTAAGCCAAACCTCAGTGTTACATTATTTTAAGTACAACATGTTTCCCCAGCAGACCAAAAAAACCACAAACGCTATGAAAAGTGATTCTAAGATGACTTTTGTAACTTTGGTATCCAAGAAAAGAAAAAGGCAGTAGCATGAAAATTCCTAGAGACATTAATGAAAAGGTGGACTAGATGGAAACCATTTTCTGCCAAGTACTGTGACGTCTGAAGGGTTTCAAAGAGAGACAGAGAATTTTCCTCTGAAATGTCTGTCACCACCTGCAGCACTTGGGGTGGTTTGGCTCAGCTCTGAGTGAAGGAGACAGCGAGACAACACTTGCAGGAAGCTCTTCCTGTGGAACAGCCTTGGCCTACTCTTGAGAAAATACTGGAAAGCCAGAAAAATGTCTTGATGGCTTTCAAGACATCATGATGGGGAAAATAAATGCTCATTTTGTGGAGGCCTGCCTGAGCATTTAAACTCTCTCAGACTGCATTTGTCCTGCTGCAGCCTGAATTAACCCAGGCAGCACTGTAAAGCCACCTAAACCACTGACCCTGCAACCACCATTCTTCTGCTGGAAGAAACATAAATCTATATTGGCCAACACAAAGGAAGGATTACAGTCTCTTTTTCACCTCCAGTAATTCTTGCCAATGTTTTGCTACGGAAAACCTGTTCTCTGTTATTTCCTCTCATAGGAAACCTTCCAACATATGCAGGAGTGAAGCATCAGTCCTCAAGCAGGGACCAGAAGTCTGAACTGGCTGATATTTTTGGGCATTACCAGTAACTAGTGGCAATGGGGTATTCTACAGATTAGTTACTTGAACCTGCCCTGTCATGACTTTTGTAGGTTTGTGAAAAACCCAGCTTGATGAAAATGTAGTGCAGCATTCTGGTGAAATCCGTGATATATCAAATCCAGACTTACTGCCCTGCATGATGCAGCAGCAAGGTGGATACCAGTGCCTGCTCTGAAAGGGCACAGCCAGCGAGCTGTCTGCATGGATACGTCTACAGATGGAGTAGGTGGGGCTCTTGTGTCCTTGATCCAAGCAATCCAGACCTCAGCCAGCTCCTAGTGCTGTATGGCTCCATTAACTGCACACGGTATAGCAATATATTACACATTTCAGCCATACACACATCTCAGGCACCACCAGCCAGCCAACTCTGTGTGCAGGCACAACCTGCAGATCATGCACACAATCACAGCCCAGCAGACCCTACTAAATCAAAAACTCAACCAAAATAATGCCAAAACAAACCCTCCCCAAAGCAGAAAGAAATAAAGAACAAAGATTTACATTTACATAAATATTTAAAATGTTAATTTAATTTCACAGCCAATGCTTTATTGTGCTAAAATTTGTAGCTAGCTTATCTGATGTAAGCATTAATGTATTGCCAAATACTTTGTAATTTTGTTTAAATGTTTGCAGGCACTCACAGATTCCCCAGCTGTATCTAAAGTCTGTGAGACTCCCAGATAAAAATAGAATGTTACAAATGTTAAGTAGAGGCAACTGCATGTTGTAGTTGGCATCTTAATATAATTAAACTTTTTTTTTTACTATTTCTATTTTACAAATCCTGATGGGAAGTTTCCTTAACTGCCAGTATTATTTAGTTTATTGTCAGCTGTGTGAAAGTCAAATCATAGTTTTCAAAAGAATTCAGGCTAATGCAGTTTAGCAATGGTTAAAAAATGTGTACTTCATATGGCAGCTGGGGTTTGATCAAATATGTTTGCTGTATATCCAATGGCATATTTTCCTAAAATTCCTTTCATCAACGTATGGCCTCATTATTTGATGTACTGTCAGTGAACTCTGTACAGCACAGTCTGCAGGATTTAATGTACAAACTACACTACAGGGAAAGACATGCCGGAAGGACTTTAATTTACACTTCCAACAAATTTATTTAATAATTCATGACTATATGCTTGAAGTCTATTGGAGAAGGGGTTTTTTTAATCCATTGTCCAACTAATTTTGTAACAACATTTTGTGCAGCCAAAATGTAAAGTGATATACAAACATGTACACTGCAGAGCAGTGATCTCTGTTGGCCCATCAACCCAGTTATTTTATTGTTAGGCTGAACACATTTGCTTTCTTCCTGGCTTTTTTAAACATTTGATTTCATTTATTTTTGGAGTATGTGTGACAGGGAATCAGCAGAATCTCTATAACAAATCCCACTTGTGAGCTGTAACAGATCCCACAAGTCACTGACTCAACCCAGACCTATTCCTCTTGATGTGTTTCCCTCAGGTACTCATCATCACAGCATCCAAGCAGTTTAAAAGCTTTATTGTCTCTATTCTCTACCCTCTATCCTTGTCATTATGAGTTAAATGGATTTCTTTTACTGCTACCATAGGAGATGACATCCCTTGGATAAGGTCAACACCAGCAGTCAGGACCAGTATCCACATCCCCCAGTCACAGAGCCAACCCTCTCCACAGAGACAACCGACTTATTACTCCTGCAGTGAGATCCATGACTCACACACATATCACTTCTTCCAGCGTTTTATTTGTGATTTAAGTGCTTGTGCAAACTACAGAAAATTACAAGCAATCACAGTTTCATTTTCTATAAAGAACCTGACATTGCTGCGTAAGGACTAACACACTGCCAATGTGGGTTCAGACAGCAGGTTATCAAAGCTTTAACAGTCCTGTGTCCTGTGATCATCAATTTTACAATTTTCAAGGGTTATAACATGCTGCTATCAGATCCTCAAAGAACTTTCTGTTTGTGTCACAGCAGAAATCAATTTATATTTGGTGCAGTAGTTGTTTTGCTGGTCTATTTTTAAGCTGCTTTGTGAACGGTGCTATCATGATGCTTTCTGGAATCTGAAAGCAGCCATACTGAAAAAGAAACCAAGAATTCAGGCATCACCTACTCCATTCAACACAGAAATACTTTCACTTTAGTTTAAAATCACAATAGCTTTCCTTTGTCTCATGAGGACGAAGTGAGGACACAGTGTAAACAAATGAATCAACATTTCACTGAAAAAAGCAAAGATTTTTAGATGGTTAATCAGTTAGTTTCCATAACCAGAAGACCAATAATAAAAAGGTAGGATGTAAGACACCACTTCTAATTTGCTTTTCCCCAGTAGTCATTTGTCCCCTAAGATGATGAGGCAGTCTCAGTCTTGAGGGAGTTCTGAGGTTTCACTCCCTACAAGGATTGTCAGCAGTGGAACAAGTGCTCAGAGAAGTCGTGGATTCTCCATCTTTGAAGACATTTGAAGCTTGACTGGACATAGCTCTAAGCAATCAGATCCAAAGCTGAAGTTATCGTTCCTTTGAAAGGACTTCCTCATGTCTCCTTCAACTCTAATTTTTCCACTATTTCCTTTAGCAGTCAATGGGCAAATAAATAACTGAACTGAATCACACACTGAAGGTCTTGCTCAACATCCTATGCCCTTCCACTTAAACTCAGATGTCTGACAGCCATCAAATGACTTTTTCTACTCTCTAGTGATCTAATCTTCCCAAAAACTCTTCTGATAAGGGCAATGTCTACCTGATCTGCCTATGAATTAACTACTTTACTATTAAAACCTGACTGAAAACAGGATCACTTTTCTTTTATGAAACTGTCCAAAAGCTGCAGCAATTCAGGAACTGATTCATAGGTAGATAAAACCCCTGTATCAAGAATAGCAATGTGTGCATGGGACAAGTGGAAGTACACACAGCATTAGCTGTATAACTTAATTCAGTATCTCACAGCTCCCAGGTACAGTTCACCCACATGGTCCTGGTTTGCCCATCCCATGAAAACTAAACACAGAACTGAGAGTCAAAATTATTAACACAGTATGTGAAATAAGGCTTCTGCCTGCACTGACGAGACAAGAATGGGATTTATTCCAGGATTCCCCTACTGGAGTTTGAAGAAGCGGGTGAGAAATGCCACTAGAACTGCTGACACCCAAACCATGCCAATGACTTTTGCTCACCCAGCATGCAAGACTGTATGCATGTTCCAGACTGACCTCTCTTTCCTATCCAGATCAGCAACTCCTTCCTGCCAGTCTATTATCTCCCAGTGGCACCAAATAGTGGAAGCCACTGAATTACCACAATAAATATTTCTCAATGCTGTGGGGGAAAAAACCAACTAGAAAAGATTTGGGCTCCACACTGGGTTAGTGAGAAAAAGAGACGTGGTGGAGAAGATTAAGTTGTGTTTTATAGCTACAGCTGAGCAGGTGGCAAAGACCCACCACAGGTGCTCGTTCCATAGAGGATTCCACTCTCTGGTAAAACAGCTACTCCTCAAAGAAACCAGGGCTTGAGGATATCCAGGACTACTCATGTCAGATGCGCCTTGTGTAAGTTTATGAAGCCTTGGGATCACCATGATTAACTACCTTCCTTAAGCCATTCCCCACCAGGCTTTAGTGCTTTTAAACCACTGACCCCTTGAATTAAAGAGGGAGATTTCTCTTTTCACAGCTGTGACTCAACACAGGAAGGAATTCAGAGACATCTGAAAACAAAGCCAGGCAGAATTTAAAACAAAATCCTTCAATGACAGATTTAGCAAGTGATGGGCACAGCTGGAGCTGACAAATATAACTGAGCAAATGAGCATGCATTATACAACAACCTTACATAGACATATCCTATGAAGGGCCATTTCCTCACAAGTAATTGTAAAAACCAAAGGGTTATGAATAAATCATCAGAAAAACTAGATATTGGCTTTTCAAAAGGAGTCTGAGTCTTTGGGTCCTTCAGCAAACTAAATGGTAACCACCCCTAAAATGAGATATGTGACAACCAATTAAGCAACTTAAGACTTGATTTTTAGTTATTGTCTATTTAAATCACAATGCAAAACCAAAATTCCAGTGCCTAGAGAAGAACAGAACATTACTAAGATAGTTTTCAAAATTTAAATAATACCTTTCATACATTAAAATATACAGTAACTAGTACATACATCGAGTCATTGCAAAGGAAATGTGTCCCTGCTATTTCAGCTGGGGAAGCTGATGCTAAATGTACTCAGTGGATATTCTAGGAGGAATTGAAGTGAAAAAAAAGAGTGGAATTAGATACTAACCGCTAATTATCAGTGTCACTATCTTAAACATGACATGCTTCCTTCTACCCAGTCAAATGGGCTACAAGACACAGCACATCAGTTTTAAGAAGCAAGCACAAGCTTGCAGATGAACTTTATAAAATGCAACAAATATCTTGAAGATAATCAAGCATGAGGAATAAACCTATTGACCACCTCCACACAGTACTGCAAAGCAAAAAAAAACAATGACTACTGAAAATTCTGTTTCCCTTGTCTGTTCAGCTGGGCTATGTGACTTGCATTAATGGCATGGGGAATAATGTACTTGCACTCAGACCCTGGACTGACTGATGTCAAATGAAGTTCAACCATTCATATTAATGGGGATCAGCATTTGTCTGAGGGAATGGAAGCCTCTCAGACCTCAGGGTCATGAATTGACAAGCTATCGAACATTTCTCTGTAGTGCTGACCATCCTCCATCCTCACTGAGCTCAGCTGTCTAGACCCTTAGTCCCACTCCAGCTGCTTTGTGCTCCTCCTGAGGCACAGAAAGAGCTCATAACAGATTCTTTCTGTGTAATGTGCAATGCAGGCTAAGATCTCACAACTCCCCTTCTAGGAAACACAGTATAGTCACATTTCTCTGGACCCCAAGAAAAGCACAGAGACATACATGCAAACTGTGAGTTTTGTTATTCTGAAGATCTGTAATTGACTAAGCCAGATGGTGACAGAAGAGCCATTAATGCAAAAAAAAAA
>VXBU01008192.1:23595-106459 GCA_013400315.1 Bombycilla garrulus
CCAAAAGTAGCAATCAATGGCCATCTATGTTCTGGCTGGCATATTTCACACAAGACACCCTTGATAATAAACCATGGCTGAAATACCAAAATTCCTTCAAATACTTATCTCTGTTAATGATAACTACAGCTGCACTCAAAATCTGCTGCCCTTGATATCACTTACATTCCCACAGGAATATAAATCTCCAGGTTTCAAAAAAGGTATTCGTCTCAGGGCTCTAGAGAAACACACAGTTTTTTTGTTTGATGCTGCCTAATAGTATCATTGGGTTAACATGATGAAATAGACTTTTTTATCTTTTTCCCTGAAGCTTATCTAGTCTCACATTATTAATCTGAAAACAGGCCAAAAGAAAAAACAGGAAGAGAGATACAACAAATTCAGAGCTCAAATATGGTCATTTGGGCCATTGCAGATCTTCAACAGATAAAGCAATTTAGTCCAAGACATGCGAATATTGAAAAAGAAACATTATGAAGAGAGAGACTACTGAAGGCCGTTTGGTATCTGTTAGAGATCAAAGAGAATCAGAGCAAACATGAAATTGTCTTATAGCTGAGGTAATAATATACCTAGTGATCTTGATATGAAATGTTTAAAAATCTATATTTCTACCTTTCATTTTAAAAGGTGTGCATTTTAATCCCACGAGTAATACAACAATGATAATCACAAAACTGTAACATATAATTAAATTTAAAAACAAGATCTATTCCATCTTTGAATCAAAATTACTCCTTTCATCACAGTAAGTTTTGAAAACCCAGTGTCTGTATTTTTTTAATTTAATTCGTAAGCCCTTCATTATCACTGTAATTTTACTCATACGTAGGTTATCGAATGTACACTGGTATAGCTGTTTGAAGTGCATTTCCAAAACCAAAAAAGAACTAAGACCCAGAGACACATCACCACCTCTTGCAGAAATGTCACTCATGCTATGAATAAAGCATAAGCTTAGAAAAACATCATCACCCAGCAAACAAATAGCATTTGCTGAACCAAACACATGTGTCTGGAGCTGTGCTCCCAAGCTAATTGGAGGCAGATTTTTGTGCTTTGCCACAGGACGCTGCAGCTGAGAAACCCCTCAAGCTGGTCATGGAGAGTTCAGGGCAATTGCCAAACCCTGGGGCACGAGGCATGGCCAGAAATCCCAGAAAGCTAGGAAACAATGCTGTCATCTGTCACAAGCACCCTCAACAGGGTGAGGAAGGCAGCAAGGACAAGGCCTGGGCAAAGCTGCTCTGCAAGCTGCAATGAGCCACTGCAAGGCCGAGCCTGGCTCTGGGGGATGGCTGGGGCTGAGAATGGGGTGATGAAGAGTGGGTGACGCCAAGGAAGGATGATGGCTCCTGAGCAAACCAGGCCAGCACCTGCTCCTGCAAGAGATGCCCCAAACCATCATTGCATCTATGTTCAGCTGTGTCCAGCTGGGCTGCTGCAAAACTAAGATGGGGATATCACAGAGATTGGGATGGGTCTCCCTCAAAACTGGAGGAACACTTAGATTACACTGAAATAATCCAGTATCTAAACAACAAAAGTTGAATGGGAATAGGCATACCTGCAGCTGGCAGACTGCCTTACCCAAGGACACTATCAAATTCAGGAGACTCAAAACCTCTGTGCTCATGTTAAGCATATAATTCTAAAGTGATGTTGAATTTAGAAAGCTAGGTAGCTAGGCGTGACTCCCTGGTATAGCCAGAGGGGAAAAAAAACCCCAAAAAGCAAAAGAACAACTAAAACATCAACTGAACTCTCTAAAAGCCTATTCTAGAAGCAAGTGAAGAACTGATGGGTACATTCACTGGGATCTGGCCCAGTCACATCTCCAAGCTGGAGGACAGAAAATTTCAAAACTCTGCAACACCCTTCTCTTCTTTCCTGTGTGTCAGACTAACCCCGACCCGGAGCATATCTTCTAGCTCAGCGCTGTCCAACATATGGTTCCAGGCAGGATGTTGCCTGTAAAATGCTTTTGCACTAATTCCACAAATTAGAGTATTCAAAATAAAAGCAGAGCTTTCTGAGGGGGACCAAAAGGCAGAGCTGCCTTTCTGACAGAGACGTGCCATCAGCCACAGCTAAGGCTGGGAACTCATGCGTGACTGAGGTACTGAGCTAACGTGTCTCCAAAAACAGTAAGTGACCCCATCAGCCAAGCTGAGGATCTTGATTTAACCACCTGACAGCCCTGCTCAGCCCTGCTGGGCTGGACTTTGCAGAGCATCCCTGTGAGAAGTAACTCCAAAAGGAGGGGAAAGGAGGAACCCTTTGGGCCTGGTAAAATAGGTTCAATAGAGTTGGAAATAGCTGAGGTGATTACCCTGTGTGAATTGACTAAGGAACAAAACCCAAACAAAAGACAGTCTGACACAACTGTCACAACAAAGTCACTTCTGAAAGACATCTGACAAGGTAACATCTATTTTAAAAATCCTCAGGATATTAACTGCATATTTATGTTTTGTATTAAAAAGACTAAACATCATGACTAAATATCATGACTAAACTTCATGAAAACAGCTGAATTTAGCACAAACAATAAATACAATAGTAGTGCTTTAAAATAATTAAATAGCCGTTTGTTCTTGCATTTATGTTGCTTCCAAATACTGGCAGAATTCCTTCAAATAAACAAACTGCTAGGTTTTTTGTTTGTTTTGGGTGTTTTTGATTTTTAAAGATTACATGTAGGCAGTAATTTAGGCAAATCTGGACATTTGTTCCATTCATCTGAAGTGGAAAAAAAGCTACACATCTATCACATTGCATTTTCACTCTTCAGAAGCCAAAACTAGGGCCCTCTAGGGAACAAGAAGTTTAATTATAAACTATCACTGTACAACAAGATAGATTCTTGGACATATCTCTGGGAACACATTCAATACACTAAGCCAATATAATCTGATATGCAATTTTTTTGTTGTTTTTTAATGCAAGACCATTGGGGTTTTTTTTGGTGAAAAAGGAAGAAGTCAGCATAACAGTGATCAATTAGACACCTAAAATGTTTGTTGCAAAATAATGTTCATAATACAGTCATTGATTCTTCAGAATCACAGGAATAGAAAAACAAAAGCAGTATCGCTAACTAGCAATATCTATTTGTTGCTTAAATGGTGCCTAAATCTGTGCTGTGTAATACTGAGAAATATAAAGTCACAATGCAAAACCGCATTGTAGTTTCCAGTTTCTTTAGAACTTTTTATAATTTTTGTATCAATTGTGAAAGCAGAAGTGTCTGAATAAAAATAGAACTACCCTCAAATTACTTTTTTCCCTTCTTACACTCCTTATCAAGCAAAAGTACAGAATTTATTCTATAATCTCCTATTAGAAGTATTTCTTAGTTGCACATGATGGTAGGTTGTTTAATTTCTTTGCAGAGAAAATCACTCTAATAGAAATTTTGTTAATAAATGACATTTAAATAAAATAAAAAAAATTGAAAGTAGTAGTAAGAGCTGTACAATTCAACAAAGACTATTTAGCCTCATTAGAGACTAGTTAATAAGGCTGCAATTTAGATTTCCATTCTGCAACCGAGAAGAAAATGAGTTATGTCAATAACACTGTCACCAAGGTCAAGCCCCAGAGGAATCCCTATGAATTCCTTCTAAAATCCCGTGCAGATCTGTAAACTATGATCTTACCCATCACATCAGTGAAGTGTGGAGCTTATTTTAAACAACTGCAAACTGACATCCTCACTCTGTTTTCACAAAGGTGAGCTGGATCTCTACAAAGGCACAGAGCTGTGGCATCACACAAGATGTATCCATCAGGTAAATTGATTCTTCTGAGCAAATGAGTTGCAGAAGTGAACATGAAAGCTTTGTACTGAATCTGATTTAGATAAATAAGTTCTGAAGACCCACACGTGATATTAAAAATGAAGACTAACTTATCTTCTCCCAGACAGATGACTATTTGGATCATATATATAAACTGGTACAAATACTATTACCCATGGTAATAATATTGCCCATGTTCAGTATCTTTGAGGGTTTTCAAGCCTCTTGAGATCATGCAATTTCTAAACATTACAAAATGAAAATAAAATATTATTTTGCCTCAATAATGATGTTCAATACTTTACAAAAGCTTACAGTTGCGAACAGCAATTATCTAATTATTCATTCTCATTTTCCTTGTTCTTTTTCCAGCAATTAACTTTGTGACTATCTCCACATTTTTAACGAAAATAGAAGTGATTTACAGTAAATATTTATAACAAAGTCTCCACTATGGAGCTATGTCAGAGTAATGCAGAGAAGAATCAACAGGCGTGTGTTGGTGTGTGCCCACTGATTTCATTGAAGTTGCACTAAATTAGGTAGAAAAGGATCATGACCCTTTAATACTGGTGACATTTGCGGTCACTAGTACAAAAATACGCTCAATTTCTTGTCTTAGTTCCAGTTGTAAATTTTTTTGACAGAACAATTAGCAAGCACATTCATTCAGACAATTTGAATCAAAGTAGAGTTTGTCTTTCGTTACTTTAGTGTAAAAATATTTGATAATATCATGAAGGCTCAGACTCACCTCTATTTAATTCAGGTACCTGAAAATAAAGGGTGGCAGCCTGGTGATTTGAAGCTACACACACAACCAACAGAGAGGAACAGTAACCACTGGAAAGTCAAACTACCAACCTGAGCTACGCAGTGCGTTCTCATTACTCTGTTTAAGGTTCAGATTCTACACAGCAGGAAAAATATATGTCTATGCTGACACTTTTTTATATATTTCACTATCCCCAGACCAAATAAATGCCACCAAAGTCAACAAAAAAATTACCAGAACAATTTCTTCTGTGTCTCCAGTTCCAAATCAACATGTAATTACTCCATTACTACATAATGCCCTTTGCTGAACAATCACAAACACCCCCAACACATCTGAGCATGGTCCTCTGCTGTAACTGGTAAAGAATTCCTCCAATAATTGTGTAACAGGTTCTTATCCTCCTGCTACTAAGTCAGCAAAGTATGTCAGTGATGCTAGGTGTACATGTCCTTCCTGTAGTGGTATTCTCACTTGAGAGGAAATGAACAAAAATGTCAGTTTGCACAACAGGGATTTCATCACAAATGAACTAAGAAGATTACATGGCCAAGAACTGAAAAGCTGCAAAAATTACAGCTGGAATGAATGTGATGGAAAACAATGGGATCCTGCCTCTTACACTAAAACTGTGAAACAGAGAAAAAGTAAAGGCAATGTTTAACTCATTTAAAAATAACAAGACAATGTTTCTTCTTCTTTGGGGTCTTTCTCAATCAGTGTCCACCCTCTGCAGGAATGACTCAGGAGTCCTGAGGAACACATGCTTTCTGATTTGCATGACTGCATGATCCAAAGGTGCAGCCTAGTGCATATACATTAGAGAGTGTGAAGGGATAGAAATGCAGACAGTGATCTTTTGGAATACTGATAATGAAAGTACTTTTAAGTTTTATTTCATTGCTTCCAATGGAGGGGAGCATGGCTGCAAATCACTAAAACCTGATAGATTTACATGTCTAGTGATTTAGTGTTACTACTGAAAATAATAACAATTTTATTCAATTATTTATATAGATGTACCCTCTGTGTTCAAGTAGTTAAAAAGGCTTGATTAGTCCTGTATACTATTGAGGGTTCCAGCCCTGCTTACTTTTTTCTTCCAAAGCATCAAAGTGTTCTGAGCAGTGGTAGTCAAAAAAATCAGACTACACAACAGGTCTAGGTCAACAGAAGTCTTCTGAAAAAGTGGCAGAATATTAGACAGAATATTAGACAGACAGGAAATGAATGGCATGGGGAACATGCCCCAGTCCTGGATTAGAAACTGAAGGTGTAAAAAAAAAAACAAGTCTTCACTTTTTCTTTCTCCCAACCTTTTTCATTTACAAAATTCGTAATTCTGTTCTTTTTGTACATATACATTTGCAAATGTAGCTGAAATAACCTGATTCAAGGAACTGAAAAGATATCACTACTGGTTTTTTTAAAGCTCATATTAGTCAAACCATCCGACTGGCTTGTGATAGTACTTCTGTCACTGCGATTTGCGTAAAGAGCAGAGCAGCTTTCTTCTGGAAGGTCCCAGGCCACTTCACTTAATCTTCTCCCTCCCACCCTGGGTCTCGCTCACATATTTCAGTTTGTCTCCCTGTGTGGCCATACTGGGAGCATTCTCAAGCTAAACCCACAGGAAAGAAACAGAGAAGAACAGGAACCGTACAAGAGCCTGCCTGGACAGATTGAATAATGCTCCCAATTTGTTAAGATGACTCCCCAGTGTTATTGTTATATCATTCCTTTGAAATCATAACTTAATACTTTTATTCTCTGTGAAATAGTACACTAAACATAGTTACTTAATGGTGAAGTATTAGAAAAAATTATTGTAAATATATAATAATAATGTAAATGTACTGACATATGCTTATGATTATTGTTATAAATACCTTTTGGGAAAGCCGTATCGAATTTATAAAATTTGGCTTTAACCAGGGCCCAAAATTCAGGATTCTCTTAAACACATTGGGCCTGAACCTTTCTGAGACTCCATGTGAAGAAAGTATAGGCTTTCAAAACAGACTGAGCCTGGCCATAACACAACAGGATCAGAGACATACTTCTCCAGCAAGGAAAAGCACTTCAAACACCAGGGTGCCAGTCTGTCAGCACTTATCACTCAGTGGGTTATTCTATCTTTCCAGCAGATTCCTCTTCCAAACTTATACTTCATCACACTCCTGACCTTGCTGCATGTGGCCCCTTCAGCAGAGTTCAAGTCTGCCCCATGTAAGACAGAGAAAGTTTATTCACCACTTTCCATTATCATCTCAGAGACTTGTTCATTGTAAGCCAGAATTATTTACTCTGCTGCTTTGGGGCATTCATGGAGACAGAAGAGATGAAGAAAATTCTAACCAAGAAAATGCTACACAGCAAAGAAAACGAGCAAAAATCTTCCCTTTCAGAAGTAAATGATTGCTTCTGCTCTTGTTTGGCGAGCAACTTTCCATCCAAAAACAGGATGGAAACTGAGGTGGCCAGACCATTTTGTGCTCCAGCTAATACACTGTTTCAGATCAAGAAAAACAGGGAAGGCTGCACCACTCTGGCCTGCCTCATATGGACTTTTTTTTTTCCTTTGAAACATTCCATTTGCTGTTCAAGCCAAGACAAGAAAAGAAACATTTTTAACCTTAAGGGTCTGACATAAGCCTACAAAATTAAACAGCCAGGACTAAAGTGAGGCAGGTTTTACAGTTCTTAAGAGGCTATCCTTTGTTCCTTCCTTAACAGTACATTATAGCCAGGGAAAGCTTTCAAAGCTGAAAGCAAATAGGCAAGAGGAGATTCAACTGCCTTTATTTGAACTGAAATCTACGCAGGTCAGGACCACACGGTACTAAATACTCTACAAATAAAGAGCAAGTATCAATACCTTCCCTGATGAGCTTACGTCTAGGAAGATTAAACAGAAGATGGGTGGAGGAAAAGTCTGTGTAAGAACAGGAATACAGTACAGTCACCCCTAGAGCAGCTCAGACTTGAGCTTCCAGACCCCAAGTCTAAGTTTGGAGCAATAAATAAAATGTGCCAGACTATTTGCAGACTCGGAGACAAAGCAGCCTGACACAGCTTCTGTCTATACAGCTAAGCACTCCTTCCCTGCAAAACCAAGTGGTCGAATCCATATTGTCTCCTGGGAGCCCTCACATGTCCCCCAGCTTACAATCAGGCAGTTTGGAAATGTGCTCCTCGACAAGGGCAAAAACCAGTCGAGTGAACAGGCTAACAAACATCACAGGCCAGTGCAGGCCAACAGTCTTCTGGCCTTGTTTAACTTGCAAATACAGATGTGACTCATCTGTCTCCCCTGTGATCGGCTTCAGAGTCCCTGCACCCACAAGGGAAATGTGCCACTAAAGCCATCAGCCAGTGACAGAGCCAGAAAAACATCCCATCAAGTTTTGGCACTTAAAAAATACTGTCTTTCATTGTGTAATTCCTGTGGAAAAATACAAGACGTGGCAAAACTTTGCAAAATATTCCAGCAGTGTGAATACACATCAGAATCTGGCTAACACAGCCATCAGGTAGAAATCAAAAAAGGAAGGGAGCTCTAGGTTTTATTAGCATGTGGACAGATAAATTACAGGTAAACTCTCTGGAAATTTAACTCTGCCTTTTTGTTTTTCTTTTTTTTTTTTTTTTTTAAAGGCTAGGCTAAAATATCAGCTGTTTTGTTTTGTTTTTTTTTTTTTTTTTTTTTTTTTTAAAGGCTAGGTTAAAATATCAGTTTTTTTTTTTTGTTTTTTTTTTTTTTTTTTTATTTATGATCACTGAAGCCACTGAAGCTTTGACAAAACTGGAAAGAAACAGCAGAGAGCTGATATCCACTACGGTGCATACAAGTGTGCTCCTACAAGGTGCTGCTGGTTTTAGAGCAGAAATTTACTGACTTCTTCATGGATGTGCTTAGCTCACCTCCCACAAGATATCAACCTCAAAAGAGGGGATAAAATCCATGCAGACTGGACTGTGACAGGGGGACACTAGAGATCGCCAGTGCCTGTCACAGCCCTCATGCCACATGTCACCACCTCTTCCCTTTGCCAGAGGACCCATTCATGGAGTGCGCCTCAGCTGCAGTCAGCACTGGCTTATTTATTATAAACACCTGACATTCAGTGCTGCTGTGCTTGCTGGAAATGGATCTGCAGGACTGAGGACAGAAGGCTTATGTGAAATGAGAGTGCAAATGGGAAATAACCTTTTAAGATGGCAGGGTTACAGACAAAAAAAGGTGTGTCATGACTCTCTTGTTCTCTTCCACCACATGCTCAGAAGAAGTGATTAATAATTGATCAGTTAAGAAACTAGCAAAATTATTGCCAGCATCTCTCGTCATATTCAGATGAGATGCCTAATTTTTTTAATTAATTCATGTGAAGGAAAAACCAAAACAAAAAAATAATCAGTATGGATCTTGGAAGAAAGAATTTCAGGAAGTATTTTATGTCATACAACATACAAGAAAATTTTATGTCAAAGAACAGCCCTTCTGCCAATCAGCTGTTGGGGTTTTTTTAACAATTTCTGAGAGATGAGCTTCTGCAGCTTTTCTTTTTTCTATTCCAAAAGCCTTGGGGATGTTTCTCTTCTAATTTTGAGTCCACTCATGAGCTGGGAATTCTTTTCCCAATGTGTGAGTGTGAATGATATGAATGAAGACTGCACAACTGCTTACCTCTTCTCTTGCTGCTTGCTATTTGCTTAACTCTTCCCAAAAGCAATGGTAGAAACTTTTCCATGGGTTTATTTGGATCTGTGAAAACCAAAGACTCAGCCTCTCCCTACATGTACTTATAAAGACTTCTGCAGAACAGAACGACTTTGTTTAGTATGAAGAAACTAAAACTGGGTGCCACCCATTTGTCTGATACAGAAAGAATTAGGAGTCTCACTCTCACAGTTCTTGGCACTTGCCCGTCCAGGGTTGCTTTAAATAGAAAAGGACTTATACAAAATTATTTTTCCAGTGTAAAAGGAGCAACAGTTTGAAAATGCTCTAAATTTCTCTTGACAAGCATTTGCGAATTGATGCTACAGGTCAAATGCTTTGCTCTCACATGAAATGTACCCTCAGTGGCCATGGGCTTATTCATTTCCACCTTCCAAATCCTCCTCTGCAATCCCATCAAGCTGATTCCAGGGAACTATTAATAACCTATAATTGTGCGAGACCAAATCACTGCACCTTCACGACTTCAAGAATGAAAATAATCCTACCTCATTTCTTTGGTGTCTCTCTCTCTCTATATATACCTTCCATCTCTATAACATACTTGCTAATTTCTTTCATCAGTTTCAACTCATGCTCTTTGTAAACACCAAATAGTCTAGTGAGGCTCTGATGCAGATGCAGTGCAGATGAACTGTAGCAGTGCAAGTGATAATAATACCTACTTTTGTCATGTATTGCACATGCACATCTCAAAAGCCGTCTGCATCACTTAGTTAAGTTGTTTTGCTTAATGTAAAAATACCTGGTGCAACATGAGCAGTTGGTGCTGTGTCACAAGAAAAGAAACTTCTGCAAATGCCTGAGCTATTGCAATTATTGCTGCAGCTGAAATTTGGTCTGATTGCTTTACTTCCAAACTTTTTGGTTGCTTTTTTGATATTAAATCTTGGAAAGTCTCCAAAATAAAAATGATAAAATCCTGAACATCGCAGAAGATGTGTTCTTCCACATACTTGTAGATCATCTTTGGCCCACTTCCTGATTTTAGCAATTACAGCATTCCCCCAAGCTCCCTGCACGCTGCCCATAGATACGAGGCTTTGTATGATCTGTCATTTAATTCCGAAAATTACACCAAGTTAGTGCAGGAACCCTATGGCAGACAGTAGAGCAATTCACTATTAAAGCACTGTTAGGTCTCTGTATGGTTTTCTTGATCGATGTTACACTGCTGATCTATTTTCATGTGTTATTTACACTGGGACAGTGCCTGAGGCCCCAGCCAGGGCAGGACCCCATAGTGCTGCACATACTATCAAGCAGGATGCAAAGGCCTCTCCTCCTTGCAGCCTGTAGTCTGAATTCATACTGCATGAGACCAGATGGAGAAAACAGTCAGAGGGAGGAAAAAGTGAGACAGTTGTTAGTAAGAGTGACAGGCAGAGCACAAGAGCTACTTGGCAAAGTACAGGCAATGCACAGTTCCTGTCACTTGTGTCTGTTTTCCCTCTGTCCTCGGTATGGTGTTTTACCACCTGCAGTGACCTATGGACAAACACCCACACAGACTCATCCCCTGCATGTCTGAAGCTCTGGGTACTTGGAAACATCTTTCCTGCCCTCTGAATTTAGGCACACAGTGGGTGATGTGAAATCACAGGTTTGGAGTGACCCATGGGAGGATTATAACCTTGGGGAGTCAAGGGAGCCCAGAAGGCAGCTGATCTCAGTGCAATTCACATAATCTGTCTTTATTCCCTTAGACATTGCCTGCAGCAGGAACAGCCAAGAGTCCTTATGGTGTCCAGGGACACAAGTCTTAATTCAAGCCCAGGCTGTCCAGGGAACCAGCAATGGGTGCACCTCCCACCTAACTCACTAAGTCTCAATTGAAGATGGGCATTTAAGCTCATAGCCTTTTGACCCAAGTACATTTCTTAAATTAGGAAGTACTTATTTCATATCCTGATCAGAGCCACGACTGCTTTACACACAGATAAAATCCCCACTGAGTTCAGGTCCTCTCTGCAAACCCTAAATGCCCCTCAAAATTCTTAGGACTGTTCAGCTCTGATTTCCAAAGCAATAGTGTTGGGTCTGCAAAGTCAAGTAAAAACAATAAACATAAATTCCTGCAAACACTTCCAAATTGAGCATATTTTAGACATTCTGAAGCGTAAGTCTAGTCCAATATCATACTGGAAATCCACAGGCTCTCTGACACCAGGTCCCTGTCCCTGAAGTGACTGACTGCTCACACATCCATGTCTCTCCATCTCTAGATGAGCCAGAGGACAAGGGCAAAGGAACTCTCCCATTCTCTGCAGAGCCAGGCAAGTAGGGAAGGGACAAGCAGTTGTGAGGGAAGTCGGACTGTAGTTGTGGAAGGTAAGCTCTGGAGAGGCTGGAGGTGGGAGCTATCAAAACAAGAGGGACAAAGCCTGAAAGCAGCCCTCTTCTTTCAAGAGTGCAAATCAAAAAGAGTAACTGCTCACAAAGTCACTGCAGAGTAATGAATGTGATGGTACAAGGGGGGAAGGACTGACACCGAGTCACATCAACAACAGGATAAACTAATTAGAGCTCTTCTTTCTTTGAAGTGACAACTTGTGCCACTGAGGTCAGCAGAGACCTCAGATAGGTCATTCTGGTCTTCCTCATGAATCTGTATTGCCTACCTTTCCCTCAGATCCCCAGCATGCTACAGCTGAATCCTACAGCGACACCCATTGAAGCTCTCAAATTTTTTGAACTCTCCTCTGAGGAACTTTGATTTTTCCCCTTTTTTTTTCTTTAAATTCACAATGTCCATAACTGTATTACCTCTAAGGATCAGTCTCCTTTTCAAGGACAGAGCTACCACCTAGCACTAACACAGTATTTGCAGCTAAGGCTGTTGTATGAAAGCAAGAGACATCAGAAGTTGGCTGCCAAAAGAGCTCAGTTCCCATTTAGTTTTTAAGGTCTGGATTTCCAAGAGTAGTGTTAGGTAACATGGGACATGTAGGCTGTACACGATACAACGTTTTTAGTAATACATTTTTAGTGCACAGTAGCACTTCTTGGGATGCTGCTAGTCTGTGCAAGGACTGCTTCAAGGAAATAGGAGAAATGGGAGCTCTGTCGTGTAGTTGGATATTAATAAAAGATTTTCTGACTGTTTTACAAGAAATAAAAGGAAGAAAACAAGCTCTGAGGTGGTTTCTATAATTGTTTCAAACATTTCAGCAAACACATTCAATGAAGATACTTTTAACCCTTAAAATCAAGCCGAGTTGATTTTATTTGATCCTTGTATTTTGAAGGTAACATTCATCTTGCCTAATTTCAACCATCTAAAATTCAGGCATTGTCTGGGCTCCCTCCAGAGAGAGTGGAGACAGGCACTGCCAAAAACACTGAGTTAATTCATCCCTTGGCTCAGATACTGCACTGTCCCTGGGAGCACCTCATCCTGTACAGAAAACAGAGGAAGATTAGGTGAGCATCTCACACTTCAGACAAGGGAAGTAAATCCCACCTTAATTAGCTTTTCCACTTACTGTACTTGCATTGTTACAATATCTGAACACCCATACTTTCCAAACCTGTAATTCTCACACTTTTTCTGTAATAAATGGTAATCTTTACTCATTTATAGGCACATACTGCTGAGACAAGTAGAGGCCAAGTTCTAGCCCTGCAAAGGTATTTAACAAGTTAATTGTCTAAATTAGGTGTTTTTCAGTCAGCTGACAAATAGTCAGTGATGTAGACAAAGCAGCAGGCAGTTGGGTGCCCTTAGGAATTTGCTAGGATCTAAGCAGAATTGACTTGCCTTAAGGACATATGTCATGGAATTAACCCCAGGTCTCCTGAGCTGCTGTCCTAACCTTTGGAATGTCCTTAACATCAAGCAAATCCTCTGCTGTTTTTTGAATAAAACTTTTGAAGTATTTACAGTCATGTCTTCTTCTTTGTTTAACTCTAACAAGCTATGCATACTCAAAGCCTTTCATTCTTCTTCATAAATCAAACCTGACTCCAAGCCTCCCTTCTCACTTTTATTGGTCTTCTCTAAGCTATCCTTAGATCTTAACTCAGAAGTAAGAGCAAAGTGAGGCCAAAATTCCAGGACATTTTAGATGTTACTTTGATACAACTAAACACAGGAACACCAGCAGAGAGTTGGATCTTGAAATAAAATCAGTAGAAATACTACATTCACATCAGAGTTCTACTCTGGTAGGCAGCTTCTGAGCACTCTGCATCACAGCACAGTGCAGTGACACCATGTCTCATGCACTTAGAGAAGTAATTGACCAAGACCTTAAAATTTAAATACTTAGGGCACGTCAACACGGGAGTCCAGACAC
This sequence comes from Bombycilla garrulus, assembly GCA_013400315.1. Classification (NCBI taxonomy): domain Eukaryota; kingdom Metazoa; phylum Chordata; class Aves; order Passeriformes; family Bombycillidae; genus Bombycilla; species Bombycilla garrulus. The sequence goes on from VXBU01008192.1 coordinate 37,216, forward strand.
AGTAAGACGTGAATCAGGAGCACACTGGCTGCTCTGCAATCACATCACACATAAGTGTGAATTAGAAGGAAGCAACTTACTTAATTTGAACAACAGCCTTAGGGCAGACACTGTGTGACAGGCCATGCAGAGTCAGTGTGAGGAAGATACCACTCTGCACACTGTTATTCCAGTTGAACAGTAGCTGACTCCCACATGCAGACAAACTTTATCAGTCCAGAGCAGGCTTCAGCACTGAGTGATATGTGCTTCTTAGAATAATCTTGGGGAGAACTGCTGAATGCTGAGCATGTCCTCTGACTTGCACCTGGGTTGCAATATGGGTAAATTTATAAAACAGACTCTGTTCCTTTCATCTGGAAAGAATTTTTTTTTGCAATTATCTCACCAAAGTGAAACAAAAAAAGAAGTTTCTGGGGAGAGAGAGAGAGAGGTGTCAACCCCATACTATCCAAGCAAGGAACAAGATAAAAACATTATTTCTGGTACTAAACAAGTGCAGTTCTCCCCTTCTGGGATAGCTGCCTTGATCCCTAAATAATTACAACAATCCTGTATCAACCTTGAATTATTCAAGTCTAACCATGTTCTGTTTTCAGAAACCAGGAGCATAAAGTATGGACAGCTTGTGGGAAACACACAAGTAAAGTACCATGCATCTTTCAATAATAATATTGAAATAATTGTAAAAGGTTTTTCAGACTTCTGATTATTAGAGGGATATCTGATCATCTCCTGTATTAACTAGGCCCCCAAAACCTTACACAGTTAGCCCTATATTGAATAGAGTAGCTTGTTTGTGGATTAGCTCTTATTGTCCAAATAAGATTCAGTTTTTGGGGATATCAAGAAAACAAGATTCTGCAATATCCTTTGCATGGAAGTGCCTTGTCCATCTTCTGAACCAGAAAAAGTTAAATCTCCTACACCAATATGAGAAAGTTCTGCCTAATCACCCAGCTTCAGAACAAGGAAATGTATTTGTTCTGCATCAGGGCTTCCAACCTGTCTTGCAAACCACCAGAAAAAAAAAATTACTTCAGTTTTACACACACCAGAGAATCCCACACAGCACTGCATCTCTGTAGGGGAATGAAGAGTAAAGTGCTTAGGCAGCAACACTGCCAAAAACTCAAATGCCTATTTTGGGACTTTCTCCCAGCCTAACAGAAAAGCAGGAGGTAGAAATGACTGCTACACAAGAAAAGCCACACATGGGACTGAGGACACATCTTCAACTTGACATGTCCAAAAAGAGCTCTGAGCAATTGCTGCAGCCTCCACAGCATAGCTTGGTTTTCCTTCTGAGTGGCATCACACATAGGCCAAGCCTGGGAGAATTCCCATAATATAATAAACGGGCAGCTCAGACCCCATCCCATCCGTGAGATCTAGTAAAACAAGCTGGGAAAAAGTTACTGATCTTCTAGGAGAGAACACTGGAGACACCAACTGAGGATCCTGAATCCTGAGCACAAGGCCCACACAGCCACACAGGTTGGCTCTTCAAAAGAAACTGTTTGCTCATTGTCAATCACTATTTTCTCCATCCTCCATCAGCGCCTTTTCAACTTTTCTAACTGCTTGTGCTCACACCTCTTTCTCCCAGGTGGCACAAACCAGAAAGAAGAGAATCAGCGCAATTTAAACAAGGTCATGCTTCCCAAGCATCAAACCAGTATTTTGCTGAGAAAAGAATGAAAACAAATTGTACACTGCCTACTGCAAGGCCTTGTGAGATTCCCCCAGGGTCACCACAACAGACCACTGTAATCTCTGCTGATGCTTGCACTGAAGATAACAATGCCGCTTGTTATCAAAGCCACTGTGTCCCAGTTATTCTGGCCTTACACACTATTTCTCTCATAAAGATGAGTGCAGCACTTTATAGACTGTCTAATACTTTATCTTGGACACGTCAAATCCCACTTTCCGTTGTGTCATGTTGAATTCCTGGACGGAAAATAAAACACAACAAATCCACATGCATTCCAAAATGCTTTTCTCACATCACTTCAGTGGCATTTACCTTGTTTGTAGGGAAAGGAAGGCAGGAAAGCACAGAAAGGACGGGAAGTAGTCATTTTTTTTAACACCATTTACTAGAACAGATTTTATTACCCATAAATAATGGTGTAACCTAGGATAAAAATAGAAATAAAGCCTGTCTTCACTAAGAAAATGAATATATTTCATCACTGACCAACTGCAAAACAGCTGTGCCTGTGGTATCAATGCTATCACAAAGGAATTTCTACCACTGTCATGAAAACCTGGCACAAGACCTGAAATCTGTCTGAATACTCTCCCTTTAACAGTTTAACACCCTGCATGTCAGATTGCTAGAGTGGAGTACCCCTGGGGAGTGAGAGATTTTCATCATGTCAGGGCCATTTCTGGGAATTGACAGGATACAGAAAAACTATGCCTGAAGTTTTTACAAAAGCACAAGACAGAATTTAACTGTAAGAAGATGAAATTTCAGAGGGGAGTTTGGGAGCAGGAGCAGATTGGCCTGTGACTTTGAAACCACCTGGAGAACTGCTGCCACTAAAAGGTAAGGATGGTCAATTCCTGTTACGAAAGACCAAGCCCTTGTGCCACAGAACATGCTGGCAGTAACACAGACCCAGCACAATGGGAAAACAAAACAAAGAAACAAAAAAAAAAAAGATAAACCATACAGAATCTCACCTTGGCTTTTGAATGGAAGACAACAATTGCTTTCTGCCTTTTTCTTTATTCTTTTGCTTTGAAAGAAGAAATTTGGAATTGAGACAAACTCCCTGAACTGTTTGCTGCACACACCTTCTGCTTTTCTGTCAGGCTGTGAAAAGCTAGAGAAATTTGCACAGGAGCTTTCAGTAGTGTACTGTGCCTCAGTATTCATTCTTCATCCTTACAAATCAATGTACAGCAGCAACAAATAGAGAAAAAAAACAAATCCTTCCATCATTCCATCACTTAAGGAGCCAAAGCACACTAACTCATCTTTCACCAGGAAGGAAGGATTTGATTTTAAGTACCATTGAGGAGATAACTGTCTGTGTTACGAGTTTCATAATGGTGCTCGTGTTACCATTTAGGAGAGTAATGACCTGTAGCAAAGTCACAGGAAGCAAAGGACACAGGAGCTCCAGTCTCCTGAGGACAGCATGTCAATTTATCTGTACTTAAAAGTGTAAAACCCTTTAGGGAAATAATAAAAAAAAACCCTAATCTAAAAACCAAATCACAGACATGTAAATTTGTAGACAGATACATTAAGAAAATCAGCCATTTCCCCCTTCACATAAACTTTATTATGTGAGTTTAATCAATCTTCAGCTTAAGCAATTTATTTTATCTAAGGACAGAAAATCTTCCCATGTGCTTTAACTTTACTGAAAGTTGCACAGGTTGTTGGGATGTTATACTGGGGAAGGTACTTCTTTGCCATAAATACATTTTTTACTTTTGTTTTTTCAAGCTGAGGCAGCTTTATGAGATTAATTATATATGCTTTTTGTAGATGTCACTAGTGGACTTTAAACATCAAATTGTAACTCCAAAACAAACCTGTACACTGCAAATGGTATTACCTAGGACATTCATCTTAAAAAGACAGACAGCACAGAGGACCACAGCTAAATGCGCCTTTGTTTTCTAGAAAGAGCACCTAAAAAACCCTTGGGCCTGAACAATATTAGTAACTTCCTTAGATGCACCAATTATCTCACTTCTTCCTCAGTTAGGTGGGGGTGACATTCCAAAAATTACATCAAGTCAGCTTTTCCTTAAAGCCTTTAAAGCTTTGAGTTCAATTTGCAAAATAATAAATTGAGTCTTAAAATAAACACCTTGGATTTCACGAGGTCTGAGAAAACCTCACTTCTGACAAGATAACAGATTGTACAAAACATCAGATCAACTGACCACAATGATTCAGACTGTAGTTATGTAAAGCATCCTTACCTATTAAAATAGTTTTAGCAAAAAAATCAGATGAATAACAGAGATTTATTATGTTAACTGACTCTTCAGTCAGCCAAGTTCAGCCTTAAAGATAAAGGATAAAACTGTCTTTTGCTGTTTCCTGGCTTTACATGTAGCCACCCCTGCTCACAGCACCAGGGCCACAGGGTGCGCACACAGCAGAGTTGTGGCTGCTCAGTACCTGGTGCTCAGAAACAGGCACTGCTTGCCCACCTCACCTGCACAGCTGGGGTGGGCTCTAAGCGTGCCCAGTTCTCTCAAAGGCTGAAAGAAGATCCACCTCTGCAACACCTTTCATGCAGCAGCTCCAGGGTTAGCACACTCCTTCGGGAGCAGCTAGGATTGGTCTCCTTATGATCAGTTCAATGGTGTAGCTCACAGTACCAAGTGGGGAATATCAACACCGATACCAAAACATTAGTTGGGGCAGATCAGTAAAAGAAGTCTTATCCCTGGAAGATGGTGCAGCAACTATGCAAAGCCAGGCTCTTTCTGCTGGGCCTGACAACAGAGCACTCACAAAAATGTGGAACTGAGGCGGCTGAGAAAGCCTAGCTCCTGAACACCAGCAATGCCACTGCTCTGACCCACACCTGGGAAACTCCCCTGCACCACTCTGAACAACTGAAATATGTGCTAAAGATTTCTTTTACAATTTAGTTTTTATTTTAAATATTGGCAGAAGTAAAAGACTGACCTCACTCTGTCTGCTATGAGAGCTCATTGCTGAGGACCCCAAATGTGTCCCATGGCAGGGAGCTTGGATCTTGATGATCTTCAAGATCCCTTCCAACCCAAACCATTTCACGATTCTATGATGCCTGACAGGCCCCTCTCAATGCTACTGAAACATAGCTAATAAATTAATAAAAGCTTTTCTGAATGGGGAAAGGCCCATTGCTTTTAACTAATGGCTATATAAACACAAGTGATAAATTTGTTCCTGTGTCTTCTCTAATTTCTACTGAACAAAAACGGATCTTCAGAGAGATGTAACATACAATGGTTCTATTAGTAGGACACAGTTTAGTAGCAACTTTGAAGATTTATTTATGTTCTTAATAAAGGTTTTAAGTACCTGCTTAAAAAAGGAAATAGCACATGAAATTAAGTAAAGGGTTTATTTAAAGGTAATTCATATGCAGGCTGAACCTTTTTTTCACAAGATAAGAGAATGGATATGAGAATGCTACATTCTGCAAAGCTACAGATTATGGCAGTGCAGGGAACTTTAGAGCTGGTTCTTACTGAAAATCTTGGAGAAAAGGAACTGCACTAGCAACAGCCTATTACTACTTGTCATTGCTCTTTATTTCATTTCCCTCTCTCAAATTGGAGCTCTCTGGATACACAAGGATGTTATGGGCATTTTTCCTTTATTACACTGTTCTAAAGCCTTTTAGTATAAGCCTTCGTAAAACCTCACATATATGCATTATAACATTACAGGGAATAAGTTCCATATGAAAAATTCATAATATTTCTTACTATTTTTTAGCAGAGATTCTGACATTAAGCATGAGAGCAACAGACATTGTTTTAATTCTCCACTGTGGAAGGGGAAAAAAAAATCAACTTTTTGCCTTTGGTTAAGAAAGAATTTTTTACATACTCCCTCTTTGAGGTCTCCTCCTTGCAAAACCAAAAAAGGATTTTAGACAAAGTAACCACAATTATATGGAGTGTGTCATTGATAAATTCCAGGGGAATACAATAAGCTAGGTAGGCACATACCATTAGATCTAGCTGTTCAAAATCTTAAAATTCTAGCCAAGATTAAGCCAGACTATTTGACCACACCAGCCCTCAAGACTGCACTTAACTTTTAAAAGACTCAATCTCACTCTAGGCTTGGACTTTAAGAAAGTAACTCTTTCAAGAAGAGAACATTTTACACAGCAAACTGTCTTTAAACATGTGCTTAAGTCTCTTGAAGTCACTAAGTACAGACAGACTGAGAATGGGCCCAAGTCTTTCATTTTATGACAGCCTTAGTTTTGTATAATTTTAGTTAATCCTAGGCTTTCAGTTCCCAGTGCATTTAGGCGTGAGTTATGCTGACACAAGATGGGATCAGACTTGTTGCTGCAGTGTCTTCAGGAATTTTGGAAGAGGATGTTCCAGGAAAATTGGTAACTTCTCTTCTGCCCACCCCCTTGGAGAAAAAAAATAAGAAAGCAACAACAATCCAGCACGTCGTTGGAGCATGTTTAGATGTTACAGAGGTTTTAGCCTTTCTTCTGTTCCATGACATCTGCTTCCTGCAAGTCTCCTGATTCTCTGACCAGCTAAATTGGAAACAGTTTAATTATGGTTATTTATTTTGCTTTTAAACTGACCACATTATAAGAAAAAGCTCACACAACTCTTCTGTTTATAGTAGGACAGGAAGAAAAATATGCAAAGATGTACAAAAAAGGATAAGTGTTACTGAAAGCTGAGTAATACACACAGCATGGAATTCATGCAGTGCAGAGAGTCCTCACAATTTACAGATCTCCATGCACATATAAGCTCTAAAGCATGAATTTGTCTTTAGCCACGTATGTTCTGAGCCATTTAGGATTTATCCTGAAAATTAAGCTAGAAAATAAATGTCTCAAAGTCTGACCAGAGAAACTATTAGGGAAACCCTCAGGTACCAACAGAGCTCTGAACATTAATCACATTTTCCAGTTACGTTAGGAAGTGCAATGACTTAGTTAAGGCCAGTATAATGTCCCAGGCTTAAACTACCACACCCATGACACTGACAGTCAACTGAGTCAATGATTCAACCCAGATGGGAATCCAGGTTCTTCTTGGCTTACTGTTATCTCTTCTGCCCATTAGGTTACATGACTTCCATAAATTATTTCGCAGTTCCCGTTAAAAGAAAATAAATCCATATGATGCTAAATACAGCCTCCCAGCTGTAATGCAAAGTGGAATTTTGGACCACAGCACTGCTTCCTGACTCATCCTGGATCCCCTCCATGTGACGTTGGATCCATCTAAGCTAGGGAGAGCAGAATAGAAGGGTTGTGCTTTTTTTTCACTTTATCTTTTTTTTTTTTTCCTATCACCCACTGTCAGATAACACGTGCATGTTCTCGTAGCATGCTTCCAGAACGTGGAAAAAAAACCAACAATACCAGAGAGGGGCCTTTCTGAATACACAAGGATAGAAAGGAAAAGATAAAACGCCTAAAGATTTATACAGAGATTATTTAAATAATGACTCACTGCCATAGTTAAGTTTAAAAAATCTATAAAACCCAGATAGAAATGTTGGAGCAGGGGGAAACTGTGCTGAGAAGTGCGACAGAGGTACAGCACTAAAAAAGCTAAAAATAGCACACCCATGGAGCAAAATTTCCTTCACATATAAATACAGCCACTATGCTTCACATCTCATGCACATGGGTTTACTGTGAGCTTCTCTGTTGCTTGTTTGCAGCTGGAGAAAATCCAGAAAGCAAGGAAAACAAACACACTGCACGCTCCCTGCATCTATCTGATTCAATAACATTAAGCACACACCTTTGGCTCTTTGCAGGGGTTAAAAAGACAAAGGGCCAAATACAGCTCCGGCAATCCCGCAGGCTGCCTTGCCAAGAGAGCGCGGTGGGAAAGCCTGCTTAACCAGCCCCAAAGGATTCCCTCAAGGAGGAAACCTCAAAGGCTACAGAGGTGGCTCAGTGGCCAATTCCAGCACCAGGGGTTTTAGCCAAAGAAATCCTGGCATGTGCTGGGAATTCAGCTGATTCCCAGCTGATGAATCAGCCTCTCCAGATCCACAGGTGACCGGCATGTCTACACTGCAGTGGCACACAGTGATGCGACATCTGAGATTACGCATTTTCAACAGCAAAAAGAGTAAGAAAAGCAAAACAGGGATTAAAAAAGAATTCAGAAAGACACCATTATTTTGGCCACCCTGAGCTAACAGCAGGCTCACAGGTGACTCCAATGATTATGGCTTTCTGCCAGTTAAACTGTAAAGATCCTGACTGTGGGACATTCGCTCCTCTGCTTCTTTCGTGACATGGAAAAGAGGCTTAGCATATATATCCCTTCTGCTAGGATCAAAATAAGGACAGGTGCTACTGGGAGTGTTTCATCCTTTGCCTTTGCTTTTCAATACCTGGCTGTTTACATGGTTAGCTGCTTAATTATCATTACTTAATCTCTGAGTAATAAAGATGCAGTATCCTCAAACACTTTAAAGGTTCCTTTCCCAGTGAACAACATCTATTTCCATTTAACACTCTAGCTTAATTAAAATTTCCCCCTCACTCCCCCCAGGGCCTTGTTTCATTTAATTCAATTGCAAAATCCCAGTAGAATGTCCAGGCTGCAGCACAATTTGCATAATGAACACAGTGGTATCTGCAGTGAAAATATCACCTTTCACAAAACAAACAAACAAACAAACAAAAAAAAAGAACATTGGGAAGCAGAGTAAGATCAGAGCAATTACAGTGTTTTGGAAGGTCGGTTGATGACGCAACCTGCAGTTGGGAAAAAGCAGGCAGAGGCCAGTACTTGGAGTGGGGTCAAACAGGGGTATTAAGTCTTCTGGGGATCTGACCATAGCTACTCACCAAGACAAACGTGAAGGCAGGAATACAACTTGAAATTATATCTATCTTTCTCATATTAGTCACCTTACTCAGTACTACTGAAAGGCACTTCTCCCTTCTTGGAATTATTGTCCTGAAAGCACCTACCAGCTTTTGTAATAGAAGTCATTCTTGTATTTTCAGACACAGCAGAGACTGGTGAAGCTGCTATTTCCATTTCTGGTTAAAGCACTCAATGGGCAGAGCGCACACACTGTAGGAGACTTGGATTCACAGCACTCCTGCCTGGTCTAAAGCACCACTCTCAGTGCTTCAGCGCTGCACCTAATGGGAGCCTGTTCCGCTGCCCACACCCTGAGAATCCCTGCTGGATCGATCCAGTCGTAAGAAGAGGGAAAGCAAATTTAGTTCCTGGATCTCAGGCTAGTCTGGATGTCTAAGCCAAAATAAAGTTCAACTAGAAGTGAAGCCAAGCTGCTAAGCCTGATCAAGGCAAAAATGCTTCAATTTATGAGACATCTCAGAGCAGAACTTGTCTTGGAAATTTTAAGAAAAAGAGGTGTGGCACCTGAAGAATTTGGATATCTCTGTTTGACAGTAGGTTTACAATGATGGATTAAAATACCCCAATTCCTCTTTAGAAAACTGTTTAAACACCCAACTTTCACAGAAGACTTTGGCCTTTACAATTTGCAGGCAATGGTATGCTTTTCTGGATCAATCCCATAATAACCTAAATAAACTAATTAAAAGGTGAAGATGAAAAATCGTATCAATTATACTAATCAGTACTTGAAACACAGTATAGAATTGTTGTGCCACTGGCATTAAACACCTCCAAATGGTAAACAACAAAATCAAGTCTCTTTACTTGTCCCCCAGATTTGCAAGTAAAAGAAAGTGACACGCTACATTCTTCAGGTTGTTGACTGCATCTTCCTAGCCTCTGTCAGAGACACAGACACAGTGTGAACTGCTGCTTTCTCAGCTTCTAGTTCCATTTATCTCTATTATTCTTGGACAAGTTGCCCCAATTCAAATCAAAGTGAAGCTCTTTTTGAGGAAACATAGGTGGCTGCTTTGTGCTCCTGCAGCACAGTCACCAATTACCTAAAGTGCTCAGGAATGTTTCCCTTCTGCAAACAACAAGTTTTATTTTGCAATATTCAACTGCAAAACAAGGAGCTTTCCCACCCTGGGGGTTCCTTCACAAAGTGAAGTGAAGCGGACCCTGTGAGCAGGCGAGTATCTCCGCTCAGCGAGCAGCCCAGCCCGGCCAGCCAGGTGCTCTGCGCTCCAGGGATGGACGCGCTCAGCAGTCCCGATCGCGATGATGCTGGAGCACTGTGGGGAAAGGAAGGAATTCCGCCACCGCTCCAGCAAGCAAGAGTTCTGCTGAGGAGCATGAGCTGATCATGCCCTGCTGCCTCCCCAGAGCCCGGAGCCGCCTCTGCGGAGTAGGAGCAGGCGCGGAGCGCCGGGCTGAGCGCACCAACTCCTCTCCCATCTCACAGTCTTTACGCTTCGCTCCCCAAAACTAACTCCTTCTCTCCCTTCACCCCCAGCCCAGCCCTGTCAGAGCTTAGCCCTTTTCTAAGCCAGCCCCATCTCCCCGCTGACAGGTGGCCCGGGGGCGCCAGGTGCCGGCACCGCTCCGCTTCTGCCGGGGCGGCCCCGGCGGTGCCCGGGGCAGAGGCGAGCGAGGGGTGCAGGACAGGCAGAGGGGACCCCACGCACCTTCCCACACCGCCCCCCACCCCTCCTCCGCAGCGGCGGAAAGCGCCCCAGCGGCCGCGGAACCGCGGGGCCGGCCGGTACCTGCCGGGGCCGGAGAGCGGCCGGAGCGCAGCGGGGCCGGGCCCGGGCCCGGGGTGTCGGAGGCGGTGCGAGCGCGGCGGCTCCTCCCCGGCGGCGGCAGCGGCGGCGGCAGCGGAGGGTCTCGCTCCTTCTGCGCCGAGTGTCAGACTTTCTCTCGGCCGCCCTCCCTCCATCCCGCCACCCCTTTCCACTCCCTCGCACGCACATGCACACCCCTCCAGCAAATGGGCTGCCGCCTGAGAGTGCGCCTGTGTGCGCGGGTGTCTGTCAGCCGGCGCAGGCACACCCCCTGCTCCGCCGGGTCTCGCTCCCGGCCCGCCGGACCGCGGCTCTCGACGAGTGTCGGGGGTGGCAGCGAGCGCCCACCGTATGCCCGCCCGGGCACCCTGAGGCCGTGTGCCTTCCTGGACCACAGCCCTCTCCGGCTCTGCCGGATCGCACACCTGCGAGCTCGCGCAGGACATCCCGACCTATCTCTGGGATCGCCGTGAGTGGCTGCTGCTCCTCATTCACATCGCTAAAGCAGCCTCGGGTCCGCTCACGCTGTTCCCGTGACCCATTCCCTCTGGGCCGGAACTGCAGGACACTGGCTTGTAGACTGATTGAGTAAAAAAAGCCAGCTCGCCACACTTACTGATAAATCACCCGGAGCGCAGGGCTGGTGCGTATTTAAGAGTTTGCCCGTGTGCAGAACAGTGTAGCTGACAGGGACACATCTGTCTTTGCATTTATTTGTTTTGCCCCTGGAATGTGCTACACTGGTGGTTCTCCGGCTTTCCCACTTCCTAAGAGAGAATTTCTCTCCTGAACCAGCCCACTCCCACACCAAACCATCCTCTCCAACATATTTCCTTCTGTGGCTGCCCGAGGAAGAGCCTTCCTGCCCACAGGCTGAGAGCCATCGCACACATGGCACAGGCAGTATCAGACACTTCCACACAAGACACACTGGGGTTCTTTCAAGAGCTGTGTTTTCCTCAGTGAAGGGCTCAGATTGAAAGTCTTCAGCTGGCAGCTCAGTTGTGGAACAGACCCTGACTGTTGCGCCCGTGAAATAACACAGAACCAAGGAAGTCCGGAGAAATATTTTGGAGTTTCCACCATGTAACTCACCTCAGCAGAACTTCATCCTCACCTACCATTCACACACAAGTCAGATGGGTGGTCTGGATATACAAGACAGGAGCTAAATAAGAGAAGTGTTTTAGGTTCACCAAAAGTCAATTTTACACCTTTTTTACTTACATTTTTTAAACAGTTTATTACTACAGTACCAAACTGACATTGTTTTTATAAATTCTACACATGAAAATACAGACTGTACTTATCTACCTGCGTTTTATATTCCCAGAAGACAAAGGGAGAAATTTGGAGACAGATTGACTATTGACTTCTGCTGTTTAAGGCCTTAAAAAAAATGAAAGGAGATTTTATACTGAATTTCCACATTTGTATAATTTTCACTGGTAAAACCTGCAATTGCTTTAATCCCCACATGGCACTGCTTAATACAAATATAACTGGGAGGAGTATGATGCAGATTTGAGCTCAGTTTGTGTTTTGAATTTCTGCACTTTACCCTGTTCCCACTCACTGAAGATCTCAGGCACTCTGCTGATAACCCCTTCTGTAACTGAAGAAGTTCAAGAAATAGAAACTGAGGAGCAAGTTGGTGGAAGAAAAATCCTTGTGGGATTTTTTTTTTTCAAGCATTTATTTATTAGAACTACATAATGGGGATTTGAGGTACTCTGAGAACATGAATCCTGATAAAAAGAAAATGTGCAGCTAAGTTCTGTTTGTTTCATGTTCTGGAGATGTTTCAGACTCCTGTGAAAAATCTGGGCATGAATGTCTCCTCATTTGTGGAACAAGTCTATAGACTGTGAAATGTAGCGGGAGGAAATAAATGTTTTGGAAATGGTTTTATTTAGCAGCTTGAGGGGGGTGTCTGGAATAAGTGGCAGAAGATTTATCTTTCAAGAGTTATAAAACCGAATTTGTGAAATAGAAGCTCTTCATGAAGGGGGAAAGCAGGAAAAAATCCGCCCTCTTGTGGCTGTCGTCTAAAGGAAAGGCGATAAAGTCACATTTCTCTGCAGACAGCAGGGAGCGAACGCGCTTTTGTGTGCTTCGCTGGGAAGGCTCTCAGACAAGGTTACACGAGGTCATGCCATGGACACAGGCTGAGCAGGCATTCACCATCTGCACAGCATCATTGTAAATGATCGCTCGATGCATTCCTTGGCATTATATTTTAAACCACTGTGCAGAAATTCCCAGAGCAGATAAGTACCGCTTTACTGGGAGACTCAGAAGGAATTTTACCTTTCCCAGCATCGATGCTAATGCCACCTCTTTGACTTTTTGGTCAGGACTGTTTGCTCTTAACAGGGTGGTGGAAATGCCCCATGAAATAGGAATTTCTGCCAAATTTACAGAAATGCGCTAAAGTTTCCATCGGAAGAGAAAGGTTCCTTTCCATGTTTTGAAGATGTGATGATTATAATGATGGTGAGGATGATGCTATTATTTCTTGTGCAGAAAGGACACTGACTATTGGATGGAAGAAGTATTCAACAGGTCCTTTTAAACAGGAATTTCAAGAGTGACGATTTTTTCTCTCTCTTCTTTTTTTCTTTAGTACCTAATTTGGGGCTTCCCTAAGGCCAAATTCCACACCCAGTGCCCAGAGCAACTGTTCAAATCTTCTGTAAAGTTGAGTGGCTCATGAAAGAGCAGAAGTTGAACATCAGATAGCTGCGTTTTAGTTTTCTCATTGCGCAATAATACGAGCATGAATTAAATGACTGACCAAATCTTTCATAAATAACTAAAACGAGGAAGAGAGATCAGCTATTTTTGTTACTTACCATTTGCTTAATTTTGTGCTTGATCATTAATCTGAACAATGTCCAGACACTGTAATGCCAAATTGGCATGTTTCAGGCAAAACTATTTTCATGGAAATTAATTATCATGGTAAAATAGATGGTCCTTTAGTTAAGACTTCGGGAGAAACATGAGACAGCGGCCTGCTGCCACACTGTAAGTGTTTATGCTGAACACTATTATTCCTTCTGTAAGCAGTGACAGAAATGCCTGCAGCGTGATGCAATGCAATGGTGTTGCTCAAATCTCTTAAGGAGAGGGATTGTTTTCCAAATGTTGGGCTAAGTTGTGCCTAGTGAATCGCTTCAAGTTGAACTGCTATGCATTTGGTGACTCTGAGGTCCTTCAAGAGAAGGTCCTGTAATTCATCTCCAACTCTGAAAATTTTCAAAGGAGCCTCCCACTCTTTACAAGCCCAAGAAATAAGATTTTCACTGCTTGTCCCCAGCCATCCATCCCTGCATTTGCTTCCAGCAAAACAAGAAAACGTTAAAAGTGACAAATAAAGCCACTAAAGACCAGAACTGATTTACTTCCATCTACTGGAAAGAGAGACGAGCAGTGAAGGATTCAGAAATGGGGAAGCCTTTATAAGGAAGAAGAGGCAGCAATCAGCTGGGCACAGAAATCACTTCATCCAATCAGCCTCAAGTGCCTGTGTTTGTGACTCAGCCACCAAATTTGCTTCCCTGGGGAGGCTTGGGTCACTGAGTTCCTACAGTTACTGTGGAAGCACATTGGCAGACTTGAGTTCCACCCTGGTAATAAAATCAAATTCAAATCAAATGCTTTCCAGGAATCTGGATCAATATTCTCTGAAGACATAAGTTGTATTTCCAGCATTTCCATTTCCAGTAATGGCACCTTCATTGATTAATAGACTGTATAGAGAAGACTGTACATATATGTGCATGTGTGTGTGTATATATATATATATATACGTATACATAGATGCACACACATACCAGACAGTTACTAGAAGGCAGGTGTTTTAAAGAGGATGAGGAAGAAAAGAATAGTACTAGTAAGGTATTGAAATTCCACCTTACAGTCAATCAGGAGATAAAGGCTCTTTTTCTGCACTGCTGCATGGGAATAACCAGACTTTGTCCACTGCCCTACTGAGGCAGCTAGGCTGACCCTTGGGGGTCTCTGAAGTAGGGTCCCAAAATGGAAGAGCTGGGCTGGCAACACAACACTTTCACTGATGCAGTTTCATGGCATATTTCGCTTTATTTGTCACATTAATTTCTTTTATTTGATAAAATAGTTTATATTTTTTGTTGAAGAATAGTCTACCTAATTGGCTACAGTTTTTCGAATTGTCTCTAAACTGTTCTACTATTGACATAAATTACAGATGGATAAGACAAGGGTCAGGCTACTTCCACTTTCATGGCTCTGTCATTTCAAGGTTATTTCAAGGTTACAGGCCCTTGTAGGCCTTTGCAGGCCTCTGTGAGGCCAAAGCTAGGCCAAGACTGGATTGTCCAAGCTTTCTGGGGCAGTCCGTGTCCCTGGTCAATAAGAAATCCTTCTACAGGTCTCCAGAGAAAGACAAAGGACTCTGCTCTCTCTGTCTCCCACCACTTTGGGAAGAGGAGAATCTGCTTTACTCCTGTATCAGTAATCATAATGCAACACCTGCTCAGTAATGCACACTGATTTTATGTCCCTGGAAAAAAAAAACAAAAAAACCCACAAAACTGGAAAACACCCCACCCTATCCCTGACCATGGCTGTGAGGTGGTATCAATAGTCCCAAGGTCCTGGCCATGTCCCTCTTGACTGCTGTAAAAATTAACCCTGTCCTGGCCAGGAGCTGGACAGGCGTATAGTGCATGTGGGATCTGGCCCAAATATGGTGAGAAGAATAAAAAGTTTGTCTACAGATCACATCTGGGATATTAATTCAGTGTCTTTAAAATAAATAGCATGTCAAGAAAAAAGTTTGTTGCGTTTCCACTTATGTCCAGGGTAGGAAAGAAAATCAAATTCTGAGAGCCCACAGTTCTATGTATTTTATGAGTCAGACTAGAAATTGATTTCCATGAAAAATTAACTGAAGCTCATTTTCCTACTTTGTATAAATTGAACTTCTATATTTTTAGTTCCAGTGAAATCAACCGTTGAACTAATTGGTTTGAGGCATTATCCTGGTCTCCCTAAATGGCAATGACTGCTGTATTGATTTATGGGCTTCAGCACCAAGCAGGGAAGGGTAAGAATAAAATCAGCTCTGAGCTGTGTCCAGAGAACTCCACTTCCCCTCAGTGGTGGCTGTAGAAATAAGAATAAAATCCTATCATTTTAATAAAACATGAAGCTATTACATGACATGTATTTTCTTATCTCAGAACACAGGATATCTAGTTCTGTTTATCCTTAGCATGAACAAATCTTTGTGAATGCCTGAAAGTCACATTTTTCCAGTGAAAATATGTACTTGTGGTTAACAGAAGACAAACATCCAAGCAATGGTTCTATAGATAGAAATGTTCTTTCCTCTGAATGGCTCTAAAAGATAGCTTTGTCCAAAACACACCCTATTTATTACTTATTCTTGCATATTTTTGTTTCCTACCCAAGTTAGGGTAAACCTTACCTCTAAGTGATCACTTTTCAAGCAAAATAGTGTTAAATGGAACCACATGCCTTAGTGATTTCCAGCATACATTATGTGGGCTCATGTTCACTGTCCTCAATAAATAACTATTTTGATTGTATTATAAGATCACCTCCCTTAAACTCTTAAACATTAAATTTGTTATAGCCTCCTCAGTAAGAACAGATTGTTGTCAGTAGCTTGAGACAGTATGCTACTGGCCAAGTCAATGTGAAATTTGTCTGGAAGATGGGAATTTTCAGCACTGTCAAAAGGATGAAAACAGTAAATTGGTAGAGCAGGTTTGTTTACACACTTCCTCTATTCTGTGTTGGTATTCTGTTGAAATCCTTTAAAGGATGAAAACAGTAAATTGGTAGAGCAGGTTTGTTTACACACTTCCTCTATTCTGTGTTGGTATTCTGTTGAAATCCTTTCATTAAATATCTGCAACAGGTTTGAAGGAAAGGAGCTCTTAACTTGGAGATCATCCCTTCTAATGTAGGCAGGCATATATTTGTAGAAATTGTGGATTTTGAGAGCTCTAGAAGGGAACTTCAAAGGTTTAAGTTTAAGTTTCTCTGTACAAGAAACCTAGCCTAGGCAAAAGAGGTTAGTGAGACATCTGAATCCCAGTGAACGGAAGCCAAATCCCAAAAGCTTAGCAAATCCCTGCATCATCATATTTTGAGTATCTCAACCATCCACAGCAAGCTACATTTGAATTAGAAAAGTATTTTGTGGGGAGCTGTTGGGAAAACACCAGTACTATTTTTTTCTCTTTTATTTTTAATTTATTTACTATTCAATAGAACTTTTTACAGGAGCACAGCTCATTCTTCCCACATGGCCAGATGTAGATTTATAGTAGAGGAGCCCATCACCCCATCAGCCATGGTTCTGGTCCATTTGATGAGCTGTTTTCTTCTTGTAGACTTCTCCCATTTGCATCACAACTGCATCCAGGTCTGATTGTTGGGAAGTGGTTCTCTGCAGTGGCCTGTAGAGTACCCCTTTCCTGCCACAGGAGACAGCAGTCATTACCAAGACGTGCTTTGCACTAAATAAAGACACGCATAGTGCACTGATTGAGTCTCTCCACAAGTAGCTCAGCTGACTGCTGCAAGGACCCCAGACTTTGCTCAATAAAAACAAATGCACTCAAATTTTCAGACAAGCTTATGCATAACACCGAGGTTTTGAATTATAGCTTATGCAGTCAGCAGAGATGGGTGCCAATCTCCCTCTGTGATGAGGTACCCCATCATTTAAAAAAAATATACCTCAGTCAAGGAACACAACTTGTTCCTTAGTGTTTTCCATGTCTCTCCCTTGACTGCAGAGGGAGCCTCCATGTCTGCTTCTCAATGTCAAATGTCAAATGAGTGAAACCCACCCTGAAGTAGTACGGCTGAAGCCAACATAATTACATACAAAGTGTTTTCAGGATCAAGTCCAGGGGTTATTGAGGACTCTCTTATGAAAGGTGCTATTCATCTAAGCATTAGCATTACAACCTGGAAACAGAGCTGCCACATGTTGGTGTTCCTCATTGAACAAAATTCTCGTCAGAGTCTGATGGAAAGTTATTTTATTCGAACTAAACTAACAGGTTGTTAATTGCTTTTGTATATTTCTACTTTCAGTATAAATCATTTATTCAGCTTTATGCTAGATGTTGTTCAGTTTACATCAGCAGCATTTCTAGATGTGGATATGCCTGGCTGCCATTCAGTCTTCTGGGCTAGGGCTTAAAAAATAAAAAATAAAATAAAATAACAGCCAAAAAAAAAAAAAGTTTAGCATCATTGAAACCATGTGCATCTATATAAAATGCTGATATATTCAGTGGCTCTATCAGCTGAAAAGACTGTAACTTGACCCAAAATGGGAAGGATCCCAGTGCATTCAAGAGACAGCATTTGATACTTTGGTTTGGAAAGATAACTTCTGTCTTTGCCATCTGCAGACATGAACTGCAGTGTGGAATATAGATTGGTTTGGTTTGTTGGATTTTAACATTATCTCATATATTTTTAACGTTTTCTTTTTCAAATGTTCTTCTTTCAGTAAATGAAGACTTGGGACATTGATTGCAACGAGAGCAGAACCCGAGGCCGTAGAAAAGAAGTGGCACTGCAGTTACTGCACTCACAAAATGCTTTTGAAAAGAGACATTTACGCCAAGGGTATTTACATATGAAAAGGTGCTGCGTCTAAGTCAATGCAAAGCTCCAGGTGCTTTCAGGTAACTGACAAACTTAAATACACCAGAGCTTTATATTGAAAAGGAAGACTGCAATTTCTACAAATTGGGTACTTAACAATGGTTTTGTTCAGCACAGAAAGATACCATCAGCTTAATTTTTTCCTAGTTAAATAATTATATTAGAAGCATTAAAAAATAAATTAAGCTAATATCTTATATAGTCTTTCATTGATATCACTAGACATATATCCATCATATATTATTATTTATTAATTATATCAGTCTTGGCAGCTACACATTCATGTCAGTTAGATGAGAAGACTTCATTTATGTAGAGAGGTACTTCAAGGCCACTGTGACTTGATCACTTATCTCTGTCTTGACTCAGGAATTTCAGTGGATGATCCCAAATTCAACCTTCAACCTAGGGCTGAGCTAGAACAGATACATAAGAAAAAGTGCAAGTCCTGACTGAGCTAAGTAACTGGGAGGGAAAGAAATAGCCAAGTAACTAGAAAGAAGATAAATCTCTGGAGAAATCATTCCCATAGCTAACAATTGTGATTGTTATCAAGATAACCGATTTTTAGATAGTGTTAGAGCAAATCCCATTGTAGCAGTATGTTTCATCATCCTGATTTTTGGAAGGCAAAGGTAGAACAGCAAATTATTTTGGCATGTGAAGGTCTCTGAATACATGAGACCCAATAGACTATTTACCAGACATTAACGTATTGTCGGCAAAACTGGAAAGCAGAGCAGATCCAGATGTATGTTAGGGATTTCTGGGAGTTTACCTGGGAGTAATTACATGGGAGTGTAATTAAATCTATTCTATATTTGGATGTTATAAGGGATGAAAGAATCACACTGTTCTATTTGTGAAGCTCTTGGTTGAGAAATAAAAAAAAAAAAAACATGATTAAAAATGTGTTTCAATAAAAAATAATAAAACACAAGTAAAATAGAATGAGAGAGACAAATGAAGCAACTGGTCACAATAGAAGCATCTGCAAGGCCATGAAAAAGCTCAAATATATAACTGAGCTGTAACTTCTGTGACTGAGGGACAGAGGCTGATACAGCTTCCTATATTGTTCCAAGATGTATCTTGTAACACTGAGGATTGCTGCCAGAATCCCTATGTATTACAGCAGCCCTCTTCTAGAGAAGACCAAAAATAAGATAAAGGAGGAATATTCTCATTAAATAAGGCATTTTAAAAAAATATTGGTTAAAGTACACTTTTGTTTTCTCACTTCCTATTTTGCAGCTTGTGACCTCTTCTGTTCCTCTCCTTGGGGTACGCCTTGGTCATGCAGAAAGATCAACCATGCAAGAACAAGCCAAAAGTAAGACATTAATTATGATCCAGTCACCTGAGACTCCCAATTAGTCCAAGAAGGGAAACAGGCACCTCCAAAGAATACATGATCCTGCTCTAGAAAGGTCAGATGACTTCTCCTTTGGAGAAGCTCCCAAAGGCAGAGTGTAGTGACTAGTTCATTGTCTGAACTTTAATCTGCACATATGTCAAGTCAGGTGAGGTGACTGTCACCCATAACTAACCCACAGGAGATGTTTGTCTGTACAGTGCCATTCTTCTTTGATGGTCAGTTGATAGTTTCTGATTAAAATCTGGTGTAGCCGAGGAAAAGAACAGTTTTTTTCTGTGCATTTGTATAACATCTGATAAATAGATCTAAGTCTTACTGTTTTCTTTAGTTATGGTACCAATATTCGTGTTTTACATATAAATAACCGAAAGTAGATTGAACTGGCAATTGCTTTGAAGAACAGAGGAGGAAATTTTCACCTGCATATTTTACTGCCATGAGAAAATTTAAAAGCAGTATGTGCCTTTGTTGATTAATGTTGGGTTCAATTCTTTCATTGACAGAAATTAGAGATTTTTTTTTAAATTTAATTTGTACACTGATACATAAGGAGATTACTCAGAAATTACATTCGTGCTGTTTCATTATTAGGTAACAAGCATAAGTTGGGGGGCTTAATGCAATTCTATAATTTAAATTATGAAGGCTGTCTGTCGGACTTATCAAAATCATTCTTCTGGTTTTAGTCAGAGTGAAATCCAGTCTTCTGACATTGATGGCAAAAGGTTCATACCAAATTCAAAAGCCAGAATACAAGAGCATGACTGAATACTATCAACATCAAAGAACAATAAGGATACCCATTTACAAAAAAATTTCATAAACCAGAGGCCCATACCTTTATTATCAATGAACAAACCCAGAGTAGTACTGTGTCTAAAAAGTTAGGAAGTTTCACTGATAAAAGAGGGATCAGTCTGCCTCAGGAATATTCACAAGCCTTTAGCTTCTGGAACAGAACTAAATGCCCAGGTTGGACCCAATGTTATTTGCTTTTATTTTCTATGGAATGAATTTTAATACAGTTTTCTTGGCCTGCAAAGCCTGTTTGGAACTTCAGTCTTTGATATTTTTATTCATCCCTTACACATAACATCATTCATCTGCCTGGTTTTATAAGATGTTGGCTGTCTGAAAGCACAAAAGCTGTTTCTTTTGGCAGCATTGTCTAGGATCTCGGTTTCAAAAGAGGATCATAGCTAAGGAATATGTACTTTGTGTACATGTAATGCAGTATTTTACTTTTCTAAAAATCCAGCAAATTTATATTGCAGGTGCAAGTTGTGAAAACTTGTGGTTCTTTCCTTTCAGCCCAGAGACATAACTGTATCTATATTTTTATGATATACCAGTTGCATGCTCTAATTGTAAATTACATGCATACTGTTCATTTGATGGCCTTTTCTTTGTGTTTATTGACTCTAGAATTAAACTATAAAGGCAAACAGCCTTGGCAAGGATCTAGGTGGTTTTTGGAGTGATCTGAAGCAACTCACTCTTGGTTTTTGTGGTGCTTGTGGCAGAAATGGGTTCTGTGCTCATGGCTTTATGGCATATCTTTGGATGCCTATGCAGGCACACATTCTTCATATTCCAAAACCGTCAGCTTGGAATTCACTGAAAAATATCTAAGCCTTGTTTTGTGATACCACACCACTGACAAGGCAAAATATAAACCCTGAATCAAAATGGTATTTTTGTAATGGACAATGCCCATTAGTTCTGCTCTTCTCATATGTGGCCATCAGAACCAAGTCCTGTGCATCAAGAGCAGCAGCTCATGCACGTCAGACTTATTTCTGGGATAGAACAATGAGAGGTTTTGCAAACCCTACACACAAAAAAAAGTAGTAGCAGAAGTTATTATAATAATATTTCAATGCAAAACCAAACATGCGCAAAAATAACAAAGGAAGGTCCCTCTGGGAACAGAATTTTATGTTTTACTTTCATCTGGAGACAATCAGGAGATCCAAATTTTCATCCTAATCCACAGGAAAAACCACCAGAAAACCAGAACAATTACAGAGATGCAACTACAGCACTCTATAGTTTTTCAATCAAGGACATGGGTTTTGTTTTTTCTTAACTCCATTTCTGAAGGATCTATGCTTCAGCAGGAGCTACAGTGGGAAAAGTGACACATAGCAGTGAAGGTGAGGAAGGAGGACGTGTGGGAGAACAAACTGTGTGAAAAGAAGGTAAGCTGTGGATGCATGAACACCTCAGCCAAATTTAGAAGGACTAGATGGAGAGCTCAGCTGTGGAAAGGAGCAGCTGGACAGAGATGAAGGTGGAATTTCTGCATGCAATCACCATGAGCCCCTCTTGAGGCTGATGCAGAAATTTGTCTGTGTCAAGACCTCTACATGGCACTCACTCACCAAAGGGCCTCAAGATTTAATGTTTTTTTGAGCAGGAAATGTCACTGTTATTCCTATGCAGTCCAGAGGGGAAAATGGGCAGGTTAGAAATCTGCAAAGCAATTAAGGCAAGATAGAAACCACCAGGGAAAGTTCCCAGAGCCAGCCAAATTTCACTACTCCCCTGCAAAACAAGGGAGGTTTAAGAATTGTGGATCTCAAATCCCATGAGTCACAGGATGGGTTCTTCAACTGCTAATCTCAACTTTGGAGAATGACTCTTAAAGTTTTGAGTAGTCTCATCTTCAGGGTAGGAGAAACAGCAGATTCTTTTCTCAGGATCAGCCACTTAATTAAATATAGAATATCTACTCAGTTACAGTCATCCAGATCCACTGACCTCAAATTTTTAGTCTCACAGAATTCCTTTAAAGTGCAGCATCCTGTCCATGAACACTCAAAAAGAAAAATGTGGTAGAATTTACAACTGTCATATTACATATGTTCTCCAAAGAACATATAATCTTTTGGCAGATATAAACTCACCAATTTGTGAAGGAAACTGTAGTACAAAAACCTCCCATGTTTTTCTTAACTGATACCCCAAAATGANCATTTTTCAGGGAGAGCACCATTCAAAAAAGGCATATCTTTTTCTAAGCAGATCTTCTCTTCTAGCAGATTATTTTGCATGTGTCCTTTAGAGGATTCTTTGCACCTTCCTCCAGTACTTTAAAAAAAATGGCAGTTGCTGGAGCAAGGATGAGGAAAGGAAAATATTTAGTTTTGCTTTGAATAGTTGTGCTCTTTTTTTCATTTTCCCCCAGAAAGAGGGATTTTAAGTAGGTGCTTGAGATTCTCATATTTGATTAAAGCAAATATACTTTTTCATTTATAAAAGGCAAATATTTGTAATTTGTCTCTCTTTTTTCATCTCAAGTCTTTCTGCTGACATAAATAATAGACTTCTCAGAGAGGGTTTTTTTGTTGTATTGTTGGTATCCCAGGTAGCTGTGCTGATTTCTCTGTGTCTGTGTTTCATTATGTCACTTTGCCTTGTCCATGACTTTTAAGCTGTATTGTTTTCTATATCTGGTATAGCAAAATACTCCAAAACAAATACTAGTATGGCTTAGTGAAGCGTGAATTGTGAGGCATTGAAATTAACAATAAATGTAAAATTTTGTTAGTTACAGGAGGTTTTTTGACTAGGGACTTGAGCCTTTGTTCCTGCTTTTTCTTTATGAATAGGGCTTTTTCTTTTCCCTGTCTCTGTGTGTTACACACTAAATTTGCAGCTCAGTTCAATAGCAGGTCCTTGGCTGATGCAGCAGCACTGACCTCGGTGAAGCTGTGCTGAAACATTGCAATGGGCTGAAAATATGAACTCTGTTGTGAATTGCACAATATCCTACCACTTACGCCAAGTAATATAGCCTGTTTGCTCAAAAAAGAACAAGTGGTGAAACAATTTATTAAAATAAAATTATAAATTACTCATTTGCCATTGGAGGGAGTGGGTTGGAGCTGAAGTATATTAAACATGTTGGTCTTCTATGTATAGCAGCCGTAACTTCAGAAACTTGGTTTCAATACAGAATGGCTAATTTGTGCTAGGTGTGGGCAGACCCCACTTGACATGTCAAATGAAAGCAGTAAAATTCCTTTAAAACTGTCAGCATTTGCAATGAGAGGGGTTTTGGCTGGGGTTCGTTTGGGATCTGTTTTCAGAATAAATTAAAACATGAACTTCAAAAGCATTTTTACCTTGACAAACATTAATTTCCCCAGGATGATTTTTTTTTGCCTTTGGGTTTTCATCCTCATTATTAAATTGGAATTCTACACAGACCCCCTCATGAAGCTATGAGCAGAAACAATCAATTGCGAAATATCAGTACTGTTTACAACTTATTACTTCTTCTTATAAAAGCATTTCTGAAGTGTTCACAGGCATAATGTTTTTTTTTCTTCCGTGCCAGTTTGATCCTATCTTAGCTTTTTTTCTGTTTGTCAGACAAACCCATGCCATCATCTCAGTTTTGCCTTTTGTCATTTTACGTTCCTACTATCGAGCACTCATATGTGTGTATGACTCAGTATTTCTTCTGTACATTGTCACATAAAAAGACATAATGAATGAAGTAGAATTCTAGGTAACATACAAAAGTTTTCTAAAATATTTTATGACACTGAAACCACTGTCCTGATTGATAGTCCTGATTGGACTCAGCAGCTGTGAGAGGTAAAGACACACAGAACATACCATGCATGTTGTGGTCATCACAACCAGATGTTATCAGCTGCTGACCTGCCTGACTAAAGGAATTGCACCAAGCACTTTTCATAGGTATAGATGTGTTTCCATTCCACTGTCTTTCTCCATTACTTAAAGGGTGAAAGAAACGCTGCATATATTTATCCTGCTGTGCACAACCAAAGCGCAGAAATTCAAGTAGGGACTTGCTGAGAAGCCTTGCAAACTTGTGCCTTTCATTCCAAATAAAATAATGTGTAAAACTATACAAAACAAATTAAATTATATATGGATGGTTTGTCATTTTTCAGCCAGTGGGCGATTATTTTCTTTACAGCAAAAGATGGAGTTAAAAAGGTTTCTTGAATATCTCAACATATACATTTTGAAATGCTGTAAATAGCCCTCCCCAGAGCCTCACTAATTTTAAGATTGTCTTACCCTTTAAGTGACCTGATCGTAGTCGCTTATGCGGCCAACTAATTCCCTGACTTGTTCATTAAGATTATTATTGAAAACCTTAAATATTCATTATGTGTGAGCAAAATGAGAACAGGACAAGTTCTTGGCTCATTGCTAATAAAAGATAAGTTTATTTTTTACCTTGAAAGGGAAGAAGAAAAGACTGCTAGTTCTCAATGTAAGCCTGTAAGAAAGATGATTTTTGAATATCTTAAATGTATGCACATAAAAACCATGTAATTCCTCCATATGAAAAGGAATCTGTGAAGGGATTTTACTCTAGGGCATGAGTTGTTGAGTATATCAACTAAATTAAAATAAACCATAGGAGAATTATGGGATAAAAGACAAAGCAAGCTCTTCAACCTTTGGGGAACTGAGCAAAAGAGACAGGAAGTTTTGTATATACAAAACTATAAAAGATAGAGTTTAATCACTATAATTACAGGAGTTGATGCCCTGTGGAATAATCTTCTTCAGGAAGTTTGTTTTTATGACTTTAATCTGATAGAAATTAATTCAATTGAAATTTTTAAGGTTCAAGCTCTAACTGAAAGGTGAAAAATTCATGGTAGAAGGCTTGGCTACCATTATAAAGATAGCTATATATCTACCCGTACATAGGCATTGTTACGAGGGTAACTCTGCACTAAATGTGTTGAAGGGTGTAGCTGGACCTGAACAGAACTTTGAGCCACCCTGAATTCAGTTTCCAGATTCTTTGCATTTCTATTATTACTTTTTATGTGATTACATATGTGCTAGTTACAAAATTCTGTGAAATGCTATGCCAAAACTAACATGCAAGATGAAAAATCATAGCAGCTTACAGAGGACATTTTTTAATGCATTGATAAACAAAGTGTTCATTTCTTTAGATCAAAGAATCTCCTGCTGGAAGCAGTGCAACATGTTTAAATATATCACTGTTGCTAAAACAGCCCTTTTCAGATGAAAAGGTGCTGACAACATTTTTTTATAACCATTTCTACACATGATGAACAGCTCTTATATGCAAATCATCTCCATCATTTTCTTCTGTCAAGGAGGAGAATGAATTGCCCTGTGCAATGTTTTGCAAAGTGATTTCTTGGATTGATTTTGCTTGTTCTGTTTGTTGAATAGGTAAGTGAAATGTTTACATTTTCCGAATAAGCCATGCTTGTGGTGTTGCTCAGTTCTTCTCTCATCAGGTTTGCACTTGGTAACAGCAGGAGCTGAGTTTCCTTGGATGGAGTAACAGGTTAAGACTGGAGTATTTCTGTGAGAAAGTGTTTGGGAGAGGTTTGAGGGTAGTGGGAATAGCTCTGGCGTCTGAAGAGAGTGAGGGAAAGGAGAGAGTTGGCTGCTAGTTTTGCCCCTTCTAATTCCTTAGTGTACTTTCAGGATTTCAGGAAACTTTCTCTGTTTTGGAAAAAAAAAATTCGTCATTAAAAAGAGCCTATGTTCTGATAAAAATAATTTTAGAAAAACTTTCTCCATTTTTCCAATTGGCAGGAAGTTTTGTAAAGAAATCTTTCCATTTGATTTAGAAAGATAACAGATTTTCTTTAAGAAAAGCCTCGAACATTCATCTTCCCATGATTTAATTAACCTTATAGATAATTATAACAAAAACACAAACAGGTTGTACAGAAAATTACATTTCACTTTCTGCTCAAATGAATAGTGTCTCATTAAATAAAAAACCAGTTTTAATCTCAGAAGAAGGGGGTTTACACTGGTGTGGGAAGGCACCAGTATTGCACTTATTGATCTGTTGTGGAGTTAGGTGAGCTGTAAGCAGGTCTGTTGGGTCAGACCATGCAGGTGAGGTAGGCAAAACAAGAGGATGAAGTCATGGTGGAGGGTGAAGGCATGAGTTCAGCACCTTGCTCCTGGACATCCTCAAAATAGACATTTCCTGACACAGAATTGCAAATTCTTGGATTGCTCCTAGGCTTGACCTGTAGCTCTGAAACACAGAACACACTGCACTCTTTCAAAACAAAGACCTCTGAACAGTTCACCATTGATGGCAGTCAGCCTAGGCCTCAGTTATCTTTCCCCAGTAAACAAGATTTGGGAGATGTCTGGGGGTTGCTTAAATCCCACTCTCACGTGGAGTTGGGACAGGCTAAGATTTACATTCAGTTCAGGAACCTTCCTCTCTGGAGTTTCTCAGTTTGAATGTCACATGGGGAGTTATGTGGAATAATCACAAAGGATAACATGTGGGAGACTAATGTCCATCTTTTTATTCCCTGCTGAGAAATAGGATCTGCTCTGAAGGGCATTTCAGAGCAAAAGCCTGATGCAGCCACTTGGACTCAGCCTGTAGGAGTTATTTTCCATCTATTAATAACAGAAAAAGCAGCGTCATGCTGTGGTTTTGTCACTGACACCTTAATCTGTTAATCTAGGCACTTAAATCACCTATAGGGTTTGGAGGCATTTTGATGAATGTTAATGGCACCTAAAAGATGGCTTGGGATCCCTAATGGAGGTCCCTGCCATCTCTTTGAAGCTGTGAATACTAATTTAAGGCAAACTCTTCCTGTTTCAAGTAGCATAGGCACTTTCCTGGCACAGTTTTTCAATCTGAGTATCTGCTTCCTTATAATCATGTAATAGTAAAATGACCTGCTCTTAGAATTTTAGTATAAAGTTTTGAAGCTTGAATGGTTCATATATGTGGTTAGAAATAAGACTTGGAAAAAAATAGAGGAGAAATTATTAACAACTGGAGTCATGTTTATCACACAGAAAACTTTCTATACAGCTGCGTTAGGTCAAGACTGGGGCAGCTGTACTCAAGTTTAAGGAGAGGGGAATACTGCCTGTACAAGAATGCAATCTGTTTTTAGCAGATCAGTTTGTAGCTTTACAAATGTGCTTAACTTCAGAAATCCTACATGTGGTTACTTCATAGCTCCACACTCTCAAGACACTTTCTTTGGTTCTTGCCTTCAAAGCTGAGAGCACTGTTACAGTGCCGAGATTCAAGCACCAGATGAGGTGGCACTGGAGCACTGGACCCATAAGCTATTCTAGTTCAGTGGTCAGAGCAAGGCAGTTGTTCCAGAGATGCAAAAATGGGACTTCAGAAGGCCTACTCCCTGTGACACATGCTAGCAAGTTTGGGAAGGAGAGGAGGAAACTTTTCTAAATGACCAGCTTCTTTCACTGGCATCAATGCACAGTGGCCATCTGTCCTGTCTGGCTCCCAAGGGCACATCTGCCCAAGAGCCCACACCCAGGCTTTGTTCTGCTAAATTCACAGGCTGGTTAAACTACCATATAAACTAACAGGGTGTCAGGATTTGAAGTCCGCTTTTGAATTTTTCCCTGCTTAAGTTCCATCCTTCATACCTTACTGAACGGGAAAGCACATTGTGACTGAAGACATTGAACACCATGTCCAAATAAAATAAACTTCACAGGACCTCAGAACAAACAGTCCTAGAACAGCCCAAGGGCCCATCTGTGTCAGTATCTTGTCTCCAACAGTGGTGATCACAGCAAACTAAAGGCAGGCAAGTGGTATTTTTGTGCAAGAACACACTTGAACAAACCCTGCCAAAGACTTCATTTGAAACTATAATGGCCTCCTCAAGCTTGAGATGCTGTCTCACACGGTCCCTTCCTTTCATGAATTGGGCACTTGTGCTTTTTGATCTGATTGTCCACAACATTTCATGAGTTCCATTGTTTAATTATATGTCAGTAGATGCCTCTCTGGTTGCTAGAGCACTCTTCTGTATCTGTATCATAGTATTTGATGCCCATGTACCAGGAAGCTCATGTATCATGATAATTTTCCAGCAGTGACTCCCTGTTCACCTTTTCTCATACCACTTATATTTTAGGGGTTTTCTGCAGTTTTTAAGGAACTGTATGAGTAGCAGGTATGTATCACAAAAAAAAAATAAGAAAAAGGTTTTATGGTATTTATTGCACCTTACAGATATAAAGCATTCTTGCAGCCTTTTTCAAGTAGACAGTATATCAGAGACTATGAGCAAATAAGCAGAGATCATGGAAAATGAACTTAAAAAAAATAGATTCTTTTTTCAGATAAGATAGGTTTACAAGTGGATTTAGAATGTGCAGAATGCACACTTTGCAGATGGATTTAAGACAGAGATACTTTTAAATATTAAAAAATGAAATTCTTCATAGTAAAGAAATACATTAACTTATCTTATTGATAAAAGCCTTTCAGTGATGCTTATTTCTCTTAAGTCAGTGAAGTTTGGGCCTGATTCCCAATTGTATATTCTTCAGGTATAGTAGTTTAAGAACACATATTTATCAGATTAAAACTCAGACACTGGTTATTGCTCTCCATATCTATTTTTAAGTCATGTAAATTTAATCTAGCAAGTGTATACTGAGGTCATGATTCTCTGTATTTAATTCACAATTCTCTTATAGTGCTCTTGTGAGACCCCACCTGGAATGTTGCATTCAGCTCTGGGGCTCTCAGTACAAGGAAGACATGGTCCTGTTGGAACGGGTTCAGAGGAGAGCCATGAAATATCCAGAGGGATGGAAAACCTCTCCTCTGAAGAAAGGCTGGGGGTGGGGCTGTTCAGCCTGGGGAAGAAGAGGCTCAAGGAAGACCTTAGTGCAGGTCTGTGCTGACAGGATAAGGGGAAATGGCTTTAATATGAAAGAGGACAGATATAGACTAGATATTAAGAAGAAATTATCTCCTGTGAGGGTGGTGACAGGTTGCCCAGAGAAGCTGTGGATGTACCATCCCTGGAAGTGTTTGAGGGCAGGCTGGATGAGGGTTTGAGCAACCTGGTCTAGTGGAAGGTGTCCCTGCCCAGGGCAGGGGGGTTGGAACGAGATGATCTTTAAGATCACTTCCAACACAAACCATTCTCTGATTCTGAAATCCCTGTTTTCTCCAGTGAAGCTGCAATGATTCACAGAAGTGCTAAATAAAAGAATGCCTTGCATTTATTCTTGACAAAAGTAATTGGGAGAGTCTAAATGGCTATTTTTATGTTTTAAAGTTACTCCTCTTTCTGACTTAGCTATTGATACCTCCTGTTATGTGCTCACCATCCAAATAACCCAGTGAAGCAAATAACAGTTTTACCTAGGGGTTTGAAGGCAGAATTTTAGCCTTAGAAAAGTGTTTGTTTTAGGAGTTCCACAGAAAAGATAAATTGTTTTATTTCTAGCACTAGACATGCAAAAGTATAAAGAGATAATTTAGTCTAGAAATTCAGATGCCTGTAAGAAATACAACTACTCTGCTATATTATATTCCATTACATCATCTGAAATTTTGTTTTTCCTTTACATAATATGTTCTTGCAAAACACACTTGCTATACACAGCTTTTGCATGCATATGTCTATTAAACCTTCATAAAACAGGTTTGTTTATGAAATGCCTTTGAATCTCTGTTTAACTACAAAGCTTGTCAGTCTCTGTTCCAGCACAGCCTTAGCCTCAGGAGTAATGGCATTAGCTCTAATTATTACAAAATAAGTCCCTATCAATCTTTTCAAGAAGTAATTAACAGCTTTGTTATGTAAAAAATGTCTGTTTCCATCAGATAAAGGGAGAATGCAGATAAAGCTGTGAAATGCAGAAGTCATGCTGCAGCATGGGAGGGTTATCTAATTCAGTGAGGATGATTGCTACAGCCTGAAAGTCTTCACAGAGAGGATTATACGTGTCCAAACCCACTGCCTTTCCAGTGTCACACATTGATAGAGAGCATACTTTGGTTCGCAAAGGGAAATGGACCATTTATGAAAGGAACATACCTTTGCTAACTTTTTTCACTCAAAAAGTTTGAAGTCTAGAAATAGTGCTGTCTGGCAGTGCTATAAAATAAACCATCCGAACAGATTGGAGGGCATGTTTTTACTTATTCAACCCAGTGTTTTTTAATTTAATCTTAAAATGCTCCAAGAGTTGCTATGTCCCAGTCTACCACTGTGTAGGCATACTTGCATTTTCAGATGCTAAAGGAAGTATCAAAAATAATGGGAAGCAATGCTTATTTTCTAGAATGTTCTTTTAAACTGTGTTGCCATCCTGTAAGCACGCTGTAATTGGGGGTTTTTCATGCTTCCTGCTAACCTTGCTAATCATTCTTATTTGAACTTATTTCTTATTTGAACAAGTTTCATGCTTATTAGTTTTGTAAAATTAAATATAGGCTTCTCTTCTAGGATATTTTTTATTTTTGAGTACTCTGGACTCAAAGCAGTAGCTTGAATGTAGGAATTTAAATGTAGGAATCATCTGAGGTGCTCTAATATATATCTGCATATGCTGCCCCTGCAATGGCAACCTCAGCTCACAGTTTCACAAGTAGGGATATACATATAGATGTCCAAATTTAGATTTAGTTCATGAGCTGAATCTTATTCTGAAAGACAAAACAATTAGCTTTGCCTATATTTTATCCAAAGTTTTCCAGCTTGTAAACATAACTACCCAATTATCCTAAACCCTTAAATATAGGACATGAAGTAAGGATATTTAATAAGCATCCCAACAATTTAGATAGCACGTAAGAATCAATAATTGGTCATGTTACCTATCACAGAGAATTGCCACTGAATTGTCTGCTACAGAAGGAAAGAGTTTCATTTGTAATGGAAAGACCAATGGAGTTCTCAGCACTCAACAAGAACATGGAATGGGAAACAAGATAATAGTTTAGCTCTTGACTAGAATGCCAAGCTAAAACATTTTGTAAGTATTTTCAGGGCAAGCTGGCATCTCTACAAGTTTCACAATGATAGGGTGTTTTGCTAGCAAGAACACTACTGTTGCCAAAGTAGCCTGAGCAGTGTATTAATAAACAGATTGGAAAAGGTATGAAGAAAATTTGATCCTATTAACAGATGCATATTGAACATTTCCAGGGAAAGCCAATGCTGCTGTTTAGATATTGCAGCATATGTGCAGATCAGTCACAGGAAACCTGCGAGACACATTCACCTGAGGAACAGCAGGGCTCTTGTCAGGCACACAAAACTCTCAGGAATGAAAATGACAGGGAGATGTTTTCTATACCTGAATGCTACTCAGCATCACTTTGCCAGGCTGGACAATCTGGAAACAATTCTGAGTGTATATCCATAGAAATGAGTGCTCTCCCTGCCATACTGACTCAGCTGGCATGGGGTTTTGTGAGTGGAATACCCAAGCCCTATCCCTGACACCTTCCATGTGGTACTCCCAAAACATCCAAAACATGCCTTTTCTCAGCAACACACTTCAAAAATCATTCCATGTGTTTTACAGAACTTTCCTTCTCAGTTTGCAGAAGATCCAAGATTCCAGCTCTTTTGGCCACTGTGATGCAATTTCAGAGTGACAATGCTAAAGAACAGACTTCTCCTGACAAGTAAAAGTACTCACAGAGCAATTGGAAGTGAAGATCATGAATAGTCATAGAATCCCGAACAGTTTGAACGAACTATATCTGTGAGGGTTTAAAGGAAAAGCATTGAGGTAGTCTATGCTCTTTGTTATTTATTTTTGTGATAGTAGTTGTCCTTCAGGTTCTTTATCACATCTGTACCTCATATAGTTTATCTGTGCTACTCCTGATCATGTCATACTGGAAATAGCTGTTTGTTTTTTCCTGTGATGCAAGAAACAGTTAAGTGTTGAAAAAATTGCCCAGTGTCAGGTCCCAGGAAAACATGTGCTCACACAGTGCTGAGTTAAACTGTGGTGTAGACTGTGGCATGCTGTGCTGGATTTCAAAAGCCTACTGGAATTAAAGATTAAACAAATGGTGAAAAAAACCAGATTTATATTAGGAATTCTCTATCACAGAAAAGTGATATCACAGTAAAGAAGTTCTTTGTTGAGTTCAGGTGGAACTTTCTGTGTTCCAGTTTCTGCCTGTTGCCTCTTGTCCTATTGTTTGGAACCACTAAGGAGAGCCTGGCTCCATCCTCCTCATCCCTTTAGATACAGACATTGATGAGGTCGTGTCTCCAGCCTGAACAAGCCCAGCTCCCTCAGCCTTTCCTCAAGCTTTGTTCCCTTTCCACAGCCACTGCTGACATGAGAATCATCCAGAGATTGTGAAGAAGCCCGTCCAGGTGGTCATGGAGCAGTTCTACACCCTCCCTCCACATCAGCAGGATGATTTGAGGACACTGTCATCATCCCCACAGGCAGCTGTGCAACCAGAACACGGGCTCAGACCCACCTGTCGTGTGCAACCTTCTGTTACAGGAAATGCTGGAGACAGATCTGTAGTTTCACACATCACTCATGATGTAGTTAGAGCAATTCCATGACTTATTCTTCAATCTATTCCCACAGGTGGAGAAACAAGAAAAGTACTTCCAGACAGAATGACTGCTATGAGGATATAGGTTTGTCAGTGAGATCCCAGTGCATACTTTGTATTTCTGTAGCAACACAAACAACAAACATAAAACTTAAATTCAAATTCACCCTCTCTAGGCTCTTCTTCCAACAGAAGCTCCAATATAAAACAGAATTTTACTGAAATATTTAGTGTCTGTCCTGTTTTATTTAAAAAAATACAAGTATGAATTGTTCAGTGCCAAGAGAATGATTTTTGTGATGAAACTTTCCCATGTGCCTACAAACAAATCCGGTAATTCTCATGTCTCATTTCATGCTTCCCAAAAGTGACAGTGCAACAAACTGCTGTGTTAATACCATTATAAATTAAAATCCTGTTTAGCAATCCAGGACATACTTGCTAAGAACGATTAAAACAAACCATTTTGTACAAACCAGTGGCAGCTTTAATGTTCAAAGAATTCAGTCCTCATCAGAATTAATCCTTCACTGTCTAATAGCTTTCTTACTAGCCTCAAACACTGCAGGATGAGATGCCTTCCTCTTTTAAAATTGTATACAACTATATATTGTTGCTCATAATGCATATTCAATATTCCCTTTCTTTTGGTAGATATGTAAATCCAGAATGTGTTTGAGTTATTATAAAAATAAAATTATTTAAGCTATTATATTAATACTAAAATTTTGCATGTCAGTACTTTTTTGTCAGCTTCATAAAAACTGATATCTACATTACCATGAAGACTTTCATCATCTTCAATTGTTTTAACTTTTTCTCACTATTCCTAGTGATGGATTGAAATATAAAGAAATAGCAAAGGACTTCTGGGAAAGATTAAATAAATCAATAATTTTAAATCCTTTTTTATTTCTCTCTGCTTGATTTGATAAAAAGCATGAAAAAAACAAAACCATTCCATGGGCTATAAAAAGTATTTGAATGTCCAAGCTGTCGTAGGAACATCAGCTAAAATTATCAAAGTTAGATGCAGAAATATGGGAGCTCACATTAGATTTCAAGCTGGCTCATTCAGAAATTTGAGTCTAATGTCAAGGGGCTATAATGTACTTTTAAGCATTTTGACTATGCACAGAGGGTTCTCTGCAACAAGTTTTGCTTCCATATAATAAGAGAGTCAGCAGAACCACTCATATGTGCAAACATTCCAAGAAAATGTTTAAATAAATTACATATTTTGATGTGAAGAGAAAATGGAAAATAATAATGCCCCCTCCCCAATATGGGCAGATGTCAAGAAATTCATAGATCACCAAGTGTAGGTGCAAGGGAGGTAGGAGATGTTCAGCCAAGAAAACCTTTATTGTGAAATGTTTTATTTTTAATAAATTACTTCTGCAGAGACTTTCCTCTTATAAGTTCTAGAGGCTGCCCAAAAAAATTGAAATTGCAAGTAAAGCTAAGTTGTGAAAGCAGAATGAGGGGAAAAAGAGGTGTAAGGAATTGACTGTAAGCTCTTGTAAATCTCTTTAGTTCCACTCAGCTCAACTGACCCAAGTGAGTGTATGCCAGCCAAGGGAGTTGCTCTGTGGTTATAAAATGTGTGAAGAGATAATGAAAGTCAATGTATCTGGTGCCTCTCTTTGTTACTCTTCAAAAATCTATCTGCTACCTCTATGATGTCCCATTATGATGGCTATTATGTATTCTGTGTGACTAATTGATTAGCTCTAATCTAACACCAGTTGCCCTAAAGCAGATTAATATAATTATTTCATTTTCGCTGCAGCACTGGTTTTGTTCAGTTTTTAATTCTTGCGTATGGCTCCTATGAAACCAAGTATCTATATATTCCACCCAGTGACTTCATACCTGGTATCACACACATTTCAAGGGCAGTGAAGGAGGGTGATGTCCTTAAACCTGTTCTGTCTTCCACTAAAATGGGCTTTTATAACAAATCTTATTCCATATGAACAGTAATGTGTAGAATGAGAAATGGAGGACAATATTCATCTAATCTGGTTCTGGGATCCAAACAACTTAACAGGAATTAAAATGGTCAGGAGTTTGTTGCAGCTGCTGATTCCCCAGTGAAAGAAGACATGTGCTCTGCTCCCTAGAGCAGATCAGGAGATGAGCCATCTTCAGGAGAAAAATAAACTGAATAAATCAAAGTTACTATTGTGATGGCTCGGAAAGTACCTCCCTGGTCTGTTGTTTTATCTGTATCTGTCCTCAAGGTTTTGAGTGGCCTCAAAGAACTGAATCAGAAATTTTTTAAGAAAATAATTTAGGATATTTTGAGGAAAAAAATCCTGGCTCTACATTGATACCAAATACTTGTAATGTACTTGTAAGGAGGGTGAAGTATCTGATTAGAAGAAGGCAGCCTGTCATGATTAGGGCATCCATCAGAGGTGATGGTCAAAAGCAATTCTGTAGTTAAATCTTCTGAGGTCCATCTGTGTAAGGAAATTAAAAATATCACAAGTGCATTTTCACCAAAGTCCACATCTAATTTATGCCACTGCTGACAGTGATCTAAAGCCCTCTTTTGTGATATAGGTGACTACACAATTTCTAGTTTCATCTGACAAGAATCCTTCATCTTCAAATTCACTAATTGTAGTGTTTTGGTTTTTGTCAATTTATAGTATCATTTTAGTCTTACACCAGATGTAGATTGGAAATTCAGGAATGCCCTGTAACAGATTTGCACCAAGGCTAATGGAATCTGAGTCAAAAAAGAGTTTTTTTCCCACCCAGGTTTCACCTAAAGATTTGTTGTATTGATTCCTTCTTAAAACAAACTAGTTATCTGGGAATTCTGTCATTCTCTGCTGTTAAAGAAAATAAAAAAGAAAGGGAAAGAAAATAAAAGGCCATTACACTCTTAATGGCATTACTTAAGACTTGAAAAAAAAATTGAAGAAAAGGAGTAATAAATTCAAAACAAAATTAATTAAGGAAAAAAAGTCAAGTGAAAATATGACAAAACCACAGATTGTCCCAGATGTTTCTATTAAAGATACTCAATCTCCCTTTGATAAAACACTTCAGTTTCTCATGAGGAAAAGTGCCGTAAATATCTGGGCTTCAGTAAAGTCTTTGGGACTGGGTCACAGGAAATTTTTTGGGCTGGAGACAATAATATATTGACTAAGGAAAGACAATGACTTGTAAGTAATACAAGAACTATAACTTGGCTAAAGAATTGTTTAGATGGAAGAAGACAAGCTGTACCTAAATGAGAAGCTTTCAATCACATGGATATTGCAGTGGGATTTCTCAAGGATCAAACCTGGACTAACTTAACATAATGTTTTCATTATGACTTTGGCACAGAGACCCAGAAGTGAGCTAATAAAACATGACAACACAGCATTTGAAGTCATTGTCACTGTAGTGAATGATGGAGATGCCATAAAGAAAGAATTGGAAAGGCTTTTGTTAGAGAGATAGAAATGGGAGAAAAAAAGTGCAGTGAAAAGTGAGAAGACTCATTTAGGCAGTGATAAAACTTTCTACTGGAGGGGTTGGATGCTGAGGGTTTGAAAGCAACAAGGAAGGGAAGCAGACTGCAGAGTAGAAACCCACAGCATGACTGTGAGCTGCTGGTGTTGCAGAGCTGTGGGAAGGTATATGGGATCCATAGAGAGTGAGGAAAAAATGCCAGGGTGCAAGGTCATGGCTAGACTTCACCTGGTGAAGTGCATGCATTCTGATACTCAGACAGCAGAAAGAGGGATTCAAATGGGGGGAAAATGCCAGCAGCACCATATTATGAAAGTAATTTGAATACTTCTAAGTACTAGTTATAGAACAATATCTAGAAGTATCTTTCTAGGATCTTAGAAAGCTTTGGGTTGGAAGGTTTTTGTTAAAGATCATCTAGCTCCAGCTCCCCTGACATTGACAGGGACAATTATGGTCTGGTGTTTATTGTGACCGCCTATGACAGAGTTAAGTCCTGTGGTTTAGCCTTGCTACCTCTGCAGAGCCATGGCCAGGTGAGAGCACTTCCAATAGCACAGAAAGCCTGACCATTAACATTTTGTCATGGTTTGACAAATTCAAATATACCACATTGTGCTGAAAAATAAGCAAGGGAGGCTGAAAAAATAGTGTTTGAATAGCTTTCACTGGGAGATTTTCTGTACAAGCTACTTCACAACCTCATGTTTTCTATATACAGCATCATGCTCTGTTTTGATCTGACTCCATAAAATTGAGTAAATTAATGTGGTAGCAGTACATTCCAGTATTGCATGAAAGCTCAGCCATCCCTCTGCACCTATTAGAATTGCTTCTAGTTCATTCCCAAGCCAGACAGACAAATTCAAGTATCTTCATCATCCTGTGTATGGAAAATGTTGAGAAGCACCTTGCCCATCTTAATTACAAAGACTGTAAAAGTTTTCCATTCCAAATGACCTGGTTTTTCTATAATATAAGAAGTGAATAATTTTAACTTCAGCTGCTGGTACACTGTCTGCTCAATCCATAAAACTCTAGTCCCTGGATAAGGAAGTTAAAGCAGCTTGGTATTAAAATTAATAAAATAATAAAATAATAAAATAATAAAACAATAAAATAATAAATTAAATTAATAATAATAATAATAATGATAATAATAATAATAATAATAATAATAATAATAATAATGATAATAATAATAATAGTAGTACAGCAGAGGCTGTAATATAAAACTTAAGTGTCTGAGAGAAGGCAATAAAACAGGACTTCAGCATTTCTTACATCCTTCTTTTCACTAAATGACACAAAGCCCTTAGTCAGCCTGATTATTAGATTAGGCTATTATGAAGAATTGATCTGTCTAATGAAGTCTATGTTTTTTTTCAGATTTCTGTTCATCTTGCAGCAGGATGTTTGCTGGTTCATTTTCAGTGTTTTCTTTGAGACTATTTTTCACTATATTTCCTTCCAAGGTGATTTTCCAGTGCTTCGTGCTGCTTTTCAGTAAATACTTTATTTCTAAAATTGCTTAAAAATAAATAAAATTTTAAAAACCCCAAATTTTGGAGTTACCAAATTAGGAAGAAGAATCTGAAAGGTAGTTTCAACTAAAACAAAAAACTGGAGGGGAAAAACCCCATTAATTTATCTTTTTGAGTCATAAGCAAATATGTTTCTAGTTCCAGTTTGAAATTATATTCTGCATTTCAAAAGTTGCATTAATTTTAAAGAAAAAAAGCTTGTTTTGTAAAGGATTCAAGAGCTAAACAGAACCTTCCTGGGTGCCCCACTGTAGAGGTTTTTGATCTGGGCACTTTCCTACTTAGCCTGGACGTACCTTTTGATTTGTTTTTACATTTGGCTACTAACACCACGAGCCTAGAGTTAGTCTGGCTCCAGACTTGGAGGCTCTTCAGCTGAGCAGAGAATCAGTCAGTAAATACCTCGGAGCATTTCAGCCAGGGGGGATTACAGCCATGCCACTGCTTCCCAGAACAGCTGCTGCAAGGAGCTGGTTAATACCTGCTGCCTGTAAAAAGAATTAAGCAGTAACTGGGGGCTTGCCACAGGACATGGCTCCAGGTTTGCTGGAGAAGCAGAAGCACAGACATTTTGCTTTCTTCAGGCATGTATAAGCCCCTTAGCTGGAGCTAGCTGTAGCTGGGAAAAGAGGTGTTTAAGGGTTTAGAAGTGGGGAGGAGAAGAAAACCTGCTCACATCACCGGTGTTTCTGTAACCTGTGCATGAACTTTTAAATCAAGTAGCTTTGTTCATAAGCCTTAGTTATCTGGCATAGAACAGCTTCATCACTAATGCCAAAAGAACCCCATGTGGTTTAGAAAAAGCAGTCAGTCCCCTCAGCTCCTCACGGCCCCTTAAATACACTAATCCAAGAAATAAATATATAAATGTGCTATTAAAACTCATATTATCCAAAATTTGATTTTAAAGGCCCAATTGCTGAATAGTTAGGCTTGAGGATCTTTTTCATCAAAATGTTTTGGTGGGATAAAAGAAAAACAGGTTTTGTGTGTAAAAAGCAAATTCCCAGCGGGGTGTTTCAAAAAAGCTAAGTGTTTTGGTTTTAATAAAAACCTTTCTTATTTTTCCTCAACTCAGAAATCACAGCGGGTCAGTTAAAAAGTCAAGCTACTTGCCTGATTGAAATATAAGGCAGATTAATCTGCTACAGTGCTACTGTCTTCTTTGGGAGGAAGGAACAGTGCAGTTGAAACTCCAAGTGTAATCATAGAGACATCTATTTTTGTGAAAAGGAAGCAAAGTGTGAATTCCACCTGGCTGGGTTAGGAACAAGTGTGTGGTCTGGTGATGGCCCAGGTTCAACTCCTTTGAAGACTTGTCCAAGGTAATCTATCTCTGTGTCCTGTCTCCCAGTTTATAGGAAAGTCTAATACCAATTCCCTGGAGATTGTTGAGAAAAATACAAAAATACTGTTGTAAGGAAGAGATTATATAATTAATTTAGATTGACAATTCTTACAGTCTAATGAGGGACATGCAGTGCACTTCACAGATAGTGAGCTTTTAAAGCATCAGTCTTGCAATACTGTGCTCTGGTCCCCCACACATTCTGGAGTTCATTTCTTCCAATAGACAGACAGCAAGTGGAGCTATCAGCTTCACTGTACCACACAGTGAAGAAGTGCACTGGTGTGATAAAAAGATCCCAAGGGAGAATCTTGGGCCCTGACAAACTGGTGTGGTCCTGTCTTTGGAGGAAGGTTTTAATGGAACAAGTCCTAGGTTTTACAGTAACATGTTTGGGTCTTTTGGGAAGGGAATCTCTCAAGGGATCTCCAAATTATAGAGGCAAAATGCCATAAGGTGGTTTCTTACCTGCCTCTGTAACTCCTAGTCTCATGATATTATTTTAAGACTTGAAATAGCTGACAGATTTCTGAAAACTCAGCTCCAAGCTGCATGTTCATACAAGATCAGTTTCCATTAAACACAGATAAAATATCAGCTTAGAGGCTGTGGCAGAGAAAAGCTTGGAAATTCAAACCATAGCAAATAGAAGATATCTGAAAACCATGCTTGGAAAATATTATAGATTTTGAGTCTCATGTAAGCCAATGACTGATTTTTCAAGTGTTTGGGAATGGTAACAATTAATGTTGCCTATAGAATTCCTGATAATATTACTCAATATATATGTTCCTTTGAAACTCCTCAGGGATATCTTCTCATCCTTGGAATTTGTTCCTGTTCATTTGTAAAGAATTCTTTTTTTTCTAGGCCTTGACCAAGCAAAGCACACATTAAATGAAGACTGTTTGAAAAAAGATTTATGCAGATGATTTATTACAACACCACTCAAATGAAATCCAAATATTCATATTAAAAGCAATTGGTGATACAGGAATATTTAGGCCAATCCAGGAAGAAGCTGGCAGGGTAGTTAATTTTCAGTCTGCATACACGTGATATTTTTCCTTTATTTGTTTTAGTGAGGTTCTTTCAAATAGTTCCTTAAATTCACACTCAGAAATAAACTTGGTTGTATTATCTTGGCTCCTAATTAAAAGGTTATGTCCAAGATTATTATCAACCAGAAAATCTAACTTGTGACTTCAGGGAGTTTGTTTGATGGCTGATAATCAACTTGAAATCTGCTGTCATGGACCTCTGATAACACAGAGATTGGGAAATCACTGCATGCAAGGACTCAGGTAATCAAATCTTTTCCAGGACTGAGCAACCAATTCATTTGGTAATAGAATTTGCCCACAGGTGATAAAAATCCTGGTAATGTTTGAATTTAGAGTTAGCAATGAAGCTTATACCTGGTATACCTCAAGGATGGGCAGAACTAAAGAGAGAGGCTATGCCAGAGGCCAGTGTTGGGATGAGCACCCTTTTCTAGCACACGTGCTTTCCAGGTGCAGCGCTCTCTTGTCTTTTTTCTTTTAGTATTTATGAGTGAATTGCTAAATCAATCCTTTTCTATGACAATTAATGATTTTTTTTCTTCAAAATATAGTCTGTAATTCAATTTGTGAATAGTCTCAAAAATTTTCTAGCACTAATGAGCTTTTTAGACACGAAAATATTCCACATTTTCTAAATTAAGGAGTTGCATTTCTCTAACAGGGCATTTGAACTAGGTGACTGATATGGTCCAGAAACATTTTCATCATGAAAACTTAATTATGAAAACAAAATGTAAAGTCTACATCTGTATATGGCAAATATGAACAGATAAAAATCCATATCTGTCAGATATCTTGTTGTAAGCCATGCAGTGTGTTGCTAAATTCTAAAGCCTGGACTTGGATAAATCTAGGCTGCGCTCCCACTTTTAAATGATTAATTTTTGGCATGTAAAGTGTTCTGTTGAGCTTCTCGGGTTTACAGAATTATGACATTTTTGAGGGAATATCTGATCCTGGCTTGTCCATTTAACATTCCAGGATTTTTTATTATTATACATCACTCTGTAGTGAAAGACGTGTATCAGTTCTCTTGCCATACGAAATTACTAAGAGAATAACCTGAAGTTTACATTTATTCACTTTAATGAGATTTTACCGTGCTTAAAGTACAGTGTATTGAGCAAAAAGTGAAGAGCTATAATCTAAATCAAGTATACTGCAATAAGTGAACAAGGGTATCATGTAAGAGGGGGGGAAAAGACAACAAGGGCTAAACATTACTTTGAGTACTTGGATTGAAAATATGTTAACAAAGTGAGTTTGTTTTAAAAAGCAAGGATTTTCAGTCTGAGTGGGTCCTTTTGCAGCTGCAAAGATTTATATAGTTTTAAAGTTATTTTCTAGCATTAAATGCCTTCTTACTTAGCATGACAAGAATCGAATAAAAGCTGTCTGATGTGCTCAGCAAGAACTTAATCCAGCTGGACAGAATGTGGTACAAATGCAATTAATATCTCTTTACCAGCAAATATATTGCATTTTATAGGGTCTTATTTTTCAGAAATTATTCAAGTAAAGCATCCTGATCAGTATCTAGCCTACAAGACAAGGTATTTTCTAACCATTAGGAATTTTCTGAGCAATTGAATTCAATGCAATTGCATTCTTCAGCCTCAGCTGCTAAAAACTGGAGATTTGTGGTTCTACCTTTTAGATATCTCAGTTAGAAACTGATTTTCCAGGTCAGTGCTCACCACTCCTTTAAACTATGTCTCTATTAAAATTACACAAGCTGGATTGAAAATCTTCTCTTGTGATCCTGGTTTTAGCAGCTTTCTCTGCACTAGGACAGCTCTTCTAAAGATAGTGAGGATGTTGCTGGCCTTTCTTTTGCACTGTTTTGAACAGAACCCAAGAACTGGCATGATTTCCACCTCTATGGATATGCCAGAGGATGCCAAACATCAGATCTTCATGAATAGTCTTCTATTTGCTATTCTTCTACTGGCTATCCAGTCTCTATGAACCCTGGAATACACTTTTCCTGTCTGGACTTTCTCTGTTCCTGATGCTACTTCCTGGAGGAAGAAAGCGTAAGGATACTGAAGGGCTTGAGAAGAAAGTTAATGCTGAGAAAGAAAGAACAAGGAAAGATGGTCTCCACTCTAAAGCTTTGAGTATTTTCCACTTCTTTCAAAGGTCTGAATGAGACCTTGGCAAAGCTAAAAGGCCTTGAAAGGACAAATACCACTTCATTTTTGTACTATTTCTCTGTGTGGGTTTGTTTTTGTTTCCTTTTAATGTGTTTCAGACAATAGTCCCTGGATAGGGAAGGTCGATGGACTTTTTGCCTGGTTGGATTGTTCAGGTTCAAGACTCTGTACCAACTCCAGTACCTGTGGAGAAGTAATTTTTGCAAGTCAGCAGTGAATGCTTTATTTTTCTTTTTCTTTTTCTTTTTCTTTTTCTTTTTCTTTTTCTTTTTTCTTTTTCTTTTTTTTTTTTTTAATACATTTTTAACATTGTGTCATCTTCAGCAGACGTCAACAATATAACTCCAGGAACAAATGCAACTTCAGGAATTTATATCAGACCAGAACTCGGGCATCTTCCCTTTTCCATCATTTTTCCCAGATGCATCTAGGAATGTGGCTATAAAACTAGGAGCCAGCAGATTATAGGTACTAATTTTCACTCTTTTCCTCTGTAACTGTGGGTATTTGGAGGCAAGCAAGCCTCTAAAATCAGCAGTAACTTTCAGATGTTATTACTGCAACATAGAATATCAAAAGATGATTTTTAATTCCCATGCTGTTTAGCTATCAAACAAAGGAGAACTATGTTATGCAAGTTGTTATACCTTCCAGCCTGAATTTAACATTCATAAACTACAGATCACAACTATACAGGGGAAAAAAATTCATATCCACAAATTGCATGTTATATTCTGTGCACTTTCCATTTTTTCTGCCACTTGAGATAGGATTTCAAAGTCACGTCTAACCCTTTATTCACAGGGCTTGTGCAAGCTTGCATTGATGGATGAAACTCATACTCACCATGTGTATGGGAAAAAGCACTTCGTGTAATCCTCATAAATCCTGTAGTGATGTGAGTGCAGTTTCAGCTGGGGTATTCCAAAGGAAAATGGAAGATCAGATTCCAACTGCATGTGTTAATTAGACAATATCCCTTTCTGTGCAACTGTTATCTCACGGGATTCATATGAGGATAGAAAAATGTGTAGTTGATTGTGATATTCACTGATTGTTTCTGGAGGCCCAAGTCCTACCAAGAGTCACATGGGTTAAGTTATCCCTCTTAATTTGCTATTAGACAAAACCATGATTTAATGTGGTAAAACTGGTTCTTTTTGTTCAAGGAGAGGTCACAGGCTGTACTGCCAAAGATGCTGTAGGTCAGGCCTGAGATGTGCTGGAAGGTTCCTGAGGAAGAATCCAGCAGAGCTTCTTCTCCTACTATGCCCTGCTTAAGCAAACACATCTCCATGGGGCAGTGAGGAGGAACACTGGAAGAGCACCAGGAGCTATTTACACAACTGGAAGCATTCCATCCTCAGTCAAGTGAAGCAAATATCTGTAAAAGCATTCTCTATTTCAGCCATCCAAGAACAACACCACAAAGTGGACATCACGAGAAGTCAGTTGCCATGCGCACTCAAGTGTCTAAATGGGAGAACACCCACAGACACTGAACTGTGGTTCAGTAAACCCCAACTCCAGCTCTCTTTAGTACAAATGCTGCTGTCACTCAGCTTTGAAAGAGGCCTAGAAAATTCAGAGGAAATATGTGGAGGCACTGGATAGGTCCACCTCTAAGATGAGACAGGAAAGAGACAAATATAATGTGCAGTTTAGACAGAGGTGGGATGTCCTGTTTTGCCACCCCAGGCTCCACAGACGCTCGTTTCACTTGATGAGCTCTTCAAGTCTGTGTATGTAACCTAACACAGCCTGCCTGGTGTTCAAGTCTCAGGGAGTCTTTAGATGAATTCTGATAGGGATGGATAATTGTTGTGATTAATTCCGGAATCAGAACCAAAAACTTGAGTAACAGGGTCTCTAGAAGCACGCCAACCTTTTAAAATCTTATGCATGTTTTTTCAGTTTTGAACATGGCTAGCACATTTCTTCCTCTGCTTGACTAACTATAAAGCCCAAGGGCAGCCAAACAGAATTTTACCAAACCAGCTGGACAGTAAATTCCTATTTTTACACATTATTAAAGCTGGACTAAATGAAAGAGAGCATTTTCCTTGTGGATGCTCCTGCATGTTCTTTTTATTTTAGAAACAAATTGTTAATTTCTTTTTTCCCAT
Source organism: Bombycilla garrulus (assembly GCA_013400315.1). Taxonomy (NCBI): domain Eukaryota; kingdom Metazoa; phylum Chordata; class Aves; order Passeriformes; family Bombycillidae; genus Bombycilla; species Bombycilla garrulus. The sequence continues at coordinate 81,749 of VXBU01008192.1, forward strand.
TTGAATGAGGCATGAACATAAATTCCTATAACAACACAGCCATTTGGTGCCAAATGCAATAAAATGTCATAACAACAAAAGAAATTATTATTCATAAGTCATCATTTAGCTCTGTTGCCTCCCTTCCTCCCAAGTAAGCTTCCCTCTCTCTCTGCCTCCAGCCTTCCTTTCTACCCCTCATAAAATAATTGATTGGAAAAGAGATTCTTAATCCATGGCCAATGCCTTTGCCCAGGTTTTTTGTTTTTTGTGTGTGGTTTTTTTTTTTTTTTTTTTTTTTTTTTTTTTTTTTTGTTGGGTGGGTTTTTTTTTTTTTTTTTTTTTGGTTGGTTGGTTGGTTGATTTTTTTGTGTTTTTTTGGGGGGAGGGGGCTTGCATGGACTTTCTGAAGAGCCCAAAGCTTTACAAACTGCCAAAGGAGAGTCCAGTGATCTAAACTGAAACACTCACCTGAAGAATGTACAACAGCAAACAGAGGTCAAGACTGTTACTCTGTGGAAAACATGACCTGCATCTATGCTAGTTTGAGAAGTGATCCCCAAAATAAGCAGTTCGAGTATTTAATCTAGGAGCAACTACTTATTGTAGGTAATTTTTTTAATTCACCTTCTTTCTAAGTGAACTCTACATGTATATTCAATTTTGGCTTTAGGAAACACTGTACCATGGGAACTGTATTTCTTCAAATAAAGTCTATCATAGCAGATGCAATGCAGAATACAGTCTGACTGTGATGTCACCAGGCAGTAAAAACAATATCCTCTACCCAAAATATACTTTGTGACTCTCTGATTGGGCTTCTTCAGATTTCTCCCATCTTGCATTCCCAAAATATCCTTGTGTGCCTTCCATCAAGAATTATTGTCTCACTCTATCAAGCCCATACATCAATAGCTACAATAAGAATTTAAAGATTAAGAGAATTTTCAGAATAAATAAATGGCAAAATACTGATGTGTGAACACAGTAATGAGATCCTGAACTGTGTGGTGCATCTGACAAAACTGAGAAACTTGGATTAGGTTAGGTTAGATTAAATCTAAGAATAAAATTTACTCTGAAAGCTGGGTAATTTTGAAATTTTTTTTTCCTTCTTCTTTGTTTTTGAGAAATGGTAGCACTCTTGAGTTCTATGTCCAGGAAATTTTATGAGTTTGGAAGGAAAAAGGCAAGTTTCTTAAGTTTGCCTTAAAGAGAAACAGAAACAATGTCTTCATTTTTACTTAGTAATAATAGAATTCATGCAGAATTTGGAAAACATGGGATCAAATTTTGTTTAAAAAAGTAGGTTAAATCTTTCCCAAGTGAGTATGGCAATCTTATGTCAGAAATGTTGGAGGTTCCTTCTGTCTGTCATTTGAGACCTTTGATTTAAATATACATCATCCATATAAAAATGTCATCACTGGTTATCCCACACACTTTTTTGAGGTGTTCACTTGGGAAGTGGTAGTTATGTACCAAGTTTTGAATCTTAATCTATGGAAAGTGGAAGAGCGGAACCATAATGCTGCACTTATGGCATTCTTCTAGGTGGGATGCAGTAGGTTCAAATGTCCTCAGCAGAGTGATGCATTGAACCTCACCCTAAAATTCTGTAAAGTCCTAAATGCCTTGAGCCCTGCCCAGAGTTTAATAGCCAATACTGACAGGATATTGAGCCAGAATGGCATGAGGATATTTTCAAGGAGTGGCTTTTTTCAGGACTGTCTTTTAGGTTGGGTTGGTGGACAAAGAAATAAATTTTCAATTTTTAACCTTTCCAGACCTGAACTGATTTACCTCTTGCACGTTGTCAAACACTACCTTCTTTTTCTCCCTCTCTCCTTTTTATTCAGTTGTGGAACTAAAATAAACAGATTTACAGGTCTACTTTTTTCACAGCCCCCTCACAATCTATGCCAGGTTAGTAATTGATATCAAGCCTTTTGTGGGCCTCACACTTGAGACAAGTGCAGGAAAGTCTGGAAGATGGAGAAGACAAAGACTCACTGTGTCCAGCAGCACACAAGGGTGGCACAGAGAATACCCTGAGCTGTGTCACTTAGGACTGGAGTGAGAGGCTGCAGAAACCCAAAGTGAGCAGGATACAGCTGATGCTTTGACAGCAGGAAAGAGATAACAGGGACAGGACGACCTATAGCGCTACAGCAGTGCTACAAGCCTATCCATGGTGGGATGAAAGGAGACCCCTCCACTCCCCTCCAGTCACATCAGCTTCAAGACAGGGGGTGTCATTTTCTTGTCAATCATGTGTTAAACAGGATTTGGGAGAAGCAATCTAGTACCTCTGAAGAGGCTGCACTGTTCAAGAATAATATGTGATATGTTTTACTGGTTTGGATACTTTGGGGTACGTCTGTAACTCAATTCCCCTCCTGTTTTTATGTAACATTTCCTGGCTGTTTTCCCAACACCAGAATGATTCAGATGAGAAGGCCAGCCAGTTTTTCTCTATTAAAAAAGAATTAAGATTATAAGAACCGTAAAATTATGTAAAATACTCAGCTAAAATGTCTCTCAGTGATCAGTTTAAAATCATCCCCATAGTAAGAAAAGACATATTTTCAGTTGAAAGGAGACAGGGGACCATCTTGTAGTATGCCTTAAAGAGCTGCTAAATTAGACTGAGTTGTGATATTAACATAATGTTCACATTTAACGTATATCCTGCAGTAATTCCCACGAGTTGGCCTTTAAATTGCCTCAGCTACTGTAGCAGAACACACTAGTGCAGAAACAATGAAGAATTTTCACATACTACACTTTCAATAGCTGTGGCAGTGGTATCATTATAAACGCAGCAAGGGTCACAGTCTCGGTCTGAACAGATTTGCTGGTTAATACCATTGCAACTATCTCTGTCAGAAAAGATTGAATGGTTATTTTTTTAGTTTTATTTATTTTTTACATTTTATTTTATTTGGAAGTCACTGGGAAGACTGTGACAAGCCCTATCCCATTGTTACACTGCCATTAAGTCACATTAATTCCCTGGGGAATTTTTAAGAGCTTTGCTGATTCTGCATGCCCAGCTGTGTGAACAGAGCTTAAGAACTTGGGTTTCATGTGGAAAAAAAATGCTCTTCTCCCATAACTTTGTGGTAATTGACTTTGGGAAAAAGAGGACTTCAACTTTGCACATTTTAAGTCATATAAGAAAGCTGCAATAATTACATTGAGTAAAATTATCTGCTTCTGAGAGCTGCAATCTGGGCATGTTCTTAAAATATCGACAGTCTGAGTAACTGTGCTGATCATGTATTAAAGCTGTGTGGAATCTTCAAGTTATATTTACATTTTAATTGTCAAAAAAGTCAAAATTCACAATGTATATGGTCAAGATAATGAAATCATGCTGTACTTTCCCTGCTTCATTACAAAAGTCTCAAGACATGTAAAAAAAAAAATTAACAATTCAGTGTATTATTCCTTTTTCTCAGAAAAAAATATCTCTAGGGGAAGCCATATTGTATTGTTTTAAGGCCCAGCTTTAATGAGTGGAAGTCCAGGATATTTGGAGCCTACTGGGATTGTGCTGTTTGTTTGTGATCTTACCCCTGTTGCTGGTTTGGAGCAGCAGGAGATGGTTCTGCAGACAGTTCTGGCATTCATGTTACAGTTCACTTCTTCACCAGAGTAACTTAAAAAATAAAAAAGAAAAGGAAAGGAAACTTACTCTAGGTCCATGTTTAAAAAAATTAAAAAAAAATAAAAAGAAAGAAAAAGGAAAACATGAAAAACTGTATGAATTCACTAAGATTTTTGGTCATGAGTTACCATTTTGTTTTGCATGTAAAATAAATAAGGTGGGACAGTTTTGATCTCTTTGCAGAAGAATATTGCAATACTAATATCACAAGGAAAGTGAATTTGCTGGAGGTGGATTTATTTCACATTTATTTTCACACTGAGGAGCTGTGGTCTTTCTTAATGCTTTTGTCATTCAAGTTATTACTCTGTTGAGATCACTCGTCTAAATTAAGTGACAAATTTGACTTATTATTTTGTACTCCTTTTTTTCTGGTTTTATTCCCTCTATGGATGCCTTTTCAGAAGTATATCAAGTACAACTTGCTTGTCCATAGTTTCAAACTCTTATAAGTCTATTTCTACAGTTTCTCACACACCAAAGGAGGTATCAATCTCAACTGTAGGGCTGTTACATGGTAACCAATTTAACAGTAGTCATCTTTGCAAAATTACCTTTCAGGCATTTTTTTTAGATTTTCCTAAGCCATGGCAGAAAAATGAACATAATAGAGAATATTGAACATTTTATGGGGTGTGTTTGAATGAGTGTCTGGGAAAAGTCAGGCTTCCACAAGGCAGATCAGGCACCACTGTAGGAGAAATGTGCTCTGCTTCATTCATGTCCCACCTCATCACTCTTTTTTTTGGATAATAGCAGAATTAGATTGAGTGTCCTCTCTCCAAAGGAAATTGTGAAAGCCACCAGTATGGGCAGGGGATAATAACAGTGTGGCCAATGGTAGTTTCTTCATAATTTTTAAAACTAATGTGTATTTCTGCCTAAAAAGCAAAACCTAACAATCCTACCCTGTTATCTTTTCTCAGTGTTTAAGCCAGGCTTCATTATTTCTTTCAACTTGACCAACAGATTATAGAAAAGCTCTTTTTAAATACAGTTGAGGTTATGCCAGTACAGACAATGTTTCTCCAGGTGATGCCTCACAGAATTTCCTTCCCCTGAGCTGGTTCTCCACTGTCTTCCTGTGTTGCCACTTTCCCTGTGCTTCAGCTGCAGACTCTCTGGCTGAGTTGTAAAAATGGACAAAGATCGTTCTGTGCCCCCAACTCCCAATGATACAGCACGGCCTGACTTCACACACCAGGTCTCGCTTCTCTCCTAAGAACACCAGGATGAAAATACCCAGACTGCCCACAGGAAACAGGCATGTGCAGTCTCTTGAACTGCACCCAGGTATTGTCTGGATGACACTAAATGGCACAAGGAAAAACAGTGGCAGGGATCATGTCAATGTCAACTAACAGAAATACTGGTGTGCTCATGCTCTGACCTGTTCCCTGGTCATGGTTCTGTACACTACTAGTGTATAGATATAATCTCTGGGGCTGGGGCCAGCTTTTATTTTTGTTGGTGAATCAGTGTTAGCCCAACAGGTTCTTTATTACTGACGAAAGCTCTTTGGAATGATGGAAAAGGTATCCTGTTACTGTAGTACACTTCAGATTTTCCTGGGAAACTTAGCTTGTGAAATTAGAGTAAGATGAAAACGACTTTGCAGTGATATTTTTCTGCATTTTTTAAAATTCTTATTTTTCTTTCTGTAACCTGAAACAAAAAGTCTTGAAGTCTTCTGAGTGAAACTACTAAAACCATCTGTAATATTTTCTGTTCAGCTGGAAAACAGAGAGTCATTTTTCTTTCTGAGTACCATCGAAAGTGTGGCTGTCCACACAGCCCCTGTCAAAAAATAATATGGATGATCTAAGAGAAAGAAAAGCAAATCAGGAAACTGCCCGCAGAGATAAGAGGGAGGAGGATTTAAAAGGATAGTGTTTCCATAAATCAAGGCAACCGGTGACAGCTTTAAAGTAAGGGTCAGAAACATTGCGAGAGGTGTCACTTGGCTAAGAAGTTAATCCAAGTTTCCATCTCTCTGCCTTTAGTGCTTGTTCAAGTGGAAGTTAAAGACCTCATGGCATTATTTTGGGATCATAAGAGATTGATATCCTGCCCAAATTCTCTCTTTCAGGATCATCAGAGACATTTGCATTGGTATCAATACACACAGATTTATGCGATTGCAATAAACAAAGGGGCACATTTGTCTGCATACCATTGCTACAGTTTATTCTGTTCACATGGCAGCAGAGAATTTTAAATTGGCACAAGAATTCTGGGTAGCGTACACTGCAAAACTCATCAGGATGTGTTTGCAAAAAGAAAAAAGAAAAATAAATATAACATAACTATCACAGAGGATTCCAAGCAACCATGAGAACTGACCATCAAAGAGTCTCCCAATACCAACTGAACCAAATAAGAGGTTTGGCACAATTTTTTCAAAAATTCCCTGAGATACGCTGTCTATGGAAAGATCCTGTCACATCTTAATAGAAATTACTATTTCCACCTCAAAAAGGTGGAAACAGCTCTTGAGAGTCTGAAACTAAAGAGCTGAAATGCCAACATTATAATTTAAGGACTGTGATTTTTCATTGCTTTACACAGAGTAAGTAGCCTTTACTCATGGGACATCCTTTAATGTAGGATTATTTCCTTGCAAATGAATTCTATTTGTAGGTTTTGAAATGGAAAGTGCATGAGATAATTGGCTTGAGGAGGTGGCAAATGGCTCTTGTGTGTCAATGAAGCAGAAGTCAAACACCTGTGCTGCTCCCACAGCATATCATCAACAGCAAAGATACGATGTAAAAATGCAATTAAAAAATAAAAAATATTTAAATTAATATGCTGTAAGTCAACTAAACTGTAGTAAGTTTAGGTATGACCCAATCCTGAATCATCCTTCCTTAATATTACTGGCAGTCACTTAAACTGCTAAAGAGCTTTAATGAATTAGAGATCCATCCAGTGAGTAATTTTGAAAGTAAAGACCTGATTTAATATTGCTCCTTTTAAAAATAGAAAAAAAATAGTTCCGTGTTCAGAAAAAACAGATCTATACAAACTCAGAAGGGAAGCATGGTGCTCAGGAAGGGGAAACTGAAGGCAGTGATATGATTTCATTGCTGTAATGCTGCCATGAGTCTTACCCTTCTATTTTCATTACCCAGATGGAAAAGGGGAGAATGAAAAAGGTTGAGGAAGTGACATTTTTCAGTATTAATAGCAAAAAAAGGAAATTAACTGAAAGGCACTTAATCGCTGGAAAAAATTGAAAATTTTGAGTCTGATTTTCCTCTTACACCAGTCTTATACCAGTAGACTGCTGGAAAAGTCTCAGGGCTTGATTCCCAAAATGATGATGAAGTGGAAAGGAGTTTCTCTAGGTGGCTGAGTTCCTGTCTAAATGATTATTTGAATGCTAAAGAGATTTTGGTTTAAGTGGACTTTTGGTAACCTGCAGTCTTGCAGAGACGCCCTTATTATTCAAATCCAAATATAATAAGTAATTTTTCAAAGACTCCTTTGGCTTCCACCAGCTATATTCTGACATATCCCCGTGGAACGAAAGCAGTTCTTTCTAAAGGGAACAATATTGCAGGTGTAAGGTGGAATTTAAGTGGCTGCTCTAAGAGAACACACAAGCTGGAGAGGTTATGGTGGGGGATGCCAATTCACACCATCCCTGGGGAGGCAACAAGGCGATTTGCATCCGTATGAGATGATTTCAGTTTTAAAGTGAAACACATGTGTTAGTGAGTTTGAGGCAAACTGACAGTATCTTTGTAACAGAACTGGAAATTATGAGCAGCAGGAGTGGCCTGACCCTACAGAGCACTAATGTTTAATCTACTTATCGAGATAACAATCAAGGAAGAATCAATAACATAAAAACAGTGGGGTTTCTTCCTAGGTAACAAGCAAATAAAGGAGAAAAAAGGCTTCCTGATTGATGCTTCAGTGATTCCACAGACCATGGTAACTGCCTTTGCTTTGATGGCTAATTCCTGGTGGGCACTGGGAGGTGGCTTTTCTAAAAAGGTGTTGAGGTTGCAGAGGGGCTTAAACATTTGAAGAGTGTTCAGCTGCAGTCATGACAACTAAATACAGATTCAAGACTATGACTGAAATCTATGCAATACTCCTAAGAAATCAGTGATTTCTTACAGTGAGAAAGCTGTCAGGATTAATTCAGAAAGAAAGCAGAACACAGTCCAAAGGGCCATTACTGAAGCACTGCATGTCTGGAGTCACTAGAAGACAAATTAAGCATAAAATTATATTTTAAAATATGCAAAGCCCTTCCATTAATAACAATTTTGAATTGTAATGGCAAAATGCTAGTTTATTTAGAGAATCTTTACAATGCATGGAGCATTGTAACAGTCTGCTGTTACATGAGTATTGTTAATGATCTTTAAAATAGGCAGGGGCAGAGCAGCTGGAGAGTAGGCATCACAGCTGTTTGGGAATTTATTTAAGCTCATGTGATTGCAATGAGTACCGGAGTGGCTATTTCCACCTCACTGATAAATGTCTCGCTGTAAATAAATCCCCTGTAATTTCTTAAGTGTTGTTTTCTGTTATCCAAGGACAGAGGGAAGTAGAAGAGTGTCAAAATGTCAGTGGGATGCCAGAAAGAAAATATTACCTGTCCTATCTAAAGAAATAAATTACTTTTTATAGAAATACTGTGTTAAAACATGCCTCTTCAGATAAATTACATTTCTTTTAAAAGCTTTTGGAAAAGCATTGTAAAAGATGTAAAAAGACGATTCACATGTTTGAATAAATGAAAATTAATACAATAATATTTTAAAAGAAATTTTGTTTGGGATAGAGAAAAAAAATTACTTACTGATCTGAGGAAAAAAGTTTTTTTCTTAAATGTAAGCAAGAGCTCTTCTGAGCAGGGAACAAAGGAATCAATAGTTCACAGTTAGCTGCAGATCCCAGAGCACTTTAAACAAGAACCATAATTCCCATATTGTAGGTGGGGTAAATTCACCTCAGTGCACCTTCTCTGCGAGTCCAGGGTGAGGGTGGGAGCAGAGCTGGAACGTTTTTGGTCTCTCCAGGAGAATGAGGCCAAGCTGGCTTACCAGAGCTGCTTTCAGACACCGAGGTGTCCGTTTCCTGTGACAGGGACACCTCTGGGCTGAGGTACCTCGCAGGTAGGAGCTCTCCCCATTGCACTGCAGATCACAGCACAGACTTCAGGTTCCACATGGAAAAACCCAGCTTCAGGTCACGGCCTGGTGCTCCGTATCTCTTCCCACACTGTTGCTCTGGAGTGTTTTGTGCAGATTGGGGGTTTTGGTCATGAATCTGTTACATTTTCAGCTTTACACTTGAGTTTGTATCCCCAAGTCTCTGTGGGCTCCCGCCTCACATTTGATGGGCACAGACCACTCCTGCTCTCCTGCACAAGGACAAAGGTCAGTGTCCCTCATGGGGACAATTTTGCATTTCTGGAAGATGTTCAGGCTTTGTGACCAGGGAAGGTCAAGTTTTGCCTCCCTGAACACCAGGTGGGTGGGAATGGATGGCAGGCAGCTCTCATCTCTACTAGCCAGAACTAAGCACAAAGCAATCAATGCCTGTAAGAAATATGGCATCAATCATTTTCATGCTCTCAGGGAAATGTGGACCAGTTTGATTTCTGGCCTGCCCTGGGAGCAGCTGTGCACTGCTCCCTGCTCAGGCTCACATCAGCTTTAAAACTGAGCTCAATGCAAACCCTTTTTTCTTCTCCTTTTTTTTTTTTTTTCTTCTTTTTTTCTTTTTTTTCTTTAATAGTGTATTTTGTAAACTTCAATTCCATTACTCCAATTCCTGTTTTCCAGGACTGTTCAAGTGGGCTGGCTGCATTACTCAAGTCAGGCTTTGGCTGATTGGCATTTCTGTCCCCGGGGCATTTTGCTGGATTACTCCTCTAGTCCCTGTGCTGCTGCACTGTGGGGACTGAAAAGTGCCAGAACAAATGCAGGAAGATGTGCCAGCTCTTGGTACACACCAAAGAATCCTGACCCCAACAAACAAACAAGCAGAAAGAGAGACATTGTTAATAAAGCAAGCCACTAAAATCTGTGTTTAATCACTAGAGCACCATCTCCCCACTTGCAAGGGAATTTTCCAATGAGAGGAAAACTGAAAAGGCAGCTTAAAGTGTCACACGGAGTGGGAACAAAATACATGATCAGAGGTTTGACTCCTTAAAGCAGAATTTTGCTTCTTAAGCCACTTTCCTTCTACAAGCTGGAAATAGATCATGCTCAGATGTACGTGTCTTTATCACGATGTGAGCAAAATGGCCATATTTCAGTTAAGTCCCCAGATACCCACTAAACCATGCTTGTGTTGAAAGATTTTTTTAAAATATGGAAGTTAAAAAGACCTATTAATGCTGCTTCTGCCGGTTGCCAGCACAGATTTCTTTCCTACATATCATTATCTAGTATTTTGGGTGGGATAGCAGAGTCACTGACAGCTCTGGTAAAGACAGCTCCTTCTTTTACTGTGAACAATCCACGCTAGCACTCTGCTTCAGATTTGTATTTATCTATAGGTCTAATTTATAACTTCCCACCACACACGCCACTGAAAAGGAAGTTTCATACTTAGAAATTGCTGCAATAGCATAGGAATGCAAAATAGTCAGCAAGATATGACAGATATAAAGGCCATACTGGCATGTTTCTAATCTTCCTCATTTCACAAGAGTGTTTTCTGGAGGTATTGTTTTGTTTTGCTTTATTCCTTCCAGGTTAGGTAAGGCAGTTGTTGATTTTAAGGTATGCAAAACACACGACAACCAGGGATGTGAATGTGCCACTCTAAACAGAAATGTGACCCCTAGTTTTCCATCCAGATCTGCAACGCTATGACCACAGCTTTTGAGAATCACTTACTCATCTGGGATTAATCAGTGTTGTTCACTGAAGATTGGTAAATTTACAGCTGAGGATGGAGACCCTCTTCTAAGCCATTGGCAGTACAATGATTACTTTCCACTGGAACACAGTGGCAGTTGTGAAATGTTTGCCAGGTAGAGTTGAAAAGAGTAAATAAAATTATATATGTGTAATCCTTCAACTAGACAGTTTTATAGGCCAGGTTAGGTTTCTAGGATCACTAATAAAAACAAATTTTATCTCCCAATGAGTGTCTTGGTAAAATTATAGTGAACTATCTAGGTGCTCCTGCAATCAAGGAGAAAAATACAACATTTTTTGAATGTGGACTTAGAAATGCACAGTAATATAGAATACCATTATATACAATCAGAAGTTGTTCTTTGCCCAAAGTACTTCCGAAAACATTTTAAGTCTTCTTTAATTTCTTGGGAAGCAACTGCATGAGCAACTGGCTGCTTCCCAGACACTCTATATTAATGCTCTATTCACAATTTACAATTTCCAAGGCTTTGACAAGTCATGAAATTTAGTAAGGACACATCTAAGTTCCAGCTGACCCAGAAATGTGAGCTGCCATTCACTGTGCTGAGTTCTCTTGCTCCAGTAATCATCTTTATTTTCCAGCGATTTTTGCATTTTACTGAGAGTACATGTAGGATGAAGGACCACACACAGTTCTTCCTGCTAGGAGAAGACTTAACAGTCTCTTCTATGTTTCCTTATGGTTTGTGACTATTGCACCTCTAAGCCACAAAATGTTGCCTTAAATTAGGGTAACACCTCAGCCCAGGCATGCCTAAACATAATTAATTTGTTCAGATTTTCACAGATGAATATTACTAAAGCTGTAATTTATTCCAGGTTACAACAAGCTAAGTTAAACAGAAACATTCCCAAACATTCCCAAGAAAAATCCAAATTGAACAAGATTCAAGGTTTCTCCTCAGAGTTGTTAATGCAGTTCCCATCTTCACCATTAGATTCCAACAGAGAGCTCCTCAATGCTTTTGTTTTCCTTCTCTCTCTGAATGTGTTCTGCTGCTGGCTTGTGGGTTTTTTTTGGTTGTTTTATTGCCATTCCATTTTCAAATGGAAAGTCTGAAGTACAGAAGTACATACATTAGAAATATCAAGCACTATTTCAAGGCAGACAGAAAGAGGCATAGAGTAAACTCAAATCACATCAAGCATTTCCAAAAATCCCTCAGTGTCAGAAAGCAAACACACTGTGCTCATGCTGCTCAAGGAAAAGCCTGTAGTTCCCAAGCAAAAAAAACCCCAACAAACAAACAAACAAACAAACAAACAAACAAACAAACAAACAAACAAACAAACAAACAAACAAACAAACAAACAAACAAACAAACAAACAAACAAACAAACAAACAAACAAACAAACAAACAAAAAACCACACACAAAACCAAACCAAACCAACAAAAAAAAAAAAAAAAAAAAACCAAAACAGAGGAGCAAGAACAAATTTTTGGCCAATTTCTGTATTTTCTCCCCCCAAGGATTCTGTGACCTTGCTGATTGAAAGCTGAGATTTTGGGGAATGGGGTAAAAAAAAAAAAGACAGAATTCTGACCCTTATAAGCACCCCATGCAGCTGTAAAAATGGGACAGCAAGGGATAAATCTTGCTCAGTTACAACAAGAAGATTGTTCATTGGTTTTACTGAATTTCCTTGGTATTAAAAAAATTCCAGCTGGGCCTTGATGTGAACAGTTTCCCAAATACACACTTTGCTTTCCAAAAGTTGCATTGTGTTCTTTTATATAATGTTAGCCTTTCTCTTCAATTGCATAAAGCCACAGGAACAGAAAAGGTTTCATGCAAATGAAACTAAGAACACATGTTGCATTAACACAAAAACTGTGCTGGCCCGTTTTGTTTCCAAAGGGATCTCTCCACACCTGCTATTACTTCCATCAGACTACGACCAGCCTCCCATCATGGCTTGGACAGCATTCTGTTTGGAACTGCTGTTTAACCAAGTCTTTAGGCAGCAAAATACAGCAGTTTTGGACTGAGCACCTTCAGGGATGCTTTTTGATGGCGGAGCACAAAGCCAAAACCACGGTTCAGCAGGTCTTGAGGGTGTCAGTGTGTGCTATCAGCTACTGCTGTCCATGCTGACTTACAGGGATGCACTCCGAGCTGTTCTCCTGGATCTGTGTGTTTGAACAAGGGTAGGTGGAAAGCCTGTCCCTCTGCAGGGCTTTTTAGAACTATCAAAAGACTGGCATAAATAAAATCTAATGTAGTGCAGATTTCGGTTGTATAAAATGCGTCTAAGTTTAGGAATATATATGCAGACTTTTATATATTCAGTAGGTGCCTAAGATCTCATAATTATCAACAAAGATTTTGCTATAATACCATTGACAGCACATGGAGAAGCCATTCAGCTCCTCTGAGAGCAGCATCTATGGCATGACTCATTTTCATGATGTATATGTGATGTACATGCATCTCGTGCCACACAAGACAGCCTGCTTATCAGATGATACAGAACAATGGGGAGATGTGTGACAGTGATGACTGGAGCCTGGCTCAGATTCTATGAAATATTTCAAGTGGGATTAGATTAGATTAGTTTAGGCAACCTGGCTTTTGGCCAGCTGTGATCTCTGGCTTTTACTGTGTGTAATTAATTTATCTAAATGTAGGTGTCTGACACCAGTTGAAATGCTGTGGGGAGTCTGAGACTTTCACAGGACTGGGAGATAAACCAAAAGTTTTACAGGAGAGCCACATCCTTCTCAATTGGCAGGGGGAGGCCAAGCAGCTGCCACAAGGAACCTGAAATGCCACCAGACATCAAACCAGACTAAACCCTGTGCTAGGTCTATGAGATAATTGACTTCTGTGAGAGAGAGGACAATGTCTGTCGCTCACCTGAAGATATTTACATCACAGTCTCCTAAATTTAGGAGTCCAGACTTAAACTTGAGCCCTACTAGGCTAACTGCCTAGTTGTTAACAGTTTTTATTTCATCCCAATTTTTAAATTCAAAGTAAAAATTTGAATATTTTTTTTTATTTTATTTTTTTTATTTGAGGTTGTGTGGCACAACACTATCCTGGTTTAGGTCATGGAAGTAACAGTAAGGAAACTTCAGTGATTTATATTCAGAAAATCTATTAGTCTCTTTCTCCTTGTTCTGATATATATCTTCTTCTCTAGTTTTTCAGCTCGATATAAATAATACAATGATTTTTAAGGTGCTAATGTAAAAGGATAATAATCAAGATAATCATTCAACATTCTGATTTAAAATGAATGATGGTAAGATGTGGCAGATGACAGCTGACAGATTGCCCATAAAAAACAGCAAACATTGTGATCATTGCTAGGTGGTGGACCTCATACACAGGGCTGTGAATTAACCCTAAGAGAAGAATGAGATCTGAAAAGGAATGAAAGAGAATATTGCGCTGCTTGTCTCTAATGTGATGCAGAACACTGGTTTAATAGTTTCCCTGAACAGGTCATCACCAGTGGAGAGATCTAAAAACATGAACCTTTGCTCAGGATTTAGTAGTCTTAACGGCTACAAGCCAGAATGGTCTGAAATCACTCTATCTAATTACAAGAGAGAATGTGACTTAAGTTTAAATTTTTCTAATATTAGCTATAAACCTACTTAACAGCCGTATGTTTGCTATGAATATTCTTTACCTTGCTGAAGCTCCATCATTTATTCCTTTACACATTCTAGTTACAAAGCGAAGTTTTCTGCTAAAGAACTCTTTTTACTTATGGTCCTGTAAAACTGCTCTGTTTTTCTATTTGCACAAAGTAAAAGCATTTTTTACCACAACAATTTCAGCTTTATAGAAATAATTTTGTGTGTTTTTTGCAGCAGATGGATTTATGTCCATGATACAAGAATGAACATGAAATTATAGATGAGAGGAAAAGAAATTGGCTGCAAGATCTCAGCTCTTTATTTGAAATGTTCAGCATAGCAAGCCTGCAGATTCTGTACATCCTATGCAACTCTTCTCCAATTCCCATTTGTTTGTTTCCATTTTTCTAAAGTTTAATTCTGTTTTGTTTACCTTAGATTGTTTTGTATGGAGTTTTATCAATGTAGCAGATAACCAGACCTTAGAGTGACCAGACAGAAAATGTCAGCCAAACTCTAGTCATCACTACTGAGTGAAAAAAATTCTCCAAGTGAAAAGACCAGAATAATTGTTTCAGGCAAATGAAGCACAAAGCTATTGGCTTGGCTTGCTGTGCTAGATTTCTGAGGAGCATATGAAACAATCTTAATTTAAGGAAAACAAGTCCTAGACAGTGAAACTGCTTATTCAATGACTGATAAGGGGCATTGGTTGACTCTAGGGATGTACACTAAAATGATGTGTTTCCAATACTTAGAATTCCAAAACCTTCAGGTGCCAGTATTCATGAACCCTACACGTTTCTCTGTGAATTGATAATATTTCGTAAAGTAAATTAATTGAAGTTTTCCAGAGCCTCCACACTCAGAGAACCATCATTTTAAAAAATCTTCCTTTATTTTTTAAAAGACACTTGCAGCATTATTCAACTCTCTTTATATGTAACAGACTGCACAAAATGGATGATATTGTAATGGGTGACTTGAGTCATCTTCTGGACCTGTCACTGCACAGAGGGAATCTAGACTACAGTACCTATAAAATCCCAGTATGCATGTGAGGTGACCAAGGTAAACCTTCTCACCTCCTGCCTGGAATTCAGGGTCTCTCAGCTCTAAAGAAAGCCCTTCACACTTGATACTCCCCAAAAACACTATTAAAAAAAAAAAATGCACAGAATATTAAACATTGATTTTACTTTGGATGAATTTGTGGTGCAGATCCATACCCTCAGGATTGTGTATGGAGGCAATGTTCTACTTCTAGTGACTACGTTACCAGTGCTTAATATTTAAAAATACTAAGCTAAAGGTAAACAAAAGTACCAAACTGTGATAGCCATCACGATATGCAAAAAGTAGGTTACACATTCACTCATATATGAGAAACTGTATCAATGCTATTGTGTAAACATTTAGATAATGATAGAGTCTAACCACAGAAGAGGAAAAATCAACTTCCAGATTAAAAAAACAAGTTCCAATTGAATGGCTTACACATAGATTTCAATTAATGTGATCTTTGTAGTGTTTAAGAGTTCAGGCTCTTCTCATTAAATTGTGTAGCATTTTGTTGTTACAACAGAGAATTCAAACTCCTGAGTTGCCATTGGAAGTACCTAAAGAGGCATTACGACTTTTATTCCAAACATTTAAATAACCTCTGTAATGGGTCATTTGTTAGCTCACTGCTCAGATATCCATTTGTTCCATGCTCTAGTTACAAAGAGCAGGGATCTGTTTTCCAAGCTTTTCTTCTGATGTTTTACTGGGCCTTTGCAATCTTGTACAAATCTCGTGACCAACGCTTTACAAATTACCCATGGCAAATGTACTTGATCACATCATGTGGGAAAAAAAAAGAGATTTTGTTTCTTTTAGAATTATTTTGTTGGACAAAATTTTGCTTTTGAGTAAAGAAGTATTTTGTCTCCTATTATTTGGAAAAATCAGCTATTTCAGACAATGAATTTTTCATTTAAGCCTGCTTTTCACATTCTTGAAGAAGTGCCAGATGGACATCCCAGAGCCTGAAATATCCCTTTTATATACAATGTATACAAAAGCTTCACAAGCCTCCACAACCACATGACTCAGACTTGAGCCCTTCTCTACCTCAGATGTGCCTATGATGATCAGAAATGTATGACTGCTTTCTGGAAGTACTTTGGATGTCAATGGTAGAGTATCTCTGGTATCTTAACACCATCCTCCTGAGGATTTACTCTGTGTGCTAGGCCAATTTACGTTAATTTGAAGCCAAGTTGACTGCACTGATCCTCTTACTGGAACTATTCCATTTAGGGTGTGCATTGTTGTATCAAAATTGGCACTTGCTGGGGGGGGGAAGTTTCATGACCCATTAAAATGTCTGCTAAAACAGTAGTTTTCCCTATTTCATTGTTTTAAAATAGGGACACAAAGAGAGTGTGAGATGTCAGTGCTGCTAAACCTAGAACCTGAAATATTAGCTAGTTAGGTGATGATTGCTTTGGTAATTAGACAGAAGACACCAAATTCCTGAAGCTGCTCAATCTCAGAGATCTTTTATCTAAGTCAGTTAATTTCTATATATGGAACTGTGAAAGTCTCACTTCTCACTAAAGTCCCTGAGTAGATAAAGAGTTTAATAATTTTGAAGAATATGTAACAGCCTGAACATGTATGTCCAAATTCCTGACTATTGTTCCAAGTTCTACCCATGTTCCAAAAACTTTGTAGAAGAAATTGTATCACTGGCCAACCTGATAAAAGGAAAGGATTGTAAAACTCCTCCACAATGATGGGAAGAGATAGGAATATTTCTAAATGGTTCTATAAATACAGAGTATTATCAGTGACCTTTATAGTCACTTCTGCTCATTACAGTAAAAGCACATCTAGTTGTATACATTAAGGGGAAAAAAAGCATCTTTAGCCTTTAAGATAATACTGTTCCGTCACTGAGCCTCTTCTCTGAGGCTTTTATAGTGCTTGGGGCACTTTAAGACCCTTAACCTTTCTCCACTGATGATTAAATGAGGACAATAATATATTGTCCTAAGTGATTAAGACTCACAATGATGCAGGGAAATAGACAAATAACATCTGACAGATTGGAAGAGAAAAAGTCTGGGTTGGAGGAAGTGCCTTATCACCCAGCTCACAGTCCCTGCCTGAATACAGACTTGACGTGCCAACACCATATTCCAAAAGAGTTCTGCTTTGGGAGAAGCATCCTAGTCAAGAAAGGCATTGTGGTATTTTTGTTTTTTCCACTTCCAAGTGGTTTTTATACACTTGATATTTAGTCTGTCTTATGAAGAAAGACAAAGCAAGGCCAAATGAAGTCAGAAAGGAGCAAACTTCCCTCATTTGCTCCTACTTTCAGACATGGATAATATGTCTGAGACACTACCTTGCTGGGCAGATCTGGATTTCCAAGTAAATGCACTGAGACAATGGGTGAGATTAGCCTTTTTCTTTATGCAATCCCACATTATACTAGACAACTTTAAATTACATTTAACATTAGACATCGTGGACATTCACAACCTACTTCTCTTGAAATATGTGAAATTTTGCTCTGTACCCCATCAACGTAAATGGGAGTATTTTTACAATTTATAGAAGATAACAAAGGATGAAATTGTTCCTGTTGATTAGAAATTCCATCAGTGGCTGAAAGAATATCTAAAACTAAAAATACCTTTTGATTCACAAAGCAACACAGTAGTGATGCTTTAGGCACTCAAATACAACTGCAGTCAACTAGAGCATTTGTAAGTAGTTTTTTAGAGAATTCTTGTATTCTGTTTTAATATTTCCTGCCAGGGCTTTTACGTGAAAACAAAACATGCATTCTTACTGTGGATTTGGACATGCTTGAATGGCAGAACATATTTTTCTCAATAACCCTTTAGTGGGAAATATTTTAACACATTGCATCTTAAGCTCATTTAAATGGTTGTGGGCAATTCTGTTTATTCTTTTGAAGATGAAAAAGAGAGAGGTGGGCGATGATTTCTGATGTGTATCAACCCAGGAATTCAAAGCAGTTGTCTTCTGTGTAAGTCCTCTGAGAGAAGGTAATCACCACCAAACCCAAGTCTCTAGGGCTGGATTGAGTAAGGTGGGAATCAAGCTCACTTCCACCATTTCTATGGGGCAATTTCAATGGACATAAGAGGATTTAGAAAGTTTATCTGCAGGCCCATCTTAGCAGTACATGAAATAGAATCATTTGCCATGAAAAAAAATTAAAAATAGTCAGGTCAGGCCAAATACATGTTGTAGTCTGTTTAGAAAAAGTAGCAAGTATTAATTCTATGTGAACAGCGACTATCTGGCAGCAGCATAGGAAACACTCAAGTATATTTTTCATCAGTAAGATTACAATTCAGTCGTACCAAAATTCAGGTTCAATTCAGAAACTATGGTAATCAATGTAAACACAGTAATTTAAACTTTGTTGTTTAAATCCTCTTCAACACTAAACTTTTGAAATTCACAGTTGGGGCATTTTTGTCCCTCAGAGCACTTGTTGCCATTCTTGGGAATCAGGCATCAAGAGTCCCTGCATCACAGGACAGACTCCACCTTGTTGAATTCATCTCCTGCACATCCTCACCTACATATTGTAATTTCTCCAGCTCCAGCTGTCTGGGTTTTTTTCCATCCTAGTCTTCCAGCTGCAGCACTTTTCAATGCAATGAGCAGTTCAGGATTTATTTCCATGGGACAGAGTAGTTCTAACTCATGAGTTGTCTATTACCACCCAGAAGTGATTCCTATTTCTTTCAGACCTTGATCCAAGCACTGGGATTTAGCAAGAGCACACCATTGCTTTCAATCCCCTAATTCCTCTCAAAATATAGACCCTGCAATGAATTTACTTGCAACACTGGTTTATTTGGGCTTTTTGCTTGAACATGTGTTATGTACTCCCCTAGATTTATCTAATCACTTTGAATTCCGGACTTAATAGAAAGATAAATTCTATTCCAGCTAAGCAAAAGGGTAAGATATTTAATTACAAAACTGGAAGCACCTACAAAATAAATTGATAAAAATAAAGAAAGAAACTTAAAATGTGTCATATGGGAGGGTATTTATAAACTAGTGAACTGAGGAGTTGCTGGATGAATTTATTCTTCCAATGAGTTTCTGCTTTTCACTTACATTTGAGGATTTTCTGCTAAGTGCTGACAAAGTTACAATCTATGTCTTAGGAATCCTTTTATTTCTCTTCTGTTTGAGAGCCCCAGGAATAGCATGGCCTTTCTTCAATCTGCTTGCTGTCTATCAGAATGCAGAAGGAATGTTCCTAAGCTTATTTGAGAATAAATCTGTTTAGGTACAGAGGAATCATGGAGTGCTGATTCTTCTGTCCTGTTTACCTTTTCCATCAGGAAATCAGCTGAACTGCAGTGATAAAAATGAGTTACAGTAGTAAACCTACAATGTACTATTCTGTAAGCTACATATCATGAGATGTTTTTGGCACAAGCAGCCATTTTATTTCTGGTTTACTAGCATATTACAGAGACTGCATGTAATACATTAATACACTTTTGAGGCTGGATCACTGTGTCAAAGTCCTATTCAGGGAAGCACTTAAGCATCTGTCTAATATAAATCATGTGTTTAGGTCCCACAGGTGCCAATGGAAATTAAGTAACTACTCCAGTGCTGACTTGAACAGAGATTTATTCTTAAACCATGTTTCTATAATAAAATATTTTCCTTTAAACTAATCAAGTATGGAATAAACTAAAATGAAATGCTTCCCAAACAGGATTTCAGTTGGGTTTTCTGCTGTTTGTTTGAGTTTGGGGCTGGTTTTCTTTTAAGAAGATGTCGTTTAAGAATATGTCAAAGTTTCCTACTCATTAAATGTGTTTGTCTGCAATTATGCAAATATTAACATTTACTTAAAGCCTCTAAGATAGATAACAGTTGCTATTTGTACAGAGATGAATCTGATAATCTTTCACTGAAATATTTTCACCGTCATTTCTGAAAAACATTATCAGCTCACAGCAAAGGCACTCCAATTAGTATCACCCAGTGAAGGTGAAACAGCTATGTATCTACAATTCAAAATAGCACAGCCAAGATCTCTAATTCAGATGCTCTTTAAAGCCTTACACAACCTCTTGTTTTTCTTTAAAAATCTGAGGCTTTTGGAGTTCATCCCTATTCCATGCTCAAGCCTGTCTCCAAATTTGTCTCATCTCCACTGTAAAATTGTTTACAGCTCAGACAAGCTGCTGTGAAAGGCCAGAAACCATTTATGCTTCTACTTGCTTTTTCAAACTTACTCCCTTCAAAAAAGGAGCAAGTCTTCCTTTTCAGAACAAAATTCTGGAAGCAGCAACCCAAAAATTTTTTTAGTTTCCACTTTACAGCTTTCTGTTTTCAGCTTCCTCTTTCACTAATCTCCCTTTCTCTCTTCCTGTTCTCCCATCTCCCTCTCTCCTTCAGCCCATCTCTCCCTTCAGACTTACGGAACTTTTCCATGAAGTCTCCGTTAGGGAACTGGTTTTCTTGTTCTCAACAAGTTGGCATTCTCCTGCCATGTCACCTCCCGGTTTTAATAAAAAAAACTTTCAAGAATGTAAAAATGAAAGGAAAATGAATTATGGTTCCAACCAGAAGCCAGAAATAATTCAAGAACTGTATTGGAGAAATAGGTGGTTCTTATTCCATTTCCAGGCTAGCTGGGAGTCTGGGTCTCATTTCAGAGCTGGTAATTTCTAATGCTTTTGGAAAAAACAGACAGCCTGCTGTTCCCAGTAATTTTTATAATATTTTCCAGCACTGGAAATTGTTGACTAGCATGGCCTTTGAACAAAAACATTCACTATGCTAAATTTAGGCTACAGTCCTGTAGAAAGTGTATTTTAAAAGAGCAATTACTAGATCAGAACCAGTTTAACCACCAGCTAGATCAGAACAAGTCTTCTTTACTAGACTTTCAGAATGTGTTCTCTTCTGGAAGGAAAGATACAAGGAATTCGTCCAGCTGGTACCTTTTATCTACACCACAGACTGAGTGCTTTAGAGAGGAATAGTTCTGAGAAGTGTCTTTCCCTTGGTCTTGGCACCAGGCATTAAACACAGGAATTGCACAGGTTTAGAAATATAGAGTTTGCCAGACTGGGGAAGACCAAATGAGCAAATGTACAACCCCAGGAAGGTGTCTACAGAAAAGAAGAATATTGGATATACATCTGAATAGAGATAATTTTTAATGGGCTACAGATAGCTCAGCACTCAGACAAATTTTCCAGGTTTTTTTTGTNNNNTAGAACTGTTTATTTGTTTTTGTGGTTTTTTTGTGGGTTTTTTTTTTGTTTTGTTTTGTTTTGTTTTGTTTTGTTTTTTTTGTTTTGTTTTGTTTTTTTGGGTTTTTTTTGCCACAGATACTTTGGGTCTACTTCTTAATGACAGAATAAATTTACATAATCTATATTACCTTGTATATGCAAAGTGTGGAATTCAGACTGAGGATGCAATTTAGAACTCCAGCATAATTTGAAATTACCTGAAATGTTGCTTCAGGAGGTCATTGGGAGCATGTCAGATTTGTCAGTTCTGTCTCTATATCTTGATACTCTCAAGCATCACAAATGCCTTTAAATGCCTAAATCTGAGATGCTGAGGTGAATTTATTTTGTCTCTTTGAAAGTGAATTGTATGGCCTCAAATCCTATCAATGATGTTGACTACGTTGTTAATAAATAAGAAAGGATATTAAATACAGCACATGAAAATGTCTTTCTTGTAAGTATTAAGCTTGATCTAAATGCCCATGCCAAGTTTTTATAAAATACCACAGTATTTACGTTGAATGAAGAGAGCAGGCCTACTGGACCTTGAACCCATATCACCAAAGGCTGAAAAATAAATGTAGAGGGGAAACTGTTATGCTGAGGCAGCCAAGGGCTTTTAAGGAAATTAAATAATATTGGTCTATCTGGTGATCACTAATAGTGGTCAAAGGTCTTATCTTGATGTTAGCTTGCTTATTTGTAAGCAGCCCAGAGAATAATTTTAAAGAATGCTTTGAAAGTTAAAGGGATAGCCCTGAGACATGAGAAACAGCATGTACAGGAATATTAATATAGTCTTTCTGAAGCTGAGCAAGTGACCATATTTTGACACGCTGGAAAGGAAAGTATTTCTGTTCTTATAAGGCTGAGGTTGGAGTCAGTTCCATTAAACACAGATACAAAAAGAAGCCTTTAAAAAGTCATACAATTTTTGAAAATGCATACATTCCAATCAGGCCTCTTCCATGGGATTTCTGGTATAAAGCTAGTAATTATATTGGAATTTCAGAAACAACTTGTAGAGCTCCCAAAACACAGGGAGGAGTCCCTCCCAGGGCTGGAATATTAAGTTGGCTGGAAGAGTTGTTGGCTTTACAAAACACCCAGGACTATATTGTGATCATATTGAGGCTTTCTTACATTTTTTTAAAGATTTACATTAGAGCTCTGCACGGATACAGGCCACTTATCAGATAACTCACAGAAAAATAACTTGTTAGTGTGACAGGCTTTCTCTGAGGCTGCCAGATATATTCCATGAGCACACACAGTCTGACTTTTAAAAATGCAGTTTCTAAAAACCTCATTAGTGGCTGGTAACTATGCAAAATATCGTTGCATCATGAAAAATACAGCCATACCATCAATTATTTGTGCACAGATCTATGTTTAAAACACAAAGAATGAAGTTTCACTTATTCTGTTAATTTAAGACATTCATTTCATACATCAAGCTCTATGGAAGAATACAAAGTGAAACTACTTCTGATAAGTCAGTTTAATAGAATAGACCCTATCTAGTGTATACTTTATTCCAAGTCAGCTGTTGACAACCCTACCCTGCAGCCTCAGGTGTGGAACATCATGGGAAAAGAGTCCTTAACACTGAAGTTGTTTATGTGTTTTAAGGATATTAATGTTTCAGGTATGGATTCAACGCCTCCACAGTTCTCAATTATGAAATTTTCGCTGCAGGTTACTGTAACTGGAACAGATTGCATCTTTTAATGATTCTTCTATAGGCAGCCAAGCAGGCTCATGTTTCACTGTAGATTCAAAAGAAAAAACCTAGCATGCTGGTAATTGCATATAGGAAGTTAGCATAATTCCTTAAAAAGTCCCACTTTTCATGAGAACCCAATACCAACATCAGAATTCTCTTTAAACAGATCACATTTTCCTTTCCATTTAGACACAAAAGCAGTGTTTCAACATCAAGGAGACCCTGCTGGGAGCAGATAAGTTTGTTGGCTGTTGAGCAATCAAAACTCCTTCTCATTTCTCTTTCTAAATTGACCCTTGTGTGTACACTAAACATGGCTGATTTACATTAGAAAGAAATTTATAAATTTGTTTTCCTTTCAGTTACTATCATTTGAAAAACCCAGAAACTGAAATGTTTCATGTTTTTCTTGAAAACTTGTTTTAAAATTTCATTAACAAGCATTAATTCAGGAGTGGTGTATTGAAGTCAGATTGTTTTGAAGCATTTCCAGTTCAGTGACCATTTTGCTAACTCAAAAAAGGGTTAAGTGGATTTTTCCCTAAACTCTTTCCCTGTAAAAAAACCAGTAAAGCCACAGCTTCCATGGTCTCCCTTGCAAAAGTGAGTCATCTGGTAGACTGTAATTCCCAGAGCTTTAGCTGGGCTAAACTTTTAGTATTACAGTGAGGAGTTCCGTGACCCTGAACCTCAGTTTTCCAGAACAGTCTGCATTTAATCCGTTTTTCATGATCTTTTATGGTTTTGTTGTGTTCAGGGACAGTCCTTCTTGAAGAGAGGTGCACCAGAATTAGTTTTAATGAAACTTCAGGACCTGTTTCCCTGTTTCCTTATTTACAACATCAGATGTTGTAAATAAGGAGAAAAAAAAAAATAAAAAACCCAAAACCAAACAAAAAACCCCAGAAATGAACACTGCAAATTTCTGATCCATGTGATATTTTGGAAGTCTGTGATTTTGACCTGATTAAATCCATTCCTGCAGTAAAATATAACTTCTGAGAAATTTGCCTGTCTGCCTTTTATGAATGCAGATTTCCTTTGTTGGCATCTTCAAAAATCATTTTGATTTGGAATGGGAAAGTTGTCCTAGATGGTTTACAAATTTGCTTCTGGGTGAAATCAAGGTTATTTTTTCCACAGATATGAAAGAAGTACTGCATGCTCCTAAGTGACTGAGAGTAGATCCAATGGCTCAGTGACTTGAGTACACAACCTAACTAGGATTTAGCAAAGTTATTGCACATTCATATTTGAGCTCATTTGTCTACATATGGGCCTGGGGCTGTGAATAGATGTGAGGCAACACAAATCGGTTTAAAAATCTCACAAATCATTTATAACATCACAACTGGTAATGGGCTAAAAATATCCACTATTTCCAGAAAACAGTGACAGACAGTAATGAGTTAAATGATGATAATTGAGTCTTGTATTTCACATATTGATACTATGATTTTGAATATTGAATAAACAACATACATTTTTTTCTTTTTCTTTTTC
>VXBU01008194.1:0-42190 GCA_013400315.1 Bombycilla garrulus
GGGGTAGGAGAGGTGCTGCCAAAGTAGCTCACCTCCTGCTGTAAGTCAGAGCTACTTTCACAACTTTCTCTTGATATCATCTTCTGAAAGGAACTTATGAAAAAGAACTCTATACATTAAAAAATATTCATGTCAGTGAGTGTTTCAGAATTAATAACCTTAAATTCACTGGCTGAATTATAAAAGGAGGAGATGTACACACATCTGTTCCTCCAAAGACACAAAATAAAACCTAAGAGTATAAAGTAATTTTAATGCCACAGTTTTCTGGAACTTCAGTGTGAATTTCAAAGGTGTTTTTTCCTATGCTTCATTTTTTTGCTATGCTTACACCTTAAAGGTGTGGTATATACCTGAAGGAGATTTCAGACCTGATAATCCATAGGTAATCTGCAAGGGAGCAGCTCATGTGACCTTGTTCTCCTTGCAGTCTCCAAAGCAATTCCCATTACAGGGTCCTCTGCCAGTACTGGGGTGCTGAGATCTCAATTTACTTCATGTGGAGCCCAGCTACATATTTCTGATTTTTTGATCCAATATGCCAAGCAGAACTACCAAGCCCAAGAACTACCAAGTGCTCTGGTGTCCACTTTCCCTGGTCTGGATGGCATGGATATTGGAAAGAGTGTGCCTGAAATACCACAGCTGGTAAAGTCCAACCCGAAGGGCCTGAGCACTGACCTTCAGGAGCACCCCTCTTGCATGTCACCCAGTAACTCCGGGAGAAGATCACACACAGGGGCCAACAAAACCTGCAGCAGCGCCTGTCAGGTTTTAAGAAACTGGTAAAGTCCAAGAGAGTGCTAAGAGAAAAGAGTTGACAAAGGAGCCAAGTATATTCTGTTTGTCATATGCTGTTATGGCATGTAGAATGCTAGAAATGTGGCTGGGAATGTGTAGCAGCAACATGTAGGAATAAAGAATAGAAAATACACGGTACCGTTCAGAGCAACCTAAAAGATAGAGCTTTTTTTAGTGTTTTTATACTTTTCTTGATATGAAAAGACCTGCAGGAATAATCTTCACTTTTAATTCAGTTGAATTAAGAATTTTTAAATAAACGTGAAAGAAGTACATTATTAAAAACAAACAAACAAACAAACTTTTTATTATTTATTTTACATTTCATTGCAAGTTGGTAAAATATCTGTTCAGAGGCAGATTCTAAATATTCACAGTTATTTATGTGATGACATTTTGGACTAGATACTATGTCTGGTGAAATTTCACTATTCAAGAAGAAAAATAATGTATTATTGACAAAAAAGCTTAACTTTGTGGACTCAAGTCTCTTTCTTTGTTATTTCCATGCCTGATATTAAGCTGTAAGGCAAGTACCAACACCATTAAATACTGCTTTCCAATTATTTGGTAAATATACTGTACAAGGAGCTATCAACAACTTCAAAGATTAATTACTAGGCAAAGTGAAGCTTGCATTTTTCAAGATAAGACAGAAATGGTGAAGGAATTATATTTTTACAGAACACAGCATGGTACTTACTTTCAGCTGATGACTGAAAAAAAAAAACAGGAGATGTAGGAAAGTAAAATGAAGAAATGGAGGCTATACTTCATTTAACTGGTCTTTTTTTATAGGTATAGAACATGTGTATCATGCATCATACTTACCTGCTATAATAGTATTAAACTAAAAAATAATATGGGGAAAAGTTCTATTTTTTTTTTCTTTTCTTCCTGCTCTCTCTTGCTTTATATTGATACTATGGTTTGACTTTTGCATTACAATATTCTCTGAGCTGAGATTATCACCTCCTGTATATTTTCAGAGTGCTTTGCACGGAGACATCATCCTGGTTGAGGGTTGCTATGTTGTGAATAAAGACACATTGTTAGACTCACTGGGATGTTTCATCTGTGTTAAACCCCTTTGACAGCACAAAGCAAATGCAAATGTAAATGTTGTTGTAGTAGCTAGCTAAATCAGATTTATTAAAATTTTCATCCACTAGAGAAATCAAGGTGAATAAACCATCCAGTAAACTACACTCAAATTCTTAACAGTAGACCATTTACTTCAGAAAAAAAAATTAAATGTATAAATTGGAGAGAGGAGGGGGAATATAGGTTAAAATCAAATTTAATAATATTTCTAAAGAAACAGCAGCACAACCCTATATATATAATATTTCACTGAATCTGATCCTAGTTTAATGGTTGAAGGGCAAATATTCCTTATCAAAGTAACCCCAGAAGTCTTCCAGAATACATTTTTTCATCATCATTTTGTAATTTTTTTCCAATATTTCCTCTTTGACTGAGTTATACAGTGAAACTGAGATAATAGTTAGCTGAAGTGTAAGCCTAAATTTCAGAAATTCCACCTATTTAGTTTTTATCTTAAGCTAAAATGATTAATGCAAATATTTTATTATTTTATATAAATTCTTGATTTAAATGTATCAGGCTTTATGGAAACTGAGGAAGCAATAAGGCCAAGTTGCCAGAAAGGTACAACACAGCTGACATCACAGCTCACTGAATATGAAAATTATTTTCAGTTTTATATATATGTATTCAAACCTCTGTCGTATTTTAATTAACTACTTCACTACTGTGAACCTATTTATTAGATTAAGAAACTGTTCTATAGGGATTTAATATTGTAATATTTTTTGTGTAGAGAAAAAAAAATTAAAAAATTTACTTAGTTGCTCCCATTTTGTCTTCAAAAGACTTTTCTTCCTTAAAATAGTGTTATCCTTATTTCTTTCATTTTATTACCTGATATGCGCTTTGCATATGACTGAATTTCTTTTGCTATGTATCCTTCCTTTCTTTGCTCATTTCTTTCTTAAGGGTAGTATTCAAAGAATTTCAGTCTTCATCTGTCCTTAGCAAATTAGAATTTTCATTTGCATATTATATTTCCAAAGAATAAATCACCGTATAGATGCAATGTTTTTAAGGCATAAGCCTTGGATGGCCACAAGGGAAGAAATCATTTGTGAATTTTGCCTATCATCTTAAATTAGTGCAAAAATCTTTATATATAATTTTAAAATTGTATTTTAGAAAAGCTTTAAAAATTTATTTTTCTACATTGTGGAAAAAAATAATACAAATTCCCTTAGTGATATAGGAAATACACATGACAGAAATAATTACCAACCAATCAAAACACAGGATAAATCACGTTTTAAAGAACCTTGTAGGTAAACTAAATAATTTTAATTTGTATGATATTGCAGTGTATTTGCTATGTTATGTCTTGAGCTTGCTCTGCTATCTTTTGAGTTAGCTTAACAGAATTGTTTATTTCTTCTGTGAAAAAGTTCCTTTTTTCCTAGTCCTGCTGTGATTGTGTATATCAGACCTCCTGAGGCTGCCACAAATCAAGAATGACATGTGTCATTTATAGGAAAAAAAAAAGTATCTTGGATTTAATAACCTAAATAATACATTTTTAAAGCTTTTGAAAAAATATATTTTGTATATAAACTTCTGTTGCATTGTTATGCTCATTCTTCCCCCCCCTCTTAAATTTTAACATTTATTAATCACATCTTTTGTTTGATTCTCTCTTAAAAGTTTTGGGAATGAAACTATGACTCGCAGAGGAGATCAATGATAAGAATATAACTTATAAGTCATGCTTTCCTGGGCAGATGAGTGTAGACCAAGCTGTCCCCTTACAGATGATCAGAGTCATGTTTAGGGAGAACACGTAAGCCTGATCCCTGACTGTGATCCACTCCCATCATTCCTTCTCCAAGTTCTTGATTACTATATTAGGGATTCTCATGTGTCTCTCTTTGCCCATTCCTTTCGGTATACATTTACTCTTTACTTGTTCATTCACCCATGAATTTGAAACTGCTGACACTGGCTGCGTCTATTATTTCCTATGACAGCAAGTTCCAAAATTTCATTACCTGTTGGGTAAAGCAATACTTTCTTTTATTTGTTTTTAAACTGCTTTCATTGAGGTTATTCTAAGTTTAATGTCATGGTATTTGATGAGTAAAAACTCCTGTTCACTTCATCTGACACCCTAATAATTTTGTAGACCTGAGTCTATCAACTGTTCTGTCTCCAAACCAAACCCTAGATTTATTTCCAAAAGTCCCAAACAAAATTATCTAATTATGGAACAGCCATGTGAGGAGGATATATAATATATTATCCCATATCACTAATTTTTGATATGCCTTTTGAGAGTGTTCAGTTCTACAGAATAGCTGAGGCTGGGAGGGACTTCTGGATATCACCTGGCCCATCCACCCTGCTCTAGTTGTGAATGATGAGGAAGAACACCTAGTCCATCCAAAACAAATTGCAGCATGAAGGTAATACTTAATCTCTCAGCCCATATGGGATGGTAGTGTCATTGGGCATATGCAGTGCAGGTCTAGAGATGCCAAAAAGAGATTTCTGGAATGACATTAAGGCAAAAATGTTGAGTTTTTGTAAAGATTTGTCTGGCTTCTCCATTCCATTCACTAAGGCACAAGTCCCTTTTTCTATCTGCCATTAAATCATCTTTTAATATACAACCTGACAGTCAGTTCTGCATGGTACCATGGTGTCTTTTTCATATAAAGGTAAACAGTGTGTTCACCTATGTATATGGTGCATGCGCAGACATACCAGTGATGTGCGTTTGTGAATATATGTACTTACAACTAAGTATCCATACAACAACATTCTTTCTTTTTTCCTGTTACAGAGTCAGCATCTGAACTCTGATTTCCTTTGGGATTTCCAGAAGCCTTTGTCTTAATCAAAACTTTCCAGCAATCACATTATTTTCCTTAAAAGATGTTGGAAGTCCACGATTATGTGACAGTACAGAAGAAATGCCTGTAAAGAACAAACTGCGAGAGCTGCAGGACCTTGCAAAATATTTACTGTGGCTCCATTGTTAATCAATTTATAAATCTGAATTTTGGAGAACAATTTCTAGTTAAAAATTCAAAAGAGCTAAATGCTTGTTCTACAGCAGCTCTGGCACCTGTCACCAGTGGTGAACACTGGATATCACAGGAAGGCTGTATCAGATTCATTGCTTACAGTTGATATGACTAATGAAGTTTGTATCACAGGTGAGGACTGTTGGACATTATACAGTAGCATATCATTGGCACAATGACTTCAAAGGTAGATATCAAGTTGTGCAAAAGTGGGGCATGATCCAGCAGGAGTTCAAAATGTTGACCTACAGACAAGAAAAGGGCTCACTCTAGTGGTACAAGCCAGCAAAACAACAAAAATTTTCTACCTGAATGTCAACATCTCCCAGCCTTTAAGAGCTGGGGAGAACGGCAGGTATGAGACTAAAGAAAAACAGGATGAATAAATTGTAAAAAAACTCAGAAAAATGTACAAATTCCATGATTTTCAATGTTTCAGGGAACCTGTTTGTCAGCTCTGCATTGAATCATCACAGGCTAAATTGGGAAAACTTCTTCGGCCAACCCTACCACACAAACCTGGCTTGCTTTGGCAGTCAGAAGGACTAGAACTGGGGTAGTTCTCAGCCCCTTCTCTGGCTACATGAGAACATCTGGACAGACAGCCCAATCATGCTGGTATCACCATGTCAGTTCCTTTTTGAGATCTGAGAGCAACAGCATCTTCCCAACCACTTCTTAGCACATCATAACAGCTTATACAGAGCATATTCCATGTACGCAGGGTACTGCAGTATGTAGCTCTCTTGCTTGAAAGGCAGAACAACATATGGAATGGATGCTCCACTACTTGGTATCACAATGCAGTTTCTCTTAATAGCTTTTAGTCTCTAATTCTATTTTATTGCTTCCTTGTTGCCACTGGTACAGTGACATTCATTATTATTTAAAATAATTTGATTTTGGTAAAGCATTTTCAAAATATCTCCTTTCTTTTTCAGATAAAAGAGTTGGTTTTGTCATACTGGTTTCACTGACACCTTCAAAACAATCAAACAAAAACCAAACCTCCACAGAGGTTCCCATAGCAACAAAAGATGTTTTTAATTTATTGTAAAAATATTACATTAGCCTTGCTTTGAAAGTTCCACACAGTTAAAAGCCACCATATTAAAGGAAATATCCTTTATTTCACCACATTTTCTGCTTTATATTTTATAAACAACATAATATCAACGATGTTCCCTGGGGCCTATTATTTGGGACAATTTTTTCTAATTTCTTTATCAATGACTTGAAGGACGGAATTAAGTGCACCCTCAGACAGTTTGCCAATGACACCAAGTTGGGCAGGAGTGTTGATCTGCTGGAGGGTAGGAAGGCTCTGCAGAGAGTTCTGGACAGGCTGGATCAATGGACGTGGGCCAGTGGTATTGGTTTTAACAAGGGCAAGTGCCAAATCCTGCACTGTGGTCACAACCACAGGCAGTGCCACAGGCTGGGGGCAGAGTGGCTTGAAAGTGGCCCAACAGAAATGGACCAGGGGTGCTGGTTGAAAACCACTGTACATGAGCCAGTGTGTGCCCAGGTGGCCAAGAGGGCAAATGGCATCCTGGCCTCTATCAGGAATAGTGTGTCCAGCAGGCCTAGGGGAGTGGTTCTTCCCCTGTGTATTCAGCACTGGTAAGGCCACACCTCGAGTGCTCTGTCCAGTTCTGAGCCCCTCATCACTAGAATGACATTGAGATGCTGGAATGTGAACAGAAGAGGGCAACAGAGCTGGTGAAGGATCTAGAGAGCAGGTCCTGTGAGGACTGGCTAAGGAAGCTGAGGTTGTTTCACCTGGAGAAAATGAAAGTTTGGGGTGACATTATCACTTTCTACAACCACCTGAAAGGAGGTTGTACCACAGAGGGTGTCAATCTCTTCTCCCAAGTAACATGTAACTGTACTAGAGAAAATGATCTCAAGTTGTACCAAGGGAGGTTTAGATTGGATATTAGGAAGAATTTCTTCATGGAAAGGATTGTCAAGCACTGGAACTGTCTGCCCAGGGAAGTGAGTCACCATCCCTGGAGGCCTTTAAAAGATGTGTAGATGTGGTGCTTAGGGACATGGTTTAGCAGGGGATGAGGCAATGTTAGGTTAATTGTGGGACTCAATGATTCTAGAAACTTTTTCCAACCTAAATTATTTGAAAAATTGTATAAAAAACAACAAAAAAAGGAATACAGGGGTCTAAGAAACATTATGTAGTACTCTCCCTTTCTGCTTTTTCTTTTTCCGTACTTTAACCTGAATGTAAGTATAGTTTTGCAGTTAATTTAATTATTTAAAGCCTAGTTAAAGACTGAATGGGAAAATAAGAAAAAGCATTAACAGAAATCAGATGGTGCTTCAATGATAAGTGCAGATAAGCAGCAGAAAAAAAATTAGTCCTTAATAGTTTCATAAACAATAATTTTAGTCTTGAAATCTGCTGTTTCAATGGCATAAACATTATCGTGAAAATATGGGATTATATTTTCAGGAAATACCTGATTGGTGAAAAAGAGAACCAGACTTCTCAGTGGCATCCAGAGAAAGGAAAATAGGCCATGCACAGAAATTGAACACAGTAAATTTCACTGAAATATAAGGTTATTTTATTTCCTTCTTTCTTTATTTCTTTATTTCTTTATTTGTCCAATGGTAGAGAAACATATTGTCCATATTATTGTTTCCATCCCTAGAGATACCCAAAACTTGACAGGGCACTGCACTGCCAGCATTAAGCAGGGCAGGTAGATTAGATGATCTCAAGATCCCTTCTAACTTCAGCCCTCCCATGTTCCTGTTTTTTTTTAATTAAAAATCAGATAAATTTTCATGACTATATTAAAGTTACTTCAGATATGTATGTACTGCTTAGGCATATCCCTACCACTGTTAGCTTTGACAGAAGAACTTGGCATCAGAGTTCAATATTTACAAATACATTGCGTATAACTGTAGATGTGGAAAATCATTAAAACTACCAATAGAGTTCACAAAGGAAAATAGTAAAATGGAGGGGAAAAAAGCAAGGAATAAAAGGTAAGTCCCTGCAAGCATACCAGCCCAAAGGTGTCTTAAACTTGAGTGTCCATGTGAAGCATCTTCTCATTATACCTGTATGCCCTAACGAGGACTAAAGGTGGAAACAAAAAAGTACATATTACAAAGGTAAGCCTCTGTGTTCATGAGAAGAGATATGATTTTATAATACTCGAAGGCAGTGAAAGAAACACTTGATCACAAAAGACCTCACAAAGAGTTTGGAATTTAAACAAATAAACCAATAAAACATTGATTGAATTAATTATTTATCCTTAACTAAAGACTCAAGTTCAAAAGAAAGGAGAGAAACATAAACATTCATAAACATCATAGAGGTACCCTGCCACTGCAACAGGGCCTTACTTACACTGACTGTTCAAAAGAAGCATCAGTCAGATTATTTTTAGTTTTAGTTTTTTCACGTGAACAAATGAACCAGAAATATACAAAATATGCACCACTGAAAAAAATGATTTTGTTTCTTGGGGTTAGGTTGTTTGTTTGTTGGGGGATTTTTTTTTTTAATCATCTTCAGGTTTTGGATAAGGAAGAAAACAGCAGTTTAAAAGAGATTATTGTTTCTGAGCTTGTTTTTTTTCTTTCCTTTATTTTTTTTTTCCATGCAACCACTAGTTTTATATTTCATGTCTTTTTCTTTAACATTGTGTAGAAAATAGGAAAGCTCTTTGGCTGAAAAATTATTAAAGATCAAAGCCTGTTTTACAACAGGCAGCAAAGCTTTTGAACTCAGGTGTCAATTACTTTATTAATGTGTTCAAGTGCCTGCTGTTAAAAGTTCAAAGGCACTGTTGCCCTCACCAATTAAAGTTTAGTGTTCTTGAAAAGAAGTGCAGTGGTAGTTAATCTCTACTACTGTGAGATGACATCAATTTAATTCACATTTCTAGCTCTTTTTGCCACAGTATTAGAAGGCTGATTATTGTGTATAACACTTACACATAGAATCACAGAAAGCTTCGGTTTGGAAAGGACTTTATGTACTTTACAGTACATAATAGTCTTTAGTTACAACCTATAACGTGAAATAATTTTCTAGACAAATAACTATATTAAAATTAAACAACAGTATGAATGTGATGGACTAATATGCATTGCATATGCTAATATAATCCAGTAATACAAAGCTTAGGTTGATCAAAACTAGAAACCTTTGGAAAATTAGTTAAAATCAATATCTAAACAATAATTAAATGCTTGAGCGTACGTGAAGAAACTCAGTACGTGAACTTAAATATTTTCATGCAATGTCTGACACAGTGTAGTGAGAGAAATCCCTAACAATATTTGTCAGAGGTCTGCCTCAGTTAAGCAGCTATAGATGTTACTCAGTTTTAATAACAGCACTGAATGATTTAAATGGCCAAATACATTTTTTCTCCAAAAGTCATGTTGTGATTTATGAAGATTATCTCTTCTCTGGGTGTGTTCCCCAGGTTCTAGCTTCATAGAAAACAATAAATGAAAGTGACTAAATATACCTTGCAAAATAAGGTAATGCCTTTTCTATCTATTAGTAACAGCACTCAAATACAAGCAAAGAAGTTCTTCAGGACAATTTTTTTTTTTACAGAAAAAAAGTTAAGTGGACAAAGTTCAAAGGCAAATAAACTCGAAACTCATATTCAAAAGAAGGTTGAGTCTTAATTCTTGCTATAACTTTCCTACCTTGTGACATGTCAGTTAAAACAATTAAGATAAAAATTAGAAAGAAAAATAATACAGAAGAAGATGAAAGAATTAGGAATAATTAATAATAGCATCAAAACTGAATTTATGCACCTTCTGTACTTTTATTGGATTACACATTATATAAAAAGCTATAGTTATAATGGCATAGGCATACCTTTGTTGATGAATAATTTTTAAGGAATTGATGTTACACAAATACAAGAAAGCTTCAGGTTATGGGGAGTTACAGAATGAAAAGGAAAATGTGTTGATGATTACGGGAGGGTCTACTTGTGATCTGCTTGTTTCTGTATATAATCAAGCTGGGGAAATGTAGGGAGATGTAGTGGGTTTCTAAGGTTACAAGTAATCAATATTTTACTGCTTTAGTAGCAAGGAGTTATGGTATTAATAATATTATTACTGGCTACCTGCTTTTTCAGCTACAGCCAAGTAATTTGTCTGTGTTCAGCCTTTTCTGTAAGTTTTAATCAGTCTTGTGAGTGTGTTTTGCTGGATGTTTTACTTCTTTTCTTAAGCAAAAGAAAAGCTCGATTGTTGAAATAAAATCTGAAGTATTTAAATAGTTTTGTTGCCATAAGTATTTACTTTCATATGGATATTTATTTCAGTAAAAAGAAGTAAAAGTAAATGTACAATTTACAAAAGCACAGCAAAGAGAGCATTTGAAAAAGGAAACAGGCAGGGAAGACAATTTTATTGTCTAGAAATTTGGGTTTCAGAATCATACATTATAAAGTTATATTTAATTCTTTCCATTAAGGTTCACATAATTTCATTACAGAATTAATGTATTTGTCTTTCATCTCTTACAAAAAAAATCCCAAACCAGCAAAATCAAAATTTAGGTATGATTTCTTAAAATTAATCCTTGATGTATAAGTCAAACTCAAACGTGCAGGCAAGGTTTATTATTTTGTTTTTTGTAATTCTGATTAATATTCAGACTAAAGAAGAGGGTTTGAGATCAGTTTTAAGTATATAGACACTGTGAGAAGTAATTGTCTATTATGCTCCAGCTTTTCACACTCTCATATTTATTTCTCATATTTATTTCTCATATTTATTTCTCATATTGTTCACTGGAATGACAATCTTCAGGACCTGCTTTAGCTTATTCATAAAATTCCAGCAAGGCAAGAAGACAAATATAAATATTTAATGAAATTTAAAG
Organism: Bombycilla garrulus; assembly: GCA_013400315.1. Classification (NCBI taxonomy): domain Eukaryota; kingdom Metazoa; phylum Chordata; class Aves; order Passeriformes; family Bombycillidae; genus Bombycilla; species Bombycilla garrulus. The sequence goes on from VXBU01008194.1 coordinate 10,837, forward strand.
GCAATTTTCTTTCTAGAAGCTAAAATGTTTTCTGTAGTTGTTTTGTAGTCACTAAAGAGCCATAAGTACAAACATTTTTTTTATAATATTTTAAAAGCGTGCTTGCTGAGGAATATGCTGAACTATTTAAAGAGTTTTTCCTTCTACTGAGTAGCTTTAAAAGTAGGAAATATAAATCTGGAAGTTTTCTATCTCTATGCAAATCAATAACAAAAGCTCATAAAAAATAAAGACTTATTAAAGTAGACAGTGTATTAAAAGCTGCTTTATTTTTGAACAGCAATGATAATCTTGCAATGAAAAATCATGTTAGCCTCAAAAGTAGAGTTCAAATACTAATTTAGAAATGTATTTGAAAGTATGCATATTCAATAAATTACTTCACAGAGCATTTTTCTATAAATATCTCAAAAATGCTATCATGGCAAATAGTATATTCCAAGTTACAATAGAATGTTCTGGCAGTTAAAATTCCCAGTCAAACCTGAACTTGTGGGCAATCTGCTATTTCAGCTAGATCCCTCTGAGTCCATTGGCCCTGATAGGATTCATCAAGAATTCTCAAAGAGCATTCAAAAATCATTGAGGACTGTCTTGGTTTTGAAAGACAGGTGCCTGCCAAGGAAGGCAGGAGCTTCTCTTGGAATAGAAAATGTAAACCCTCTCCCTTCAAATTATTAAAAGGGGTTCTCAGGCAAAAATATGAGGATAGGAATAACAGTTCTTTAATATGTATAAACAAAATAAAGTAAAACAAATAAACCAACAAACTACAACCTAATAGGAAAATTAGAATAAGATGCAGTATTAAACAAAAAGACAAAAACAACTGACAGTTAGAATACAGCCTGACACCCTGTCAATCAGGGTGTTGGTAGCAGTCCAGTTTGAATGGTGGCTCCAGTTNTCTCAATTTTCAAGAAAGTTGAGAAGTGTGACCCTGGAAACTACAGGCCTGTCAGTCATATTTCAGGGACTGATAAAATTATGGAGAACATTGTTCTAGGAGGTACTGAAAAACACCTGAAGGGCAACACAGTCATCAGTCACAGCCAGCATGGTTTCATGAGTAAAAAGTCCTGCTTGTCATACTTTATTTCTTTTCACAACAAGGAAGCTCACCTAACTGATCAAGGGAAGCCAGTTGATGCAATTTTTTTTTTTTCAGTAAAGTTTTTGATACTGTCTCTCTAAGTATCCATCTGGAGAAAAGATCCAGGACACAGGGTGGATAAACACATCATGAGATGTGTGATCATCTGGCTGAAAAGGGAATAGGGTAACGTCAGACCGGTGACCTGTCACTAGAGGGGTTCTGCAGGGCTCCATCTTAGGCCAAGTGCTCTTCAACACCTTCATAAGTGGCTTAGACATGGGAATCAAACTTACACCAAGGAAGTTTGATGATGATATTAAATTGGAAGAAGCTGCTGACTCCCTTGAAGGCAGAGAGAACTTGCAGAGAGAGTCTGAAATATTAGAGGGCTAGGCAATCACTCACCATATGAAGTTTAATGAAGACAAGTCAGTTCCCAACTTTTACTTCTGTGTGTGGTTGTTTTAGTCCAGGTGTAGAGTTTTGCCTTTGCTTTGATAGAATGGCATGAGTTTTTTGCCAGTGCTTTTCTATAATGTGATGATGATCATTTGAATAGCAGCCTTTATTTCGAGAAGAATCCAATTTGTATCACCTGGTAATTTGCTGAGGACATAGTCTGTCCCCTTTTCTAGTCATACAATAAACTAGTATTGACCTCAACAGATGCCACCAGAAATACACCACCAGCTAGACATTGCAATGCTAATCACAAACCTTTGGGCTCAACGTCCCTACTACTTTCTTTTCCTTTCATCTCACAGTCTCCCTATGCAGGCTGTATCTCATCAGTTTTGGTAGAAATATATTAGGTGTCAATAAACTTGCTAAAGTCGATGTAAACAATGACCATTTGCTTTCCCACCATGCACAAAGCCAGTACTTCACTACAGAATGCAATCACTTATGATCCACATATTGATACATTCTGTATTTGTGTAAGCGTATGATATTGCCTTGGAATTAATTTAGAAGCACGTATAGGTTAAGAAGATGTAGAGCAGCCAGGAAGGGTTTAATAAGATCAAATCATGTTTGAATAACTTCAGTTGTCCTCTAAAATGAAATTTCTGTGTGGATTGTGGAACAGTGGTAGATGCAACAGTATTTTGACTTTTCAAAAGCTTTTGATGTAATATCCTTCTGAGCTTAAAGGATGTAAATCAATAGCTCCATGTCTGTTTATTACTGGGAATAAGTGGAGTCCTTGGTGTTTGATAGTGAGGCACATGTTGTTCAATATCTTTATCAACAGCCATGGTGATGATACAAAATGTAACCTTTGACCTAGAGATACAATGATGAATTTAAGGACTGGACCAATGGAAAACTCCTGAAGTTCCTCGAGGAAAAAAAGCCATTTTTTGCATCCTGAGTAGAACACCAAACAATAATGCATGCCGAACAAGGAGCTGAATACCACCTCTGTCAAAAAGGACTTGGAACCCATGATGAATTAATAGAAAATAACTTCAGAAGGTGTTCTGTGTTTCACTGGGAGAATTGTACCAGACCAACAAAGGGAATTTTTTTTTTTTCCATTCAGTTCTGGCAAAGCCACAGCTGGGATATTGTATCACTCCTGCTTGCCTCTCCCAGTTCTGGAGGGATGGGGAGAAAATTATGGGAGTCTGACAAAGGGCACATATACAAGAACATGTGCATGAAGAAGCTGGATATTTTTAGTATGACAAAGGGAAGGTTAAGAGGTAGTTTAAAACTGCCTGCAAGTACTTGAAGGACAGTTACCAAGACAGTACAGTTCATCTCTTCTTGTTATATTAGGAGATACAAGGGGCACTGGCCATGAGTCTGATCAAGTTCAAATTATTAAGAAGTTTCTTTCACTAAGAGGTTGCCAAGGCACTAAACATGTTTCTTAAATTGGTTTTAGGAGCCTCATATTTCATATTTTCTCTTATGAGAAGCTGCTGGGGGAACTGGAGTTGTTCATTCTGGAGAAAAGGAGGTTCTTGGAGGACCTTTTTATCTTCTTCAACTATCCGAAAGGAGGTTGTACCCGGTGAAGGTGGTTCTCTTTTCTCAAGCATCAGACAACAGGATGAGAGGAAACAATCTCAAGCTCTGACTATCAGCAATCTCAAGATACTAGTTATAATTTATTGATGAAAAGGGTTATCAAACTTTGGTACAGGCTGCACAGGGAAGTAGATGAGTTACTCTCCCTTGAGGTATTTTTAAAAACAGGTAGATGTGCTGCTTATGGACATAGTTTAGCTGGAGTTGGCAGTGTTAGGTTTAGGGTTAGACATGAATGTCTTTTCCAACCTAAATGATTCTATGATTCTATGAATATTTTCTTAAGTTAGGGAGGGGACAGTTTCCTGCAATAGGAATACCCAAGTGTCACTTTTGAATCCTTGACCACTGGATGAAATTTACAAACAATACACAAAGGTGAGACCAGGGCCTACATTCTTCCTGCACGCTAAACCATCTAATTGCACAGTACTAGTCATATCTCTTTTCTTTTTGTTCATTTTTACAAATGTATCCTGAAGTATGTTAATCACAATGAAAAAAATCTTTACTATTAAGACTGATTTCGATTTGCTGGTATTATGGCTAATTATGAATCTGGTAATCAGAGCACTGTCCCAGATATTTGAGTTTGAATCCGGTCATACTGATGTGGGAAGTGAGGAATTCCTGAATTTTTTTTCAGTTGGAAAAAAAACCCCAAAAGGTTTCTGTAAAAAGATGCATCTGAATAAATTGCCTATTATTCAAAATGCATCAGTAATAATATTACAGAAAGACTGAGCCTTTCAGGATCATCAGAAGTCTTCTGAAAATAGCAGGTGATTTGCATAAAAGTACTTATAATTTGCTTAGGTATATCTAACACTGATGTGCTTGACATTGTCATAAGAGTGGCAAATGTGTAGGAATAAATGCTCCATCCTGAAAAATATTGTGGTGCTCATTTGGCTGAGATGCCCCTCAGATTAGCAGCTGCTGAGGTGTTTCCAGACTTGCAGCCTGGAATTTGGATGCCTAAATTCAATTTCAGTCCCATATTAGGCAAATAAAACATACATAGGTTTAGCTACATTTCCTCCAGGGAATATAGGCCATTAATGTTTCCACTAAAAATTAAGGGAAAGTAGCAAAATTGAAAGTGATAAATATATTCACACCATATGTTTTAGCAATCTAATTTTACATGACTGTGTCAGAAGCCTAAACTCTGTTCAGTTGCTTGAAAACACTTTCTGGAGGAGTCTTTATGTAGGCTGTTTCTCATGATTATATATGCTCTAAATTCAGTACTTAGATGCAGAATTCTTTTTTGCTATATACAGGAGATAAATGGCACAGACAAGAATAGATCAAGGTTTTCAGGCTGACTCTTTCTAGTTCCCTACTCACTGGGCTCTATTGTCACTTGAGGTTTTTTCATCTACCTCAAGACCATGCTTTTTTCCTTGCATTTCTGTAAGAACAATAGGACCTTTGTTGTACAAAACCATTCTGTAAATGTTGGCAGCTATTTACTGAGAAGGAAACGCATAATATCTGTGTTTCTTGCATTTCATGTCCTCCTTCTCACCCATCCTGGCCTAATGAAGTGTTCAGCAGTGAACACGGTCTTGCAAGGACAGGGACAGGGATAGGAACAGGAGCAGAGGCAGAGCAGATCTCTCCCAGCATTTGGAGATTGGAGCAGGTTCCTCCCCACTCCTCAGTCCACTCTCAAAAGACTGTCCTCCTGGCAGGAGCTGTTGCTTTCTTGGGGACAATGGCCTGAAAAAACCCTCTGCTGGAGCCCCAAGGCCAAGGAAAGATTCAGCCACCATAGGCGCCCTGCTCCTCCCAGCAGCCTTGGGATTCAGTGACACAGGTTAGAAGTGCAAAACCAAGGAGAGGCGATAGGTAGTAGAAAATTTGCTTTTAAAAGACGTTAATTTAATATTTTAAAATACTTATTTTATTTGAGGTTTTTCTGCCCTAAATAGACAATTCTAACTGGCAGAAATTCTCAGCTCTATAAACACAGCACAGCTCTTTTAGTAAAGAAAAGGGATTTTGACTGCCACACTTGCTCCTGTTGTGGATGGGATTCCAGTTCTCAGCTCTATAAACACAGCACAGCTCTTTTAGTAAAGAAAAGGGATTTTGACTGCCACACTTGCTCCTGTTGTGGATGGGATTCCAGTACCCACCATCATGGACTGAGGTTAAGGCAGCTAAATTTATGTGCCTGTCTGCAGACTGGAGTCTAAGCTCCCATTATGAGCAAAGCAGTTAAAGAAAATAAGTAAATTTCCTAAACAAGGAGAATCCAAGGCATTTGAGACATCCATATTCACTTTGAGATACAACATAGGACTACCCATGTCTTTCTGAAAAGGCAATTAAATTCATGTCGGATGTCACAGGGACGTTAAATGGCATAAGATGCCAATGGAAAACTCTACCCTTCCTATAGAAAAGTTTTACTGTGATCCACAGAATCAGTGGAATTTGTTCACATTAAATGATACACCTATATGGTTGATTCCCATTCCTTATGTACAGCAACACAGACTATGCTAACTATATGAGTAAATTTCCTAAGATTTTGCTAGGGTTGAAGTAGATTTTTAAATTAAAATGTGGGATTTTTTTATTTATACTGCATGACAGTTGGCAATGGAGAAAATAATGTCTAACATTTGCAAGCAAATGTAGTAAAGTTTAAAAGTAAAAAAAAAAAGAAATTAAATTCACTGATGTTGGAATAAATGGATGTTAAAAGCCAACACATAACAGCATATGAAGAGACCTAAGCCAGATGCAAAAAAACAGAGATTTAAATAGTATATACAAAATTATCTGGGACCTAATAACTTCCTATTATAAAACAGAGTGAAAGATCTGTATATACATACCACAAGTCTGTCTGGCCAAAGACTATAAGATCCACAACAGATCTAATAAATGTCTTGAGTCTTTATAGATCCAAATTCTTAAATTATGTTTCCAAGGTATTTTCCCTAAACAGGATTAGAAACATACAGCACCTTTCTTAAAATTACCCAATGATTAAGAGACTTTGTGTCCTTTCCTTCGTGGAATTCTGGTGGTTATTAAGGACAGTTTTGTATTGCAGTGTCTTGTAGCTGTGGTAGCTAAATCAACCGACTTCTGCTGAATTGCATATTTTCATGAAGCTGTAAGAATATGGATGCAAGACTTGCACCGGTGAAGCTGATTTGATGGAAATCAGTTGAAACATCACTAAAGAGATTTTGCACAGAGAACAGAAAAAAGCTTAGACCTTATACTAGTTTGGTGTCATCAGTTTTCCTCTTTGTGCGGTCAAATATGCACACACACACCTTTTAAAAATTTTGTGAGGGAAGTCTAAGTAAAAATTGTTTTAAAAAAATCAGTGTTGTCATCTATATGGTGAAGAGCTTGAAGAGATGCAAAGGTTAAAAACATTATTTCTTAATATTTTTGGATTTGTTTTTTGTTTCAAGATTCTTTCTTGCTTAGAGCTAAAATTAGAGATTTAATATTGCCCTTGAATTTATCCTTAAATGCTATTAATAATTACTAATTTCAAAACCAAGTCCACGATAAATATGCTTCTAATATTGTGAACTGAGTGTTGGAGAGCATGCTTTAAAGACATTCAGAAATGTGAGATGTCTAATTGAAAAAAAAAAAAAAAGACAATTTTCTCCACAGGTGTTAATACCTTGTTTCTTTCAGAATGTCTCTTCTCTAGAACTAGCAGGATTTAATAGTTGTGAAAGTAAATGTGTCTGCACCCAACTGCGCTGCAAAAGTCTTGTATGTTCACATTGATAATAGTGTCGGTACAATTCTTATGACATCATACCAGTGACCAGAAATATGGGGATAAAATTCATTCTATATAAAAAGAAAAAAAAGAGAGGCTGCGTTTGTACCATTTGAGGGTTTGTTCATCAGGTTCTTTTTCACTAATTACAATTACGCTTTTTAGTTCAAAAATATTTTTTCTATGGAAGTGCTGATTGTTGTTATCTCTAAAGATAAATGGACGAGCAGAAATAGAACTACTACAGATAGAGATGAAAATAGCTCTTTCCATTGCCTCACATGAAATAATAAGTATATTGATGAAGCTGTGTATTAGCAAATTTTGAAAAATGAAATATTCTACTGAGTTTTGGCACTGTTTAGGTAGCTGTGTTTAGAAATTAGAAATAGAGTCAGTTATCTAAATTCTGTCTAATTTATTTAGCTCTGTTAATTCATCTGTGTTTATTCACTACACCAAAGGAATGCCTAAAACTGTACTGACCTTCATGGCTGCTCAACAATCTTGGACTACAGGGGAGTTTTGCAGGATTGAGACAAAACAATGAAAGAGAGAATGAAAGCAGGGTGGCTACTCTACCTTCCATTTTCTGTTTCAGTGCAGTATCACTCAAGTGATACTGCAGTCAGTGCATTGAGGACACTGTCTGGTTGTCATGCAAAAGAGAGGTGTTAAATTTAATATCAGGAAGTACTCCCTTGCCTACAAGTATATACACGCCTCAGCACATTCAGCCTGTCTTCCACCTGCCTCCTGGGATGTGATGGGTTTACTGTGGGTCCTGTAAAATATCTGCTAGTACCATACAAATGCTCCAGATATCATAAGGGTCAGAAACAGCTGTAGGTGATTTAGTCAATTTGTGATGGTAAGAAAGATTAAGCAACACAAAATTACTAAGTTTACGCTTTTGATTCTGTCTGCTCCTAAGACCACAATGAGATTCATTTGTCTGACCAGCAGGACCTAGAGTTTTCCTGGGCTATCCCACCTGTCTTCCAGCAGTGTCTCCAAAATAACACAAGCTTGCTGTCATTCTGAACCATATCTGCCAGACTGTCCAGATGTTTGGATATCCTAAGACATAGCAGATGGCACTAAATGTTTGCATGTAGGAAAACAAATTGAATCTCTGTTCAGTTAAATCAGTGAAAGGGGCCTTGGTGTCATCTGAGACATTTCCATTACCTTCAAGTGACTGGTAAATCTCGCACAGGACTCGGAAGAGACTCACATCTTTTTCAGATCAACATCTGAATATCAGCCAGGAATATCCTAAGGACTCCTGGAAGGCATTAAATACCTGTGTTTAGGTGACTGAATTAGTCATTGAGTGTAGAGAGCTATTCAGTTAAATGAGATACATACATTTTATCATCTGCAAGTTCTGTAGGCTTCACTGACTGTGTTGAGTATAAACTCAGTACAGTTGTCCATACATAGTATGTTGGCAAGGATTAGGTAGGGGTGGCTTGCAGGGATGGTCTGTATAAAGACAAAGGCTGTCTGAACCCAACTAATTTCAGCTGGCTGCCGCAGAGCAACACACCTGAGCCCATCAGCCAAGCAGATGTTGCCTGGAGGATGATTTATCATCAACACTATAGAGGCGTTGAGGAATGAAATTTGGAAAAAATAGTGTGAGAAGCAACCCAATAAATACCAAAGTCCGAGAGGGAGAGGAAGGAGGTGCTCCAGACTCCAGAGCAGAGCTTTTTCTTCAGATCATGGAGATGCCCACCCCAGAGCAGATATCCACACTGCAGCTTGTGGAGGAGAAGGTAGATATTTTCTGAAGGAACTGCCACCTTTTGAGAGCTCATGCTGGAGCAGATTTTCCTGGCACAGGCAGCAACCTGTGGAGATGAGCAAATATATCACTGTAGCCAGTGGAGACTACCACATCAGAGTTGATGTCTAGACTGTGGCCCATGGAGGACATATGCTGAAACAAATTTATTCTGAAGGAATGTATGACATGTAGATGACCCACAACGGAGTCAAAAAATGTGAGGAAGGAGCTGCAAAGAGGAACATTTAGGTGCTGACCGTGACCACCTGCTTCCCACCCTGCCAGTCCCACTTGTGGCAAGGATGTAAAGGGTAAAGGACTGAAGGTGAGCCTGCAAAAACTGAATGTCTTGTGGAAGAAGGTGTTTTAGTTTGTGTCTTTGTTTCTCAACTTCCAAATGTATTTTAGTTGGCAACACATTAAACTAATTTTCCCCAGTTTGAGTCTATTTTGCATGTGACAATAATTTGTAAGTGACCTCCCTGTCTGTGTCCCAAACAATCATTTTTTCCTCTTGTTTTCTCCTCTTGTCATGTTGAGGGTAGGGAATGAGAGAGAGCAGATGGGTGAGTGTGGAGGTTAAATCCCAGCTGGCAGCTAAATAACATTCAACTTCTCACTCACACCCCTACAATCTCCTCCTGCTTCTCCACCTTGCCGGGTAGGGAGGAGAATTGGTGAACCTCATGGGTTCAGATAAAATCATTATCGTCTCATATTCTCTTTATTATTCAATGTAATAAACACTATACACATAATACTATATAGTAGCATTAATAGGATTAATAAATTTTATATATATAAAAATACTGCATCATAATAATGAATTAATTTTTGTTTAATAAGCATAAATAATTATATATAAATGTTTATTCTTATATATACTATGTTTAAATTTTATTATGATTATTATTAATAACAAAATACAATTATAATAAATTATTTGATGATGATGATGATGATGATGATAAGGAGAAAAAGTAACAAAACCCTAGATTGTTGCGGCTCTTATTTTTGTTCTGTTTTATTCATTTTGGTTTAATCCCTACTCCCCTGTAATTTTGTTAAAGTTGGTTCCTCTCATCCATTTCTCCTCCCCTAGCTCCAACCCCCTAGTTGTCAGTTACCCTTACCACGCCCTTTCTTCCAGACCCTTCTCTGTCAATCCCCACATGGGCCAATCCCTGAAGTGTCCACCCCTTTGGAAATCCCCTAAACCTCGATGTCCCATTGGCCCATGTGACCCCTGTCTCTCCTCCTCCTGCTGAGATTTGGCCTTTGCCTATGAGATAATCCCTTTCCTCCACCCTCTCTTCTCCCCTTCAACCTCCCCATTGGTTCCCCAATTGTGTCCAGCCTCTGTTTGATGCCGATAATTAAGCCCCTGCACAGCCCTGTTCTTTCCCTTTTTCTCGCCGTGGATCCTTTCGGCGTTTAGACTGCTTTGGATCATATTCTGGCGTGAAGGTCTCCTCTTACCCCTTTGCCTCTTGCCTGTCAGCGGCTTTTCCCCCTAGTGAGCAGAGGCTCATGAGGTTGGGTGCCCGGCACTCATCACGCTGACACCCTTCCCCACACACACTGCGTGTACCGTCCGGGTCACCTGTGTGGGTGACTTAACATCCAGCGCCACAGAGCCAGCCGTGCTCCAGAGGGGCCACAACAGTGGCTCAGGTTTACATATGGGGCACCCCTTCGGCCAGTTTGGGTCAGCTGTCCTGGCTGTGCTCCCTCATGTGTATTTGTGCACCTCAATACTGGCAGAGCATAGGACACTGAAAAGTCTTTGAGGGTAGCCACTGCTTAGCAATAGCCAAAATATCAGGGTGTCATCAACATAGTTCTCACACTTAATCCAAAAAGCACAGCTCTGTACCAGCTACTAAGAAGAAAATGAACTATGTCCCAGGTGAAAATAGGAAAGTAGGGGTCTGACAGCCAGCTGAGATCAAACTTCCAATCTTGAAAATTTTTTATCCAACTATCTTAGATATTAGAGTATCTCAGATTCCAAGAGAATGGATATTACACTTAAAAGGTGTCAAATAATATATTTAGAAATTGAATACCTGTTTTGCTACACATCATGAAGTGATTAGAATTTCCAAATAAGTCTTGCTGAATAAAATGCTGCTAAAGAATTCTAGTTAGATCAAAAGATAAAATGCAAATATGAATACCATGATTACATGATCAGAAGAAAATAATTTTAAATTGTGCAAGAAAACAAAAAGGGTAAGTTCTTGTTCTTATTCAACTTACTTAGAAGAGAAAGAAAGTACTGGCAATATTAAACCTCTTTTTTCCCTGGGATATAGTGCAGAGGTAACTGTGCTGTAATATACTGAAACCCTGGCCTGCCACAAAAAGGAAGTGCTCATTTAGGACATGGTCTCTGCATCTGACTTGCAGAGCAGGTTTAAAATGTCCATCTGTTTATAATGTCTCAGGAGGACTTTGATTAACTTAACTCTTACAGTAAATTTTGGTGTGTCATTACATAAAACCAGAATACTAATTGGCTGTTTTCTCAGTTTGTCTCCCACCTCTTGCCAGTACCAGCTGTATAAAAATCCCAGATTACACAAATATTAAGTACTTTAATAATAGGAACAGTTTATTTGTAACCCCACAAACTAAAGTGATTTATGTTTTCTATCTATCTATCTATCTATCTATCTATCTATCTATCTATCTATCTATCTATCTACCTATCTATCTCAATTACACATGTGAAAAGCAGCTGTGATTTCTCTTGCATAAACTTTTTTTTTTAAGTTACTCGGAGATGTGAATAGTTGAAAAGTGTAATTTATGTCTCACATTGTCTGAAAAAAATGTATATGCATTTGTGAAGAGTGGATAGGCATCCTGTAAATAAATAATCCAGTCAGACTTTGACTAGGATGTGGAATTGTTGTTCTTCACCAGATGAATATCAGCCTACCATGAGCTTCCTGTAACAAAATTATCAGATACATCATTTTCCTATTAATAAGAGAAATACTAAGTAGTAAAATGGTGTACAACATTTATTAAAACATTATTTGAATACTTATGCCCATATTTCAAGAAAGATGTAAAAATTAAGCAGGGTTGAGAGGGCCTAAAATAGAAGCATTATCTACTTATTAAAACAAATATTGAAAAAAATATAATGTACACTATATATAGAATAGATAGGGGACCTATTTATAGTAGATAGGATAGACCTTTTTACAAGGAGGTTTCTGTTGAAGCTGGAAGGATCTTTTCAACTAGCAGGGAAAGCATTATAAAATCTAATAGCCTCCAGCTGAAATAAGCAGAACTTTTACTAGAAATAAAATGTAAACTTTTAATAGTGAAAGCAATTATTGCATGGGTATTTTCCCACAATTTACAGTCTTCAAAATAATAATGGATATCTTTTTGATGTACTTTAGTTTAACTACAAATTATTAGCTGAATTTAGAAAGGTATTGTATTAGTATAACCTTTTGCTTGAAAATCCTCTGCTTTCTCCCCTCCAGAATATGTTTAATACTTACTGAAATCACTGCCAGTGAGTTTAGACTCACCTGACTTGTCTCCAATACACGTATTCTTTTTACATTTTAGAATGCAATTAGAAAACATTTGTGCAAGAACAATCCTATGGAAAGATTCAAAAACATTTTTTCAGGATCCAACAATTATCAGAAATTACTACTAGTTCAGCTTATTTGTTCTTTATCCTCTGGCTTTCCTCTAATAAGTTTCCAAACAGCTGTATGTTGTCTGAGAATTCTTTCTGGTTCATTCCACTAATTTTTGGTTGTGGGGTTTTTTTTGTTTGTTTGTTGCTTTTTTTTGTTGTTGTTCTGAAAGCATTTTCATTTAGTACTGCAGAAGTTAGGTTAAACTTTCTCAACACACTGTTTGCTGGCTTAACTATGCCAACTGAAGTGCATCCTTTGGATATGAAGCAGATGGTTGTGGCACACTACAGCATAGATCTGTAGCTGAGAATCTGCTTCAGGTATAGACCTACTTCAGGTTGTAGAAACAGGAAAAACAGCTACTGTGAGAGTAATTGAGAGTCTTATGCCCAGTAGAAGTGACAGTAGAAGCCTTAAGCCTAGCATTCTTACCCACGGTTAGAAGGTAATGTCATCTGTACATAATGCACTAAGTTTACTTTTTATGTTTTTCCTTAATTTTAGGAAGTCATAGAAATAATATCTTGCTGAAAGATATGAAGCAGTTAGTATTTTGAAGACTAGATCTCTGAAACTATAACAGTCTCAAATTTTCAAACTTTTTACTGCCATCATGAAAGCAAGAAACAGATTTACTTAAAATCTGAGACTATAATAGATTTCAGGACTTGGATTCCCAAACTGGAAGCAGTAGTCCCACATATAACACTACAACTCCTGTAAATTAATCTTGCTGTGAGAGATAATTGCAGTATAGGCACTCTAAAAAATCTTATCTGCATTTATTGAAACTGTCAGGCATATTTTTAGATCTTCTATAACTTTTCTAAAATAATACAATTAAAATATGTCTGAAGTGGTAAACCAAGTAGTTCCAGGCTCCCTCCTGATGAGATGTATCCCAAATCCATGCTAGAGCAAAAGCAATGCATACTAGCTTTGAGTTGTGCTAACACACAACATGGTACTCACCGAAGGGAAATCTTGACAGCACAAAAAGGACTGCTGTAATGTAAAGCAGGAACATATTGCCAAAAAATTTAGTTCCATTTGGATACAGCTTTTAGCAACAGCAGCATGCAATCTCTTGACAGTGCTGACCTAGTATCAATGAAAATTTTAATACTGAATTTACTAGAACCTAATTTGAATTCAGAAGCTGTGAATAAATCTCACAGTGGAAAAAAAAACTTCAAGGTCAAGCAGTAAAGCCTGTTGGCATCCATACCTGCATAAGTTTTATATTGGAATGGTCGAGCTGGAGAGGCCCAATTAAGCCAAATGGGCAGTCAAGCTCCAGAGCTTCTTGTTACTCTTTCATGCAGTAGTATGGATGTAGCAATATTACCTGTTCAGTTTGAGCTATCCTGAAAATTCAAACTACAGATAAGGTGGAACTATGTTTAAAAAGAGACTTTCTATCAGGAAAGAAAGATGTCAGGGTAATGCAGTAAAAACTGGATCAGTATTACTATTGCTCCTGAGTGTTTATCCTGAGGCAAAGTAATTAACTTCCCTTCCCTAGGTATTAATATACCATTCATAATGAGGGTTAGAAGTTACTTTACAGAGTTTTCTAGGAATTTTTTTTAGAATAACACAAGGACACCACTGTATCAATGAGAAGTCCTGATAGTTGCTACCACAAGTCATACCTTTTCACTATTCTGTTAGAATGAGTAAATATATTCTTTGCCTTTTTACAACTTAACTACATCAGAAACTCTATCTTAAATAAATTGTACCTCAAAATTAAGCTAAACAGATGCAAAATCATTAATGAAGGAATGGGCTTTTAGGATGGCTTTAACTTGTCTTCTGTGAATATTTACATTCAGCTATAACATGTCCAGGTTAACTGTGTACTTCAGTTATACTAAACTACAGAGTAGTTGTACTCCTTATCACTGAAGACAATTTTTTTGGAGACCGCTGCTTGCTATGTCAAACCAAATTCTCCTGTCTCGAAGGAATAACCAAAAATCTTGAAAGTTTGTAATAAATGAAGAAATTGAAGATTTTTTTTTTTGGTGTTTAATAGAATTAATCCTACTTTCACTAAAACATATGGGGCAAAGGATGGAGTCCCATGTATTGAACTTAGGCACTGAAATTACTTTTAAATTTTTCTCTTGGTTGCATAAAGGGAGAGGAAATTTAATGCTGTGTGGATGTGACCAGATTATTATTCTATACCACTCAGATCACCACTGAGGGTATGGTTTTGTGCTTTTAGTAAATTGTCATCTCAACCCCTGGTCGCTGCTTTTGGTCCCTCCCCGCCGTAAGGAGTGGAGGAAGAGGTATGGCTTATTTGGAGTTTTAATTTCCCACTAGTGTTAAAACCAGTACAATTTTAGGTTCCCTTTTTCCCCCACTGAAGAAGTTTCAGATACGATCAAAGGGTAGAGAGGAGTTGACTTAAAAAATTTTCTGGGGAAGATTAATTTTAGCAAAGTCTAAGCAAATAGGTGTAGTTCTGTTTTTAAGTTTTAAGGTTTTTAAAGGCATCTATTTCCAATGAAATAGACAGCACTGCTCTGGGCTACCAATGAAAACAGCAGTGGCTTGCTGCTATCCTATCACTTACTCAGCAACATATGGCATCAGAAAAAGCTGAAGAAGACTGTTTCCAGCTCCTGCCCCAAGAGCTACTCATCTGATATCACAAAAACCTGCAAATGCCAGGCATCCATAGCTACTTTGTCACCAGTTGCATTACAAGCTGCTACTGAAGACATAAAATTAATAACAGTAGATCTAAAAAAATAAAAATATTATAATAGTGTTTATATTAAAAATTGAGTAAAAATAGACAAGTTTTTGAAAAGTAGAAAAAATACATGAAAACACAGTAATTTTGAAGTCAATCTTATATCTGCCAAGAAAATTAAATTTTGTGATTTTATGAGCAACTAAAATCTAGAGTGAGCATAAAGTAAATATGTTTAGAAAAAATAAACATGTCTTTCAGGCAAATAAGAAGTTGAAAATAAAAATGTCAGAACATTAACTGCACTAGAGAAAACTCGTGAAAATGCATTAAGAAAATTTCCTTTAAATCTGTTTTGTTATGGGAATCAGAGAGGAGTATCTCCAAAGCACATTCACTGGATAGTAGTTAAAAAGGAGCAGAAGTCCTGGAATGGAGGCCAGATAAAGAGAAAGCAATTACAGTAGTAATTCTGGGAAAGTGACTTTTCAAGTATATTGCTGCAATTTATAGGAATCTAGAGACTTACCAGAGCAGTAAAGCAGACTCTATATTTCTTCACTTTTTAAACTATTCTTTTGTTTCCACCCTGCTGCATTGTTTATGACATTAAATCTGGTTCACATTGTTATCTATATATGTCACTTATGCTGTTGTACTCTAAATAAAAAATATTTTGCTGAGAAGAAGAAAAGATTTAGAGAACTGTTACAGTAAATACAAGTAAACAAGAATGTAATTTATTTTGAGAAGAAAGATAAATTGGGAAAACTTCAACACACTGAAACCAATAGGTAGGAAAACTCCTACCTATAGGTAGGAAAAGTAGCTAGGATATCAAGTTGCCTGTACCAAGAACTATAAGTTAGTTTTCTGCTACATCAAAAGAAAAGGCTTCCTCAGCTGCTTCTCCTGAATTTCTGTGGGAATTTGGTGAGCCAGTCAGGACATAAATACATGAAAATTATATATTTTTCCTTAGATTTGGTACCTATACATTATTGAGTTAAAAGCACTTTGCTATGTTATGCATTAGCTCATGTTAATACCCAAGTGCTACATGAAAAAAGATTTATCAGGCTCTTTCCCTGAGTGATCACCATTCTCTGCTAACCAGTCATCACTTTTTTGAAGACAGCCTTTGTTCACTAAAAGGTGTCTGATATAATTTAAATCAGTGAAAGAGACTGTTTTCAGATATTTTTCTTCTTAAATTTATGTTAACATTTCTATTTCCTAATACATAAATCCAGCACAATGTATTATGGTCAGACATCTCATCTACAGAAGCCCTGTCTTCATCCAAT
Organism: Bombycilla garrulus; assembly: GCA_013400315.1. Taxonomy (NCBI): domain Eukaryota; kingdom Metazoa; phylum Chordata; class Aves; order Passeriformes; family Bombycillidae; genus Bombycilla; species Bombycilla garrulus. The sequence goes on from VXBU01008194.1 coordinate 27,243, forward strand.
CTGTATTAATTTTTTATATGGCTAAAGGTCTTTTGAATGTCAGCTTCTAAATATGGCACTGCTGTTTTAAATCAGCACACATCTTTCACTAATTAAATATATTGCCAATGTTATGGTGGAAACGCGGCTTCCAAATCCTGCTAGGACCATTTCTGGTTTTTCAGACCACAGATGTTTACAGGTGCGGTCATGCTAAGTTAAACCCTTCATTACTCATTCTTTGCATATGAAATTAAATGCATTATTAACCAATGCTCAATAAAGATTGTCTCTGCTTCTTTTAAGAAGGTTATAATGCTTTTAAATAATGCTTTAGTCAAGTGTACTCTATTGACGTAGAGATTTTTAAGTTGCACATATATAGCTTACTCACACTGCTCCCGTTATAAAAACAGGCTCAGACTTAGTCAAACTTACTTTAATCTGACTCCTTTACAATCTGATTTTAGTATTGTTTTGTTAACCAAGCTTAGTCAATCTAGCAGAATATTTTTTTATCTCTTTTTCTTAGAATTTCACATTTCTGTTTTTCCCGTCATAACACAAAGTTTCTTTCGTATGTCCTGTGTGGAATTAAGGAGTTGCATTTTTGTCTTCCAGATGTCATTTAGAATCATATAAATGTATTAGAGTCAGTTATTGAAAGCCACTTTGCAACACATGAATGAGAATAAGGGGATTTGGAATAACCAGCATGGTTTACTATCATGCACAATGTGACTGATTGTCTTCTGTGATGAAGTGACTAGATCTTTGCATTAGGGAGGAGCAGCAGAATTTTTCTACTTTAAATTTCTGAAAGCTTTTGTTATGGGCTCCCAACAGTGTCCTTGCATCCAGCTCTCATGTATCATCCACATGACTAAAAAACTGACTGTATCATCAAGGTCAAGTGATAGAGGTTACTGGGGCTGGTTACAAATGGAGTTCCTTGGTAATCTGTGGTGGCACCTATCCCCTTTAGTTGGTATTTATGAAGAGGCTGAAGGAGAATAAAGGAAGAACCATCGTCAGATTTGTGATTGATGACACTCTGGAAGTGCAGCTGATACAGGGCTGCCATCCAGAGGAAATCAGTCAAAGAAGAGGGCCCTGGGAACTTTTGGAAAATCAACAAGAATAAAGACACATGGACAACATTTCTGCAATTTTCAGACTGGGAACTTGATGTCTGGGACTCATCTCTGCATTAAAGTACGTGGGGGCTCCTGGGGACAACAGGCTCAAAGAAGTTCAGCAGTGTGTCCTAAAGCAATGAAAGCTAGCAGCACTGGGTGTTGTACCAAGAGCACAGCCAGTTGATCAGTGATCATCCCCTTCTAGTCAGCACTCATTAGAGTACATCGGTATCCAGTTCTAGGGTTTACAGTATGTGAAGGACACTGATAAATTGGGCAGCTCCTGAGGAGGCCGCTACAATGATCAGGACTGGAACACTTTGTGAAAAGAGTTTGAACAGGGTTTGATCTGCCATGGGAAGAGATGCCTTTGCAGGCAGCCAAAATCCACATTGCACATACGGATATATTTTGCACTAATGGACCTTCATCTTGATGAGCCAGAATGGGGAATAGGATAAGGCTTTTGGAGCTGTTAGTGTTTGTGTGTCAGCCTGTGGGCAGTGAGGACAGTAAAGCAGTTTCAGTCTGCATGTGAGCTGTACTATGCTGAGAAGATAATGGGAATCCAGTCAAGGAAATTGTTTTTGCCCATTCTTGGTGTTAAACATTTCAGAAAAGCCACTTCTGTAAAACAGCTTCCAGAGAAACTTCATCTGACATGGATTAAAGCTATATCAGGTCAAACTGTCCTTGTACTACCTTTTTCTTAACAACTTTCTGTAATATCTGTGTGTTTGCAAGCACCAATGCCAGACAAATGCCAGATAAATGCCAGATAAAAGCCATCAAGGCCTCTCCATCACTCTGTTCTGCAGCTGTACAGTGAGACTCCAGCTGAGGTCTCACCAGAGCTGAGTAAAGGGGCAGAATCACTTCCCTTGCCCTGCTGGTCATGCTGATTTTGATGCAGCCCAGGACACAATTAATTTACTGGGTCGTGTCCAGCCTCTCATCCACCAGCACCCCAAGTCCTTCTTGGCAGGGCTGTTCTTGCTCTGTTCATTCCCCAGCCTGTTTTGATCTTGGGGATTGCCCTGACCTAGGTGCAGCACCTTGCACTTGGTCTTGTTAAACCTCTTAAGATTCCCATGGGCCCACTTCTTGAGATTGTCCAGGTCCGTCTGAGTGGCATCCTGTCCATCAGGTATTCTTATGTGTTGATATGAAATTCAGAACATCCTAAAACAAAAATTTGTTCAAAGGAGCAGTGTTTCTCACATTTATCCAGCACTCAGTGGCTGAGTAATCATATTGTGAGTAATTCTGTTGACATAACTGATTGAATCAACACTTGTAAAATAATAGAAATATTTTGGAGGAGACTGGCAAAGACCCAAATAAAATCTAGAGCACAATTCTACTAAACTTTAATTCAAGCTGATTCTGTTGTTTGGTTAGTTAGGGACATATTCTCTTTGAGAACTTCGTGTTCAAATATATGTACTTCTATCCTTATTTTTGTTTATACCTTTCTAGCATAGCAGTGCTTGATAATACCAAGTTAGGATGATGTGTACATTTAAAATGTCAAAACTAAGGTAAAATATTGGTATGTCTAATCTTGAATTCCTTTGAAAGATTTTATTAAATTAAAAATGCTATGAACAGCAGCTTTGCAGAACAAGGACTATGATTTTCTTTTTCAAGGACTTTTCTTTTTCACCTTTGATTTTACTTACAAATTTCTGTCCTCTCTTTGTATAACATTAACAATAACAATCACTTATCTATGCAGATACCACATCAATACATGCACTATAATCAGCCCCTCACATGTATTTTTTTGTTTAAATTCAGCTCAACAGTTATAAAACTCAAAGCATGAATAGAGGTACAATTTTAGTTCTGTCTTTCTGATAAAGCAAGAATGTTCCCCAGCATTTATGTTTTAGAACTTTTTTTAATACTTAGCACTACACTAATTTTTTTCAAAGGTATAAATCTTAAATCTTCTATAAAAGACTAATCACTGTTTAATTTGTTGCCCTCACTCAGACTTTTAATCTAAGTTCTTGTAAAACTGATTTGATCTTTGATTATGCCTTGTGTAGAGTAGCCCTACAGCTCAAACAGAAGTCAAACACAGCTCCTGTGGTGAAGCTGTGTCTTGTTCCTGCCAGAGGGATTGTAATGACTCATGCCCTTGCAGTCTACAGAAGGAAAGCACTTAAGCAATCTAAAGTGCCAAATGAATTGCACCTTTTATTTGCTCTTAGCTGAACACAAAATAATTTAAATGACTATGCAAATTGTTCATGTTTAAATTTTCAGACTCGCCAGTAAAGGAAAAAAGACACATACACACCCACACACCCTATCACCACAACCACCACCTCCAAAAAATCACAAACAGAAAAAGAGGCAGTTGAGTCTCATGTCTTACATAGCTCTGAAGTCCACTTACACAACCATTCCATGATGGAGCAGTAGCAGCTCTAGGGGTTTGGTTTTCTGTTTGCTGTATGGAATGCTCTCAGGAGGTATTCATCTCTTGATGATTTAAGGAATGTGACATTTGACTTCTGACTCTTTATCACATAAAAATGTAGCATGCAAAACATTTATGATGTTTTCTATTCTGTTAGGTGTTCATCCCTTTATTTAACTCACTCTTTTAATTTTTGTCTTTGAAATTGTTATCAAAGGCTAAATTACTTGCTTAAACTCAGATGTTTAGTGCTATATAAGATATCTTTAACATATTGCTAGTTTTTCAGTGGATAGTTCATAGGTGCAGAAAACCTGTGGTTTATCTATCAGCTTGAGTAGTCAGCCTCAGATACTCAAGATCATCTTAAATACTGTTAAAGACATATGCTTTTGAAATTTAATCTAGTAACTGTAGAAATCTTAACCAGAAAGAATCCGTTAAAAAATCTCTTCCTACTTTTAATTTAGTTGGTAGAAAGAAGAGGCTGTTTGTGATTAGTCTCATCCTACTGTAGGTAACTGAAATCAAATCAGTTCTGCCCTTTAAAAATCAGTTTCCTTCCATTAGTCATAAAGGAGTTTAAATAACCATCATACTGACATTGTGCTTCTCTTAAATTTGTAGTGGAGATTCTCACACTGTGTTTTATTGAACGTGGCTTTTAAGGTTTGCTTACTTCCATCATCTTCTAGAAGTACTTCCAGTATTAATTCATAACCACCAATATGCACCTCTGTTTGAAAATCTAGGTGACAATTTAGCTTTAAATTGTTAAATACCTATTTAGAAGAATAGCATTGTAGTTGATCTGATTCTTAACCTTCTGTGCAGAAGCATATTCTGCCATTTCTGGAAGGCAAATATATATGTCTTTTTATGGTCTCAGGCACTCTACTACAGTAACCCAATACAGACTGATAGTGAAATTTGACCATCTGACAAATCCAAAGTAGATGCATGAATTAGAAAGTTTGTATTTCATTAAGTGTTTCTAAGTTAGACTAATCAACAAGGTGATCCATCAGCAACTAAAATTAGGTGGCAGGAATCCACTGACAATTAGTTTCAAAATTCTATTAAGAAAATTGATTTCTATAGTTAAAAGGAAATATGTGCTTTACTAGGCCCTGGGATTTTCTTTGCTTTTTGTGCCAATCTCCAGTTTTATCCCATCCAAAACATCACTTACTGAACTCTCCAGAGTTCCATGCACTTACTGAACATGGTGCATTAAACACACCTCTAAAACTACAAATACATAGAACCTGTTTCAGATGCACAGGTTGCTTTTCCCATATATCAGCAATATATTCGGAAGATTCTTTTACCATATTAATTTAACATCAAAGTTGCAGAATGTTTAAGACAATGAGTAAGACATTAAAGTTGCTACTCAGAGTATTCTGCTGAAATTTCATGCATGTCCATAGATCTCAGCCTTTTTAGAATAATCTTTCGCCTTTTTTAGCTTAAAATTCCAAATAATTTTACTTTTTGAATACTTTATATTCAAATATAATTTGTTTAATAGTTTATGTGAAGAAATGGCAGAGATCCAAATATGAATCCCTCTAATATGCTGCCAAAAACTCTCATGGCTCAGAAAGATGGAATGAGATTTAGCCTTTTCAATCTATCTGGATACTCTCATAGGTATGCTTAACTATTTGTAAAGAAAAATCATCCTGTTTTCTGGTGTAATTAATTCTGCTGGAAACAAATATGATTTTTAACATTGATTGCTGTTCTTATAAGTACAAAGATTGTTCACCTCTAAAAATTTCATATTATTTCCTTCCTGTTTGAATATACTTACGTGTATCTTTCAAATTAAATAAAATTTCTCTGCATTATTATTTACATTTTTATAACAAACTGATAAATAGTTTCAGGATCATTGATGATACATTCTAAGTGTATCAACACTTGAAATGTATGATGGATGGATGTTTTAAGTGACTCTTTCATCTCTTCTTTCAAGTGAGTCAATTAATGTGTTAAGTTAAACAATACTACACTTATTAAATTTTATTTTAAGAATTTGCCTAGAAATGCTGTCTGACTTTGATCAGTGTAAGTTCTTTGCTGAAAGCCTCTATTATGAAAATAATGTAAAAACAATGTTTTACTGGTTATGTGAACGTTACAGTCCTTAAAAGAGACTTTTGTACTTTGCAGGACTATTGAATAATGGATGTTTGTATAGCCATATAGCGGAGAACTTATCTTGTTAATTTTCTCCCATGAAAAACACTTTCCTTTCCTTTGATCAGCATTAAAAAAACAGTAGTTTAGATCTTTAAAAAAAAATTCTCTTTTAATGCATCTCTTTTTAAAGCACAAAAATTACTAACTCAATTATTCACTTCTACAGCCTGGAATGAACACTTGGAGGGAACAAAAAATTGCCTCTGGTTTGTGTAATTGGTGGAAAGTAGTTTAGAGTTGTAGTTGAGGTCATGTAGCTCCCAATCAGTTAGCTAAGCATTTAACTCCTTTGTAAAATCTCTTCGTGGGATATTTAATGTACAGGAAAACACAGGAGCAAATATACGGAGAGATTAAGTGATTTTTTTGTGTTAAATGAACAAATCAATTTGTTTCAATATTTGAATAATATAAATTTAAAACATTAAAAGAAAATGCTTTCCTCAAAATTTTGATAACTCATGCAGTAAATCAACAGAAAGCCAACAAACAACCCAAAAAATAGTCTAAATGCACAGTATATCCTGACCACTGTGAGCTGCTTAGCTGATGAAATACAGCTGTAGTTGACATTAAGCTGGTAGCCAGCTTTCACTGTGTTTTGTAGAGCTATCATGAGGTGATGAAGAATAATCACTTGAAGTGATACTTTAATACCCGATTATAAAATTTTAACTCTTTGATATGTAACTACGTAGCATTTTGATCAGGGTCATGTTTTGGAGTTGGCAAGTGAATTTTTTTAAATGAAAATGAAGGGAAGAGGTTGCATCTCCACCAAAATAAAAAATCGAGCAGTACTGTAAATAGCTTGTTGTTTTCACATATTAAAGGATATGAACATTTTTCTTTTTCTAAGCAAAAGAATTCTGGGTGCTGCAGATGTGGCTTCTGTGAGATGACACCAGTAGTTGTTCCCATGTCAGACACAGACAGAGACACTCTCAGATGACTCCAAGATGGACCTGCCAATGGACAAAGCTGAGCTCATTGGTGATATTTGTGGCATTTCTGTGATAACATATTTAAGAAAGGGTAAAACTTGCTGTGAAACTCAAACTAGAAGAGAGGAATAAGGAAATATAAAAGAAACAGCCTTACAGGCACCCAGGGAAAATAAAAAATTGGAGGAGGTGTCCCTAAGGAAGAGCCAAGACTGAGTTGTAATAACCCTCGGAAATGGCCATGGTGAGACAGATTTCCACTGCAGCTCATGGGGACCCCATGCCAGAACAGATTGATGTGCCCTGAAAGAAGCTGCAGCCTTTAGGGAGCCCAAGCAAGAGAATAATGTTATTAATTTACAATAAAAATAATTTACCTAAGTCAAGATGGTTTTGCATATAATGATAATTGGTGAATAACCTCCCTGGCATTATCTTCACCCATGAGATTTCCATTGTATTTTCTCATACTAAACTGAGGAGGTGAGTGATAGATTAGCTTTGTGGGCACCTTGGTCCAGACAGGCTCAAAACACCCCAAAGTTCTTTGTAAAGGACCCATTTAATATTTTCCTCTTACTACTGACTACCAATAAACCAAAAATTACTAACTTTAACTGGATGACTTTCTGATGATTAAAATTAGGTAAGTTAAAGAACAGCTTTAATGTACTCCCTGAAAAATGCATTATCACTACAATGGTGACCTGTTATACAGAAACACTTCTGTCTAATAATCTAAAACTTAAAATAAAAGCACACAGAAAGTCTTGTTCATAGACAAAAGAGTCTGCTGACATTTCAGAGAAGACACTACAGACAAAATAAAAACTGCTGGTGGCACAGGCATGTTTAAAGAAGAGGGTAGAAATGTGCAAATTTTCCACAGTAATACTGACAGACTGTTGCTAAGGGATGCTTGTTAGGATTGTCTGAGGCTTCTGTGCAAGAGAGCAAGAGAGTTAATTGTGCCTCTAGTAAGCTTTTGCTTAGAATATTAATTTATTTGTATTCCATGTTTTTTATTAGAATTTTAACCATTATGTTCTCTAGATTAATAGCAAATGCTCCATATTCTTTAGAAAAAAATCAGTACGAGAAGTAAAGATTTTTAAAAAAATGTTTCATGGGAAAAGACTGATCAAAATAAACTACAGAATTAGATCATAATTCTATTGGCTGTAGAGTTCAAAGGGATGCTTTTAGATCAGTTTGCAAAATGTAAGTTTGAACATGTAAACAATATGTCAATTTGTTTCTTTGCTATTCAGATTTATTACAGTTCATAAACCTAAAAATAAATTAAACCAAATGTATTCTACTGCAAACACAGGACAGCTTAATGTAATGTACTTTTCTTTTCTGCAAAAGGCCATAACTCTACATTTTCTTCAGCTCTCACTTCCTGTGTGATGGAAAATAATGCAGTACTTTGCTGCAGGGTTTTGGTTAATTCTTGATTTCAAAACTGTTTCAACATCAGTTTTGAACTGTCGATATAACAGATACCTCAGATTCTTTTGTTGATAAAAGTTTAAGGACCATTTCTGCAATCAAAAGTGGAGAAAGAGAGAGAAACCAATACAAAACTATCATACAATGCAATAGTTACTTCAGGAAGTATGAGATTTTTAATCACTTTTGAGGTCATCATGTATAATAATGACACCACCACAGCAATGTTATGCATTTTTTTTTCACTTTGTGCTAGAATAACATAGTGTGGATTAATAGCTAATTTTGTTTCATAGTGGTCATAAAATAGAAAAAAATGTCTCTTTTCTGGTTCTGTGTTACATATTGCATCCTGTGATTTCCAACAGGCTGCCTTGGAGCAAGTAAATGGCAAATAAATAGAAACAGCTGAGGCAGCAAGAGCTTATTTATTACAAAAATGACTGAGGGCACTTCAAGTTGTGCAGAAGCGTGTTCCAAACACATTGTAAGGCCAGTGTCTGATTCAGCAAGACACATCATAGACACATTTGTAAGCATGGCTTTGATTGTTTAACCGAGTCAAGGTCATATACTAAAGGGCTGAGACCTTCAGTTGGATAGAGTCTAATTGAGATGCACTGAACTATACAGTCTTTCTTACTTAAAGCAGACTGGTAACTTGACAAAACCTGATCAAGAGAGAGCGACATTTTAATATTATTATAAGTATGTATCATTATAGTACATGGTTTGGCAAAACCAGAAGGCTCCAGCCACTACTGAATCTCTATTAAACTCTCTCTCCTGGAAAGGAGATTTTACTCTGTGCTGAATATGAAGGTGAGTAAGGTACATGTCTGTGAGGGTGGCTTCTTCTCCAGGATAATTAACGCTTCCAGGAGCTTTCTTCTCTCGAGTGACTGGACCACCCAAAAAAAATGGATTTATGAGTAATGAATACTAGTCTAAGATGACTCTGAAACAGATTTTTTAAGGATTAATCATTAAAAGATGATTAAGAGAAAATGGGAATAATATTCCCTCAAATTCTTCAAACTGCCTTTTTTTGTAGGGAATCACTCAAATTGTACTTTACTTGAACTCCAGTCTGATGTTTTGCATCCATGCACATACCTCCCTTACAGAAGCATGGAAGAAAGCACTAAATAAATCATCAGACAGGCTGAGCAAGAATTTAAAATCAGTTCCCATAACCCTAGGGAATCCATGGGACAGTGGAAAACATTAATTTTTAACTCTTCCACTGTACATCAACAACAGAACTTTTTTACTGAATTCTTTCCTACTTCTTTTGCCGTATATATTTTGTTCCAATCATATATAAGATGAAATGTATGTTTTTTCTCAGCATTTATTGCATTTGGAATTGATTATGTTGACCTTAAAATACCTAAGGCTACCCATTTTGTCCTTATCATTCTTTTAGCTCCCTCTGTCTGTAACAGAGATGAAAGATAGCTGGGTCTTCCCATGCTTCCTTATTTCCCACAAACACCCCCGGCCTTGGGATTGTCTCTGACATGACTTGGCCTAAGATAAGAACAGGAGGTGGAAAGTTCAGGAGGAACTGTCTATATGCTCACATCATTATTGTTCTCCAGAGAGAGGTGAGTTGTGATGATTTCAATTGACTTTGGTACATACTGGCCTGCAAAAAGGTAAAAGATGTTGCAGGAGACTGAGCAAACCAAGCAAATTGGTCTCCAGAGGTGGCAGGCAGCTTCCAGCCCAAGCAGATTTCCCCCTGCCCTGACACAAATGGGTACATCTTTGAGTACATCCACCCCAAAGATGGGGAATACTTACTTTTGGACATGTAAGCAAAAGCACTAAGATTTGGTCCCATACAGAGATAAAATCCTAAAGTAGACAGGTAGGTGCTTTGCTGCTTTGTAACTGTGAATTCTGTAAAGCCAAAGACTGAAAACCTGTATTTTTCTAGTGAAACCTGCTTATATTATATACGATATTAACAGTATTTAGATATTTTATTTGCAAAACATCTAATCATAATCATCCACATAAACAGAGCCATATTTCTTGTGCCCAACTGAGAGTTTTATCTCCACTGCTCTGCTACATTGTACTGGGTATGAAAAGGACATTTGGTGGAAATATTTTATTTCTACACTATCTGTGAAACAAGACTGGCCTAAGGTAAGAATCTTTGCCTTTACATGGCTAACGTAAAGCTAAAAAACCATGTTCCTGTGAGCCCATAGGTGCTACGCACTTTAATTTTGGTGATTTATTTGTGGCCTTTTCCTCTGTGATCTTAGAACACCAGTATTGGCTTGGTGTGTTAACTTGTACATGAAAGTCTTAATTCCACACCTGGATGTATGACAATTTTCTTTCCGGTGATACTATGCAACTTGGCTATATTTATGACATCATAAAGAAGACAAATTGTAAAGGCTGCAGATTTTGAAAATCCAAATGACCAATGCACAATCTGTAACAATCTACTTGGGACATTACTTCAATGTCTAATATATCTATTAAGAAGATAAATAGAGAAATGTACCTCAGATACATAATTTTTGAAAAACTAAAAAATATATAAATATTTCATAGACAAAATATTTTACCTTTATATGTACAAGTTTATATTTTTGTCACCTTTTATAAAAGGTTAGAAATATTTAATAAAAATGAGTAAAGATATTGTCATTAAATAATGACGTGTTGATATGGCTAAGGTAACAATGTGCTAATAAAATGATGTATACACATAAAAAGATGTATACACAACTGACAATTTTAATGAGCCTTAACATCTGGAGAGGAAATATCTGCATCTTCATTTATCCTGCTTAAAATTGCAGATCTAAGTAGAAAACACTGTGACTAAATTTGCCAAGCTGACTCAGAAATAAATATTTCATAGGAGAATTATCATTAATCAGTTAATTAATTTATTTCATTTAATTATTTATTTCAGTTCTTTACGCTAAATTACAGTAGCCTTTCCTAGACTTTTACTTCTGTGGCTATTAACTAAAGCATTAATATTTATTCATCATATAAATACTGGCAAAAGAAAGCATCAGGTAGCTTTTCCAACTTATCCATCAATGGTCTAAGATAATCTTTATTTAAAACTTACAAAAAGTAAGTCTGCAGCAATTGGACAAAGAAGTACTTCTCAAAGGCCCCTTTTCATTGTGTGAAATTAATTCTACACATAGCACCAAGGTCTTACTGAAGACCTGAAACAAGACCTAAATTGGACAATTGTGTAAATTAGGATTGGATCTGATGAACTAATGACTACTGAGTTTATCTCATTGTTAGCTTTAAGGTATGCTTTCTTACCCTTTTGGGCTTGCATCTGTTAGTGTAAAAACACAATGGATATAGGGGTTTAGTTTGTTTATTTGTTTTACAGAAAAAAGCCCAAGCAATAGCAATAGTATTAGAATTACACCATCACCTAAATTACATTTAGGTTTCACAGCTTCTAAAACCTGTGATTGTTGGTGGTGCTAATACTGTGTACTCATTTAAAGTCACATATAAATCTGAATTTGTACAAATTTTAAAATACAAGTTACTGTTCCTCTCTGGGCTTTTTATTGTCTTATCTGTCCTCCATTTCATGTTTTATCCTTGAAGCTATCTAGGGCAAGAATTGCTTTATATGTCTCCTAACACAAATGGTGGTGTGGTCTATGCTTTGAGGTACAAGTGAGATGAAGATGCACTTCTGCTGTGTTGATCGTTGGGAGACAGTGAGGAAAGAATTTCCTGTATTTTTGCTCATGTTTCTGAATTTATGATAATCTCTAGGTATGATTGAGCTGTAAAGAGACACAGTGTCACTCTACATATCTTATGAATTCAAGGCATCATATGACCCCTTTTCCCAGAAGCAGAAGATGAAATGGATCTTTAAATCAATTTTTTTTCATATGTATCCCTCTATTTTATATTTTTCCTCAGAAAAGGTTGGTACAGATTACTCTTTTTCCTCCCAGTGGAATTATTTAAATACCATCCCAGATGTGTTAGATATTATCTTCTAGAGCTATATATTAAATATTTCTACAGCCTATTTACTTGCATTTAAAATGCCTTTGTCATACTTGCCCAAAATACAAAAGCTAGTCATATTTACATGTTATTATTTTTATTTTACTAGTATATTCTATAGGAGATTTCTGGATAAAATATTTGAATCTACAAACATGATTTAAAAGTATGTTTAATTTTGAGTTTGCAAGTGTTGTTTACTTTTTGTCAAAAAGCCTGTGGAAAATCCAGTCCTAACTGCAAAAAAGGTTGCTGCTGAAACCGAAAAACACATTTTTCTTTCAGTCTCTTTGATTTTTATATATCACAAACTCAAATTTCTTATTTAAGCATCTACCCTTTAGTAAATGTTTGAAAGGTAATTATTATCTAATAAGGAAAATCTCATGGATTTAAAAAAAGCCAAACAGGAAAATAATAACAATTTTATTATACTAACTGAATAACATTTGAGTATAATATACTGAAAACCTTCAAAAGCTTTTGCACACCTAATTTTTCTTTCTGAAAGTGGATATGTCATATATTTTCTGTGAGTAGTTGCTTTTTCTTCCATAAGAGTTTCATTTTCTTTGATAATTTGGCTTAGTTTTTGTTGGTTTCTCTTACTTCATGCTGGTTTAGCAATCTCATATGTCACCTGTCTCCTGTAAGGAAAGCCTAAAAATATTGGGGTTTCTCAGACTGCAGATGTCTTATTGTTACATCTCAACATTAACTATAGCACATAAGCCTAATGTAGACTTTACATAAGCCTGTTGTAGAGAGCTAGATATTTTAGGATGGAAAATAGATTTTAGGTTAATGTTAATGATACAGATGTAGGTGGGTCAGTAGACTTCTACATAGTGCTCCCTATTTTTGTTTTGGTTTGATGCATAAGATCTTATCAATGAGAGATAAAAACAATTCTTTGTACCCTACCAAAGGTATTCTTTCTTATTTACGGACATTCTTATTTTCTACTCAATTAAGTACTAACACTGCTATTAAATTCCAGGGTTTAGTCCTTAGTATTTTACTTTTAGCCAAATGATAGTAACAAGAAAAAAAAAATCTCCACCTTTATCTTGGGCATTAGATGTTTACCCATTTCTTAATATTCCTATGGGAAAGGGAAATCATGATTACAGGATTACAGTAAGTTAATTTAAAAACAATAAAGATTTAAAGCAGTGGGAGAAGGAAAATAAAGAGCCTGTTTGTCAGCATGCTGAGTTAAGATTTGAGTAAGCTCAAATAGGATTTTAGGAAGTGAAGATCAGTTAAGCATATTATAGCATTAAACAATAACATCATTAATGTGTGCTTGAAACACCAGCAATGACAGAACTTCACAAAACAGAAAAGATTTCTTTGAATTTAATTTTCATTTAATGAAATTTTGGAAATTAAGAGAAGAATTGAAAGCATGAAATAAACAAGATAAATTATTTTAAGAGCTATGTGGCCATTAGAGAAGTTTCTTGACATTAGACTCTGGACATTAGGAAGAATTTAATGAAACATTGGAATAGACTTCCTAGAAAGGTAGTTCATGCCCCAAGCTTGTCAGTGTTTAAAAGGCACTTGGACAACATCCTTAATAACCTAATTTAAATTGATCAGCCTAGACTTTGTCAGGCATTTGGATTTGAAAGTTAGTTTTGGTTCCTTCCAACCAAAACAGTTCTATTCTATTCTATTCTATTCTATTCTATTCTATTCTATTCTATTCTATTCTATTCTATTCTATTCTATTCTATTCTATGTTACCAGNAGCTGAGTTGAGAGGGGGTTTTCAGATTGTTGAAGCACTAGGTTTTATTGGAAGACAGGTGTTTGAGGGAACAATGTGAGAAATGTGGTGTTTAGAAATGTTTAAGTAATAGAAGTTACTAGAACTATTGGAATAATAGAAGTGATTCTAATAATAGAAATTGCCATTGGTTCATAATTTCACTGTGACAAGATGAACCAAGAGATATAGTCTAATTCTTCTGTCCTAGAGAACTGGCTCAGTGCTTCACAGCAGCTGTTTCTGATGTATACAGATACCAATGAATTATTAATCAAGTCATGACACAAAGTAACGTATTAAATAGTTGAGAAAAGATCATTTGAAACACTCTATGCTTAAAAATAAAGGGCAGCATTCACCAGAGAAACAAAATACATGTGGTAATTGTGAAAGTTTACTCAGAAAAGAAGGATGTCATTTAAATTTTTCCCTCTGCTTTAGCAGCCTTATGCCAGCAGGGCTATTGTTTCTGATGATTGATTCCACTCAGGTCAGACAGAAGTAGCATGATAGTCATGGATCTATTCTCCTGCTCATGTGATGATATTAGAAACTGCAGGAAAGAAAAAAAAAGGAAAAATACAATATGCCATTCTCCTCCTTGACCAGATTTAAGAGTCTGTTAAAGAGCCCAAGTGCTGACATACGGTGTTAAGAAAAATTTCTTTTTGTTTTTAATTTTTATAAGTATTCAATTACTATCCAAATACGTTTCCAAAACTTTCACAGTGTCATAGCTTATAAATTCTATGGAAAATATCAGTCAAGCACTTTCTAATCTTATATCAAGGAAGGATATCAAATTCATAATGGAAACTGATGACATTAGATATAAGCCTGTGTTCAACATAAGTGAAACTTCAATTATGTTAATAAAATTTGAAGAACATCCACATACTTTTCTAGTATCTGTCCCTCTTGTGTGGAAAAGCTCTTTTCTTGAAAAGTCTAATTTCAAAAAGACCCTTTTT